>JAWMRA010000005.1:8296801-8336068 GCA_035584735.1 Pseudotriccus pelzelni
CTGGGGAGGGTGGGAGGTGGGAAGGGGGGGTTAAGGGGGATGGGAAGAGAGGGGAAAATAAAAAAAAAAAAAAAGAAAAACTCTATTGAGATCAGGTGGTCCCATTTCCCAGAGATAAACAAGTTCAATAATATACTGGTCAACAGAGTTACCCTATCCTCAACAGGCTTTTGTCTTTTAAAAAAGGACTAAAATAACCACTTGGAAATGTTAAACCAAGGCATGGCATTTTAATATGAAAATGGAGGCCTAGTATATTTTTGGTCCCTGTGACAGCGATTGCCCTCAATTAGATCACTTATACTCAGCAAATTGGTTGCTGCAAGGGGTTTGTGATCATAAAAATTATCATACATGGCAAGTTCCTTTCAAACCTGTGGGGTTTTTTGCTGTTGTTGGGGGGGGTTCTCTGCTTTTTGCTCATTGCCATAGTAACGACAAGTGCGTTTTTTGACTTGCTTCCAAAATAATATTCAAGAATGTTCTTTTCATCCATAGGAATCATTATGAATATTTGAATTATATTTTCCTATTAGGTGAACTGAAGTGTTTTCCAGCAACTCTGGTTTTTTTCCCCTCCTTTACAGAAAATGGGAAATTTTTATTACACCAAGGACTTTCAAGACAATAGCTACAGAGACCATTTTTCAGTACTGTTTGTAATATCTAATTCAGAGCTAATTTTTAATGGACAGGGTTCCATGGGGATTTGTTTGCAAATTTCATCAACTCTAGTTCCTGCTTCATTTGCTGAAATGCAGCACTTGGAATTGACCCAGTGAGCAGGAACACTCTTGTTCTTTTTAAAACATGACTGTATACTACAATAAACAGTGACTGGTTATCAAAAATAAAATGCTTGATTGACTACAGATTTAGAGCACACATTCTTTGACTTGGATGAGCTGTTTAGTTAAATTCACCACTGACACAGCTTAAACAAACACATACATTTTATTTTAAGCCTTGTGTTTTTTCAGAAGCCAATAGGATGTGCTCAGCTCATAACAAAAGCAATTTCATGAGGAAATGCCTCTGTGACAGACACATTTTGTGCTTAGCTGTCTTTATTAAAAAGCACTGCTGAATAAATCTCAGCACCTTCTCTCTGTCTCACAAAACATCACCGTTACGGCTTGTTCAGAGCCTCCAATGATATTGTTGTCTTGGTTCCTTTTCTTGTACGGTATTATATTTTCCCACATACTCATTTTATATTTGCCCTGGTAATACACTCTTTGGCCTGGATCCCTAGTGGATGAAAGCCAATCCAACTTGCCAAACCCGCTCTTTCACCATCCTTCAGCCGTAAAGTGTCTGTCACTTGAAAAAGAATCCAAAGTGCTCAAATCATTAAGGGATTACTTAAGAAGGGCTTGATATGCTCCTTTCTCTGGACTCCTCTCCAAAACATACGCTTTTGGGGTTTTCCCAGTGGAAAGCAATAGCCATTTCAGGTGAAATGAACAAACACACAGGAGAAGAAGCACTTTTAAACCCAGGAGCTCATTTTAGCAGAGCCTGCTTCTGGTGATGCTGCTGTAGGCACTTAGGACTCGCTGGTCAATGAACATCAACATCTGCAAGTTCCCCAGGGTGTAAATGCTAAGGATTATTGCAAAACCAAGGCCTATTTTCCACCTCTAAGAGCATAAACACAGTTAACCTGCTGAATGCTTCTGCACAGGGATAGAAATAGCCTCACACATTGAACTCATACGTAAGACCCATTTCCAAAACGTAGGTGGAAAAGTTCCTGAAACCCTGAAGGGCCACCCAGGACCTCTCAGCTTCACTTCCAGCCTTGGCCTCAGTATAGGATTGAGTCAGACTCAAAAGCCTCTGAATCCCTGCAAAGCCATAGCTACTCATCGTTGTTTGTGCCCTGTAGAAGCACCTCGTCTCAAGAAACCCCTAAGATGAAACACAGCGGGAATGTCCAAAGCATAAAGCACCATTTACATGGCACTGGAGAAGGGAGCAGGAGTGGAGGGGGAGATGCAGTGAAAGAGGGTCTTACAATACCAAAGTGTGACAGGCTCTTTGCAAACAAAGGTGAAGGTCTGGGTGTGCCAAGTTTCTCCAGTCTCAGACTATGGTGGATTAGATTCACAGGCTCTTTTTTTGTAGAGTTTCAGGCTAAGCAGGCAAACCCAAACACTGTGCTATATCCACCATCACTTTCATTACAGCATGAAACAAGCAATTAAAAAAGAAACCCAACAAACTACTTGGACATGTTTGATCAGAAAGCACTTAAGCAACAGAGAAGGAATCCACAGCTTTTGATATTACATTAATACACTAATATCTTAATCCTTTACCAGTGACAGACTACACATTTAAATCCCTAATGGGACCTGGTTTCCAAATTACATTATTTAATGTTTATTCAGTGAATAATCCAAATAGCATTTAACACCACTGAAGAAAAAACACACACACCCCCTGGGTGGATTGTCTGCTTTTCCTTTGCTTCGTAATTACCCAACCAAGGGCCCTATTAAATAACTCAATTTTTTATGATCTTAAAGTGAAATGAACCCTCTATTTGAACATTGCACAGAAGAAACACTTCAGGCACACATGCACACTATAAAATCCAGCTCCACGTCAAAAACTTTCCACTGATCAAGATTGTTTTGATGCATTTGAGGACTTTCTAGCCAGACATATTTAATACCAAAGGGCCTGATCCAGGCCCTATCCTGGAAAGAGAACAAAAGCAAACACCAAGGGAGCATCAAAGAAATAGAAATGGCTTGTCAATGAAATCTCTGCATGTGGAAGAGGGGAAGTTAATTGCCTGTAACGTTATAATATAATTAGGACACTTTCAATAGGATTTGTGCCACCCAGCTGTGGACACAGCTGGCAGGGCTGTAATCACCCAAGCTCCCTCATTACTCAGCAGAAAGGCTCTTCCCCTTCTCTGTGGTGGGAGCTCAGGCATCCACAGGGCTAAGGGAGGTCTCTGAGTGATGGGGCTGGTGTTGGGCAGCACAAAAATAAGCTACTTGGTGCTGTGACAGCATGTCCTGCTGCTCCCTTGCCTGATCCCCTTGGTGCTTCCCTCCAAGCCTTGCCCAGCAGTGTCGCACTAATGTGCACCCACAGGGATGGAATATCCAATTCAGTCCCTTAGGAAAGTCAGTCCCTTGGTCAGCAGAATTCACTCATTTCCCAGGGAAAAGGTACTTGGTTCCTCTAATGAACAGAGCACAAGTCCTTCATTGCCAAAGATGAGCCACTTTTCAAAGAGACAACGTGTCTTTTTGCCCCCTCCGTGCTCCTCAAGTAGGAGAAATCAACAGACATATACCTGCAATAGATGCTCCCATTGTGGTACCCACATTTTCCATTTCTCTTTCAAACCTGTCTTAAATAAAGGCCAGGCCCTTTTCTTCTTTCATCTGACATCTCTGATTGAAACTTTCAATCTTTGCTATAGAAATCAATTCAAGTAGATACAGAGGTTATGAGTTAAAAAGCATGTGTGGAAGTGGAGCAAAGTAGGAGACATAAAGGAAAGATGTTTTTGCCTCTTTTTGGGGTGAAGAATAATTTGAGAATTAATTTGTAACAGTAATAAAACCAAGGCTTTTCAAAGAGATCTCGTTGGCTAAGATCTGTATTGTGTTTGTCCCAAAGAGCCAATGGTGCTCATTCCAGCATTTAACTGTTTCCATTTGCATAGTTAAAAAAATACCCAGCACCATTTCAGAGACATGTGTTTTGACATCAGAACTCCTAGTAAGCTGTCAGCGTTTCCATTAAAGAGCCCTGCTTGGAAATGCTGGACATACCAACAACTTATGCCTTGCAACAGAAGGCAGACACGTTACTACCAGTTTGGATGTGAACAGAAAGATCAGTGATGCATGGACAGGCAGACAGGCAGCTCCCAGTAAACCACCAGTTTCTGCAGTGTGAAGTATCTCCTGATGTCCCAGATCATGACTAACTTCTCCTAAAAGAGAAGATGTGCCATATAGGGTGGCTCTACAACATCCTAAATGCACTGCAGAGGGATGAGGCTGATCCTCCTATGTTAGTCCCCAGCTAAGCTGGGAATGAGGGGTCAGTGGAAGACTGCCCACCCCATACACCAGCATGGGGCCTTTGGGAAAGAGCCTGATTTAAAGACTGAAAGTGCACAGCCCTTAGGGAGTGCAAAGCCCTTGCTCTCAGCATGAGACGTTCGACTTTCCTACCTTAATAATACAAGGAGATTTTGTTCCCAGCATTAGTGTTCACTTTTTTTATGATGTGGTTGGCTGAAAGAATTAGAGGTCCTTTCTGCAGACCAAGGCAAGCATCCCCAATACTTACATTTTTGAGAGGGCTTAGGTGGTATTTTTTGGACTGTTGAATATAGTCAGCAAAGAAAAGAAGAAATAGCACCTGATTCCTTTCCTTGTGGAAGAGGGAACCTCAGTTATTAATGAGATATATGAGGTGACTCTTATGCAGGCCTCACTGTAACAAAGCCCCTCATAATCACTGGTGGATTTCATCCTACCTTTGTATGAGGCAGTGCATATTTATCCTTACTACACTGAGGGGGAACTCCAGCAATGATGAAGTAACTCCCCCAGGGTCTCCCTAGTGGGGTTGGGAACCTCCTACATCCCTTGCATCACAGTACAACCCTCTTCTTAAGCAGCATGGTGTTTTGGGGAGTGATGCTGGGAGCCAACACAGCATGGTGTGGACACTGCAAAAGGAAAAGAGAAGTCAAAATGCGCTGCACAGTCTGAAATCTGAATTTACCGGCAGGGTCAGGGAGCTATTTTACTTGCTACCACTGTGAACTCCAGGAATGGAATCAATTAGTATTAGTTTAAAACATCATCTGTTTCAGTTTAACAGAAAGCTTCTGTTCAATGAAATACAGGGTTGGTAAACGAAAAATAAAAGCTGATCTGATTTTAGTAACTCCTAAGGTACTACGTTAGGTGTGGCAAAGAGGTACATCATACATCTGCCACTAACATGTGTAACGATACATTACTCTTGTTTTTCTTCATGTATCTGTAGAAGAACATCCTTGCAAGTCATGCATGTGCTCCAGGCACAAATCTGTGCTTAGCAAGATGTTTCACCAGCAACTTCGCAGATGTGTGACAGCATTTCCTTCAATGATACTGTTGGGTGATAAACCAGCCACTTTTGAGTGGATGTTTGCCCAGATAATTAAAAGCATCTTTAAAATCACAATGGAAAAATTTCATTCCAGGCGTCATTTCTGTCTTTGGAGAGATAAACTCTTACGTGTTTGGGGCTTTTCTTTACCAGAGATTTTGATGGGCTATGGTAGGAGGATTCATTAGAGAGCTACAAAATATGACTTTTCCAATGCAATGAACTCACTCCAAGCTACACTGCCCTTTTTTTTTTTTTTTTTTCCTCACAAAAGGTTTTTAAAGTACTGTCAGCCTTTCCAATTCAAAACACATTTCAGTTCCTCAGGGGCACCACTGGCTTGATCCTGATCTAGGCATCTGACAAGGCCAACAGCATATATTACTTTATAGGTAAAACAGGAGCCATGTTATTGAAAAACTGAACTCACTTACAGTGATCTTAGTTATAGAAAAGTAAAATCCATTGGCTGCAGTTGCACCTTTTGTTTCCTACCCAGAATTATGAGACAGAGCTAAAGGACACCGAAGAGACACAGTTTAATGTTACTGTTCCAGCAATTACTACTAAACTGCTTGAATCTCTCATTCCAATTTTTTTATTCTCTGGATATTCTCTAAATATTATCCCTTCCCTCTTTTTTCTTTTCTCTGTTTACTTTTTGGAGAAAAAAAAAAAGGCAGAGGGGGGAAGAGGACTAGGGAGACTTTTTTCTCTCCTGTCTCCTATGTTATTTTAGAAACGTAGAGACAGAATGAAGGGAAAATCAAGGGAGAAAGAGATGGTTTTCCAGTATTCCCATCCACACCCCACACCCCCAAAAAAAGCAACCCTGAGCAAGCACTTTTCTGTTCAAAGCATCTTCATTTTCCAACCAGTTATTTGAGGCTTCATCAGTCCCTCAGGTCCCTCAGGTCTGCCTGCTCTGGCTGGCAGAGTAACCCTCTGTTCCCCATGTGCCATTTTCACACCATGAGAGCCATAACTAGTGATGGCACCACTGCTCACGCCACACAGCTCTCTTTAATTCAGCCTGCTGGCAAAGCAGTGCTGCTAGGAAACCACCATAAAGACAGGGAGAGGGACGCAGAGAGGAGCAGGATTAATCTCATTTGGGATAACTCATTCCTCAGCAGGATGATGAATTGCTGACAGAGCTGGAGAGGAAAGTCCAGCCCGACCTCCTGCAGACACCCAGCACCGCACGACGTCAGCAGAAAAAGCCATGGAAAGGACTGGGGAGGGAGTGGAGGGCGAGATGAAACAGCTGCTGGGCTTGCTAATCGGTGGAAAATGGCATCACAGCCCACAGTAAACTGAAGCAAGGAAATACGAAAGTGGAAATTTATAGGTATATTTTTATATGGTGGTAATGATTTTAGCATCTGCATAACGCACACGAGCCAGGTCCTGGATCCTCACTTAAATCACTTAAAGTCTTGTTCTGCCTGAGAGCAATAATCTGCTTGCTTTTATTGCTGTCTTATAAACTTTCCATCCCAATCTACTAACACAATTAAGTGACACAAGGACTGTCAAATAAATTCTGTCCAGGGGGTGGGAGAGAAAGAAAGGTTTGGGCTTAGAGAGTCAGGGCAGCAGGAGCATATTGAAAACGCGAAGTCCGGAAAACAGAGGATGGTCATTGATGGGGAAAGTGGCTCTTTGGGGCTCCTGGACTTTTGTAAGCCCGCAAAACCAATCCTGAAGCACAGCTAGCTCCCTGCTAGACCTTTGCTACCACTGTTCTACCCACTGACGGAAGACCACTGTAGGCAGGGAACTGAGACCTCCAGTGATGAAGTATTAAGCAGCCATTCCCTTTCCAGATGGCGTAACTGATGCTGATTGACCTAAATTACGCCACGCAGCGAACAGTATGAACCCATGCTGTGTGCACCATCTCCAACTGCAAGGGAACAATGGGGAGAGGGGCAGGAGACAATGGAGGCGGCGGGAGTCTGGTATCGGCAGGGTCACAAGGTACAAAGTACGACACTAAGGCAGATATTCCCAGCAGGTCCTTCCCTTTGCTGAGGATCTCTCCTTTGCTTCTGTGCTGAGGGAGAGAACGACATGGCATCCTCCTGGATTAAATGTGCTGTGAGGTAACTGGGAAACCAGAGGTGTGGTCTCGCTTCTGTTACCGTTATTACTTGTTGCTGATATTTTTAATAAAATTTTTAATGGAGGAGGACCAAATCTATCCTGGATCTGACCAACACCACACGAGACTGATTCTGGATTTACAGAAGTGGGAATTTATGTTCTCCACACTGGCTCATCCATTTTGCCATTCCTGAAACAACCTGATACACACTTTCATATGCCTGTAACATGAAAGGCTGAGAAAAAAACTTATTTTCTATTACAAGGAGCATGCTTTTCACAACTCTCAGTATTTCCTGCAGAAAAATAAATTCATTTTAAGTTCTTTCACACCCATGTATCTGAATGAATATCTGGAGAGAGAAAGAGAAAACAGAGATCTGTATGAGGCTAAAGACAGCCTGATCTCTCTATGGGTAAGGACATATTTATTTATGTATATTTAAGTCTGTGGTTTATCACAGGATTATCTTCTGCAGGAACACAAATCTGGAAGATGGGAGGACAGAGGATAAACAATAAAATAAAATAAATTATCTGCTTGGACTGGGATCTAAGTGACTGACATGTCTCTACATGAAATTACTGTTATCGCAATATTGTTTAGATATTTAATATATTTCATTAGAAAGCCTTAATGTATTTAATTTCAAGTAGTCCACTGGGGACCGGTTAGTGTATTAGACACTGAACATGTAATGGAGAATACTAAAGACATGGTTAATCCACATAACCAGAATGAAAGCAGCACTTGGTTTAATAAAAAAAAAAAAAACCAAAAAAAACCCAAAACTTGATGCTTATGATTTCAAATATCTTATTTTTAAATATCTCTCCTAGAGCAGACACAGTGAGGGACCCATGACAAAACAGCACAAAACTGGGGCATTCACAGATCACAAATCCTGCCCCTGAGGAAGAAACTCCCTTTTTTTTTGATTTATGTGGCCCTGAATCACCCAGGATGCCAGCATAAATTTTAGCTTCCAACAAGCCTAAAATATGAAACCTGATTTTAGACATAATATCCCTGTTCTTCAAGTCTTACCCCAAGTCCACACACAGGCATTAGAGATCTCCTTGCTGTGTTCCCTTGAAAAAACATAACATTGACCGAAGCTAAATTAATCCATTTGTCAGCATCTGCTGACCTGTGCACCTGCACTGGAGTTTGTAACCAAAGCCTAAACTAGCATCGATGAGCTTCAGGTTCTGGCAAAAACGGCTTGCACAGGACATGCTACACTTCTTGAGACTTCCCCGGGGGATGAACTCCTTGGAGAGATGGATGGATACTTATTCAAGTGTACCCAGAGCAGTTTAACCCAGAAATTTCAGGAGATCAGGTTCCCCAAAACTTTCCCTTGGTTGTTAAAATGTGTTTTATCATTTTTTTCCCATTAAAGCCTGTGTTTGATTTTGCCTGGAAAAAAAGTCACTGCAGTGCAATTGGTTCTCACAGAACAAAGCAAAAACATTAGGAAAAAGAAAGAAAGAAAACAAAACCAAGTAACTGAATGAGACTTTTAAATAACTTCCAAATTGTCGCAAGATCACAAAATTCATATCCGAGGCTGAAGAAAGGGGGAGCTAATTTTCTCCAGAAAAAAAAATGTTGCCCTTTCTCTCTGTTATGCCAGTCTGAATTCTTCATTTGCAAGTGTTGCTGAAGACTGCATACACATGTAAATATTCATATTCAAAATATTCCTCTTGAAAAAGCATGAGTGGAAGGGACATTATGGAAATGAGGCTGGATCAATTCCAGAGGGAAAATGAGATTCAGATCTATTAAGACACCAGTGTGCTTCAAGCTTCAGACTTTCACTTCTTTCCCTTTTCTGGACTCTGACTGCTATAGCTGAGACCTAAAATCTTTTTGAGATGGACAGACAGCAGCGATGAAATGACTTGACGACCAAAGAAATTTAAGGAATTCCCTCCGTCTGGCATATCAAAAAGTTCAAAAGTTACCACTGTCTCAGTGGCTAAGCAGCAGAAATGTCAGGTGTTAAAATATTTTTTTAAAGAAAATGAGAAAGGCAAAAGAACCACCAGAGGCTGGGTATGAGGTCCAAGATAACTCAAAGAGAATTCACGCACATATTTGACACGCCAGGCTATTTTCCATTAGACCAAAATAGCAAGAGAAATTATAACTTCTGCTTTTTTTTTACTTTTAAGTCTCTATCAAAGTTGTGATAAAAATTTAGACTGCATACATGTTTTCATTCATCAGAAACTGCAAAACCAAGGCAACTTATGTAGTAACACATATTTGTCAGAACTGCTGACCTTTTGACCAAACCCAATTATATAAGATAGCCCACTGCAAGAACTTGAAAGAAACCAGAGTAGAAGCCGGAGATAACGTAGATTCCCTTCAAAGGATTTGTGGAAGGTAACTCATATAAACAAGCCCATATCCAGTAAGACGAAATTTAATATCTATTTTCAGCACTTCTCTTAGAGGCACGTTTCGGATCCAACATCAGCAATGGCTGTAAAATGAAGAAATTTAATATTTTCTTTTTTTCCTAAAAAAAAAAAAATCTAGGAACTTTGAATGTATTATTCGATATGTGACAAAATCAGTTTATTCTTTTTTAATTTTATCCTACATTCATATTACTAAAGGTGTTCCTCCTTTTATTGCATGGGAACAAGAAGGGGAGGACTTTCCATGGAGATGAAAAGAAAAAAGCAGTAGACTAGACCCAAAGACCCTTCTGAGCCCATCACTGGCATTTCTAGGCCAAAAAAAATTCATTAAAAACTTCAAGGAACATATTTCACAAATAATACAGTAAGTTTTCATACAGCACTGACGCAAGTAAGAGATCTGGCAGAAAAAACAGGCAGCAGAAAGGAGGCAGAAATTTGTTAAAAAAATAAGATAGCTGGGAAAATCTACATCCCAGAGAACTGTCAAGGGAGAAGAGAAAGCACAGGCTTGCTTTGAAAAGTCATGTCTTGGAAGAAGTTTGAGATCCCTGAGGTGCACAACAGAGAAAAAGATGCTACCAAAGAAAAAAGTTTCAATGTTTATCAGTTTCCAGAAAATCTTAACCTACGGATATAGGAAGTGCAAGGACGAGAGTATCTGCCTGCTTCCAAACCTAGAGATAATTTTATTTTGGAGAAATCAAAGCAGTAACCAAAGTTATGAGAAATTTAAAAGCCTTAATTTCAGCATTTTAATAAATTTTAATAATTCAGCATTTAAACAAACTTTAGCATTTTAATAAAATGCTTTGATTTTTCTTTTGGGAGGAACTCTCTCTCCTTTTCAAATGTATCTGCTCATTAGATAAAATCACATGCAATGAATAAATTAAAAACAAAAATTAAAATAAATGTCATATTTTTATTTTCTTTTTTTAAAAAGAAGTTTGAGCTAAAAAGTGTCAGCTAAGACCAAAAGGGATTTAGAAACTTCCTTTACTGGTGAAATTAAAAGTTGAGTTCTTCTTTTTCAGAAATAGAATACAGTCAGACATTGAGTTTTGAATTTATACCAGACAGAAGATCTGTCCTCTACGCAACAGCAGGAGTCACAAATAATTAATGTTCTGATAAAGCTGTCCTACTAAAAATCCAATCCCTTCATTAAACCAGAATCATCAACAGGCCACCCAAAGAAAGCAAAAGAAAACTGGACTTGACTTTCCAAGGATATTTCCTTTATTCCTGGTGGTCCCTGCCATTCTTGAAGTCACATTTTTGCTAAGCAAACAAACTGGCATGAAAAGAAAAGCTTTTCTCATCCATAGATCGATTAGATTAGATCATATCAGATCCCTGTCAGTCTGCTGAAATCGCTTCTGGCCAGCCAAGACTGTAGCTGATGACTTATGGTAGCAAAAAGATGAAAAAAAAAAAAATCAATAAAAGCTTCCTTCTCTTTCTCTTCCTGCGTAAATATATTCAGTCACATAGAAGAGTACACAAATACATAGAGCAATATAAGTATTTAAAAAAAGCTTTTATATCCCTCAACATTTTCCTTAGAGATGCGGGACTTTTTCTATAAAAAAAATGTAATTTCTATTTATTTTCCTTGAAATTATTTTCCTTCCATTTATTTTCCTTGAAATTAAAATAGCGACAACAGGAGGAAAAAAAAAAAAAAAGCCTGCCATTAGGAATGTCTTTAATTTTGTGTTACTTTTTCCATCTGTATGCTTTCTATAGAAGTAAACCTCAACTCCAAGATGGTTTTTGAGATTTACATGTTTATTTCATTTTGTTTAATGCCCTAATCGCTTCACAGTAAATTTGACCACACACACATACAGCGATCCCAGCTGCTTGACTGTGGCGAAGCAAGCCAAAGACACAGTCAAAAATACAGCCCTCTTGCTGAAATCTTTGCAAAATTATAAACAAGATCCTTTAAATTATAGCTTGGCGTCACACGCCAGCAATCGGGATGCTCACATTGTTTACAGGAAAACAAGCTAAAAGCAGTCCGCTGCTCTTTGGTCCTTAAAGGCTTATGGGGAAAGAAAAACTTGCATTTAGACACTGGTGATGTACGGATGTGCTCCTGATTTGGCCCAGTGTCGTGGTTTCCATAGGTCTGAGGATGCTGTGCTTTCCTTGCAGACAGGAGAATGACACAAGTTTATATCTGAGTGAATTGTCCAGTGTCATTTTTCTCTCTCTCTCTCTCTTTTTTTTTTTTTTTTTTGAGGCAGTTAATTCATTATCTTTTGCCATTCTCTTCATTGTAGAGCCCAAAGCAACCAAGGGTTAGTTTGCAGCTTTCGGGGCTTCGTCACTTTTTCATGGGAAAACACAGAGAAAAAGCTGGGACTACAATCTTGGAGGGCAAAAACCCCCCAGTTTCATTTGGTCTGTCCTGATCTGTGCCACACACTGTTCATAAAAACCCAGAGCTCAGTGGAAATATCTGTGGCTTTCTCAAACACCGCGGACCCCAGGGCTGCGAGCTGCTGTACACAACAGGGGAGGATCGTTCCCACAAGTGAGCCATGACCTGGACCTGCTGCAGGAGGAGCAGCCCAGGGCATTCCCGCTGCTCTGGAGAACTTTTCCCCTTTTCCTGGGGCTTTACACAGGGTGAAGTACCTGTGAGTACCCGGCCCTCCTTCCTGACATACCAAAAATTTGGAGGGTGATATAGCGATGCACGGGGTGCCTGGGCAAACGCTGTGCAGATACCTGCCTGCATTCCCTGAGCCACGGCCTTTATTTTTTTTATGACACTGAAAGTCCGGTGATAAAGCCAACAGAAATTCAGCGCACATCTACCAGTTCTGCTGAGGAAAAAGAGACAGAACCAGACGGACAGATTTAAAAATTAAAATAAAAGAAAACCAATATTCAAAAACCTCTCTTTCCCTAGGAACGCCCTCGGAAACAGAGCCTGATGGTGGTGGGATGGACAAAACCGCACCATCTGTGTTTCTAAGCAGCCTGGACTTTCCGCAGTATGTGGGTGCTCTTTATGAGAGACCTGGGTGAGCAAGGGTGAGATCACAGGGTGCAGAGATCAAATAAACCCACGATCAGAGCCAGATAATGACTTGAGGACGTGGAGACATTTTGCGCTGCCTGCAGCTCTCCTTGCACTGCCGGTAAAGTTAATCACAAGCTGAGCCACACTGCCCTATAAAGCTCCTTATCAAGATTTCACATCTGGCCTGCACATCCTAATTTAATGATGATATGGTAGCATCCCCTCTCCACTGCACAGCACAAATTATCACGTTGCTTTCTGAGGACATAAATCTCATTTAGCATTTCTTCCCCTTCAGGGAGTTTTACAGGCCAGAGAGCAGGACAAAGATATCCACCCAGTTGCATATAAGGAGCTTCTTATGTGGGCAGCAAGTCTGAAAAGCACCAGTCCCTGAGAGATGCTGCAGTTTTGTGGGATTAATACCTTTCCCTAAACTCCCTGTGCAAGGCTACAGTCAGAAGACCTTGGAAGTTGATCTGCACCAGCTGGGAATGTGGTCCATTTTGTGCAGAGCCCCCCGAACCATTTGCCCATCACTGAGATTTATTCATGTGAGGTTTTTTGCAATCGGGATGTAGAAGGAAAAATTCTGGTGGGGACAGTCCATCGTGGAGGCAGAGCTGAGCCTCTCAGCCATCCCATAACAACATCTGGGTCCTGCCACCTCCGTTCAATCCTCAACCTGAATCCACAGGAAAAACAGTTTTCTGGCTACACAAGTTGAATCAAGAAGAGGAGAAGAAATTCCCATCTCCCTAACAGGGACAGTGGTATCCACAGCCCCATTCTTTCTCAAAATTTTGTTATTATGGGATGGAGTGTTAAGGATCTGTCAGCATTTCTATTACAAACCTCAGTCTTTAGAGGTTTATAAATGCAGCCATTTAAAATAACACTGCATTAAAAAGTAGGTATGTGAGTTGTCAGCAGTGGTGTTTCTGTTTTCTTTAAGGTGGTTTAAAGACGTTTTAGCAGATTATTAGCCTTAGAGAGGTCAAAAATAATCAGAGGTGGTTTTTTGGCTACATTTTTGGCTACCTCTGGATAAATAATGGTTTAATTTGAAAAACACTGAGTACATAATATGAACTGTCTTTGAGCAACAACAACAGAAAAAAGAAAAGCCTCAGTTAATGGCCACACTATTTATGTTTTAGAAACAGCTCCTGCACATGCACAGCTTATGCTCAGCTTTGGAAACTTTCCCTGTGATGTGGGTAATGGGATACAACAATAGTTACGCAGACAGAGCGGTTGTTTCCATGACCTGAGCTCACCCACATCACCTCCGGGGGACAAGCCATCCCCAAAGAGGGGCTGTCCTGAAAGGAGACTCTCAGGATCAGGTGGCCAGAGGCTCAGGGAGGGGGCACAAGGGCACCTCAAACCCTCTGTCTCAGCCCAGCCTCCATGAGCCGTTGCTGATCAGAGCAACGTCTAATCCTGATCCTAATCCCACAGCCTGGGATGAGCTGGTCAACGAACTGCTGAGCACTGACAGCACCAGCACCTCCTCCCACACGAGTGGGCTGAACTCCAGCAGTATGAACAAAGAACATGGATGACAGAGATATAAACCTTTATCTAGGAGAGCATCTGGACCAATCTCATCTTAGGTGAGCAAGGGGCACACCTATGTCCACAATCAGAACAACTATTTTTTTGGGCTGGCTCCTGCTGTGGACCTCAACCAGATCAGGATAAGTCTTGGAAAACTCATGGTCTGTGAAACTGAGGGGGAAAAGGCTGGAGAGGGAGGGAGAAACTGCCTCAAAAACTGCCTGTGTGCCATTAAATGCTGTTACCAGCAAAAAGTCAAAACGGTGTTTTTTCCTTTTCCCTTCATGAAGAAAATTACAGGCCTGATATTTTGTTACAACAATAATTGCCCCTGAGATTGGCTTGCAATTATTTTGGTGAGTCTGACCTTCCAAAGTGAAATGACACGAACAGCAGAGCATCCATGGGCCCAGGTAACAGCCAGCTTAACAGCTTCTAATTATTTCCCATCACCTCTTGATCTTCTTCATCTGATTGTTGCTTCAAAGTATTTCAGCAAAGAGATGATAGCCTCAGCACTCTTTATTCATCTCTGTGTCTTGGTGAAAGTTTTGGAGCACTTTCACTGGGCAGAGAGTAGAGACTGCCCGTGCTGCCTGAAACACATTTTTAACTAACGAAGCAATGGTTTAGTGCTAAACATACTATATCAACCAGACAGGACATTTGAGATATTTTCTTTTTTGACACTTAATTATTAATAGCTTTGCCAGAATATCTATTTTGGAGATTGTTCATACATAAAAACTCAGTGAAAATCATGACTATGGACTAGCTACAGAGTAATTATGTCAGTGCAAGCTTCAGAGTGTAAGTCTCTTATTCTGTAATAAATACGAGCTTTTAGAGGTCAATAAAAATAAATGTACTCAAGATTACATTATGAACAATGTA
The DNA here is from genome assembly GCA_035584735.1 of Pseudotriccus pelzelni. Lineage (NCBI taxonomy): Eukaryota > Metazoa > Chordata > Aves > Passeriformes > Tyrannidae > Pseudotriccus > Pseudotriccus pelzelni. The sequence continues at coordinate 8,311,998 of JAWMRA010000005.1, forward strand.
AAGAGCCTGCTCTGTTTATCCTTCCTTTTGAAAAACCCCTCTCTCCAGAGTGATGTGAAGATGAACTCCCATCTATGCTGAGTAAGTGCCTACTGCTTCCTGAAGTTTTCTCCTGAGATCCCACTACTTCAGCCCCCCATCCTGACTACTGACCAGATCCATCCTGGAAAGGACTAGATGATGTTTCCTTCTCCATTAGCTCTGGGCACATGCCAGGTGCTGCCCTGATTCCCATTTCTGCTCTCCCATTGTCTCCAATGTCTGCTGTTCCTTCTATAACTTAATTCTTCTCTCTCTCTCGCCTGCTATGTATAATATATATATATATCAGATTCAGCCAACCAAGATTACATTACTATTGCTATTTATTTATGCAGCTGGACTTCTGTGAGCCTGCAATCAAAAAGGCAACAAAAAGCAATGCCTTAAATAGCTTGCCCAAGGTGGAGCTCTCCTGGGGCTGCTAAGGCAGGGAGCTGCCTGTCTCCAGCACGGAGGCCTCGCCATGACTCAGCTCCAGAAGCTGTTTTCTGGCTTTGCTCTTCTCTTCTCTTTCCTTTTCATATGTGCTCGTCCTTGGGAACTGGCTTTTGCTTTCTCCTTCCAGAAAGAAAATTGGAATTCAGCAACAACAGTAGCAGAAACAGCCCCAATCTGTCTTCATTAAAACTTCCTTTTCCCAGAAAAGGCAATTTAGCCATCTCTGACATTGTCTGACCATGGTCAGAAAGGGGTTTCATGACAATGGAACAGTATAAAGGGAGATCACTCAAAAGCAAAAGCCCTAATATTCTGTATTTCAGATGCTTTCATGTCTATTATTTCCCTTCTGGAGTTGGGGATCTTTGTATTCAAAGCCCCAAATGTTATTTATAGCACTTCATGGAGACAGACCCATCAGCACTCGGGCTGTCCAGACCTCTTCATCCGATTTTCGTTAGCGCTGTACCACAAGCCCACGACATTTAGCAAACGCAAAACCAAGATGAGGAGGCACGACAGTACTGCATCAAAATGAGCCTGTGCCTTCCCAAACCCCACACCAGCATCCCAGCCTTCCTCCCTCAGAGGAACCACAGATTTATTTACTAGCAAGAAGAAAGTTGTACTGTCTCCTTGCAGTCATCCACAGCATCTTCTTCACACCCACCACTGCAGCTGATTTGGGTTTTTGCACTTTATTCCACTGAAAAAGCAGGACCTGACCCGGCGACTTCACTTATTGCTGGTACTCAGGGTCACTTTGTCACCCTCAGCCCAAGGGAACGGCGTTAATCCTGCAGCGCTGCGAGGCAGCCATCGCAAAACACAAGAAAAATTAGGGGGATTATAAACTCCCCAACAGGGGATGAGTAAAGGCTCTCATGCCTTCACCCCACTAATTTCTGCTCAGACCCTGGAGAAGCCCTTAACTTCTCCCCGTCTCCCTACATCCAGTCACAAGAGGCACTGGATCAACCCCAGACCACAAGCCATGGCCCACCTTCTGTAAGCGGATACATTTTGTATTTAATACCACGGTAAATTAAAAAATGGCAGACCACATCAAGCTTTTATTTCGCATACAATAAAAGGGTTTCCTCAGTCATAAAAAAATGGGCAAGGAGAGGGGGAAGAGGCCACCGCACAACAAATTCCTTCCTTTAGTCTAGAGAATTTGCGGGGGCGGGTTCGGGGGGAAATTTGCCAGTTAATAAAATGTCGTGTATGAATTATACATCAGGACTGGCCCCAAACGTGAACCAGACACGGTTTGGTGTGCTGGGATCACTGCACTGGCACAGCGCAGGATCACGTCCAATTCTGCAACGACTCACATACAAGCTTATCTCCAAGGTTTAAGCTCCTCCTGCCTCCAGTTAAACAGTGAAGGACATGTGTAAGTATTCACATACTGAAGGACTTAGTTTTCACAAAGACCTCTTTGTTCTGCAAAGGTTGCCTACACTGGAAGAAATACAAAAACAATACAAAACATTGCAATTGTTTATCCTCTTGGTTAAAAAAAAATTATGCATGCATCCAAATACATTCACCTTTAGATAGACTTTGCCCCGCGTTTTTTCTGATGTACTGGATGCAGACGTTAATAACAAATTTCTGCACCCAAAATTCACACACACCAGTAGAGGAAAATCCATTGACTTGAAGGGGACATTGTAGGAGCCCAAGCATCCAGCTCTGCAGATTTTCCAAAGTGAAACCAAAACTGCTTTTAAAATTACTGCAGCAGTGATGTTGCCTTTGTAATAACTCTGGCATTAAACCCCCTTATTACTGACAAATAGAGAATTTGTGTACTCTGCCTACGCCTCACATTGCTCAGTGTATCCCAGCCCCACTACAGTGCCACACGCTCTATGAACAGCCAGATGCACACAGCCCTTATCCTGGAGTCCTTGGGATGCGGGCGTAAAATCCCAGACAGGAGGCAACAGACCTACGGATAAGCTTCTAGGAAAAACAAAACAACTCATGTCAGGACAGAACGCAGTACGTTTCTACACCCCAGCTGCCTAACCATTAATCTTTTTCACGCTATATTTATCTGCCGCTCATAACAGTTTGTTTTATAACGCTTTTTTGTTTAGCTACAGTAGCCTTCCAGACTTCCAGGAGGCAGCGGGACGGGTTTTGCAGCGAGCACGTCTCCGACGCACGCACGCAGCCGAGCTCGCCGCTTCACCGCCCGGCCAGACCCCGGCCAGGACAGTGCGGGAACCACCACCACGCGTGAGCATCCTTTTACCATCCCTATCCTTCATTTCCGCGGAGCAGCAGAGCTCTGCCGAAGCCTCGTTGCGTTAGCGTGGTTGTGGCAACTTTAACACGGGGTTACCGCGGCAGAACGGGCGCATTTACTGCTGCGCTGCACAAACACCACGTCATGAGTGGAGCACGCCGAGGGACTCCCACAACTTCCACACCACATACCTCCCACGCAGCAGTCTTGATAAATACTTCAGGGGGGAAAAAAGCAATAGGGGGGGGCTGGGGTGTGGGAACAGGATATTTTAATTGACTTGACACTAAATTCCACTCCCCGCGTTGAATCAACTGAGCATTAAATTCATGTGTGTCTCATGGTATGTGCAGATGTGTCAGGGTATACACGTTAAGTGTTTCCAGTCGCTCACTGAGTTATTTTCTTGTTGAATAAAAATCATGTGAAACCCATTAAAGGAAAGACCAACAGAATTTGATAACAAGATGCAACAGCTATCTAAGGTTTTTGAACAATCCCAACAATTTCAGGCGAGAAATATAACTTTTCAGCACTTCTTCCTAATATTCAGTAGAGGTGAACTATTTCCTGGAGTGGAACCAAGGGCTTTTGGGGGCTTGGTTTATTGTTGGGGTTTCTTTAAATGGTACTATATTAGCTTGGGTTGTTGGGTTTGTTTTTTTTTTAAGAAAAATATCAAGGAAAGATAAAAAAAATTCAATATTTTTATTATTTTTTTATGTAAGATCTTTGATACAGTTGGATTGAAATATTTTGACAATTAAGATGTATTTTTTTTCTGAATTAAATATGTTCAATTTTCCTCATTTTTTTAAAGCTTCAAAACTGAAAGGAAAGGCCTAAAAATTCTTTAAACGAAACATTTTAGCTGACCGAATGGAGAAAAATTTTTCAGATTTTTTTGTACATGTGACATTTAGAGATTTTAATGAGAAAGGGCATAACCTCTCAGAAAAAACTATGCCAGCAACAGGACAGAGAAGCCACAATTTAATCACTTCTGTTTATAAACAAGAAGGCTAAATTCTCTCCTGGCCTAAGCAAGGCAAAGAGCATTAGGTCAGGGGAGGATTTGTCCTCTAGAAAGAAAATCATCTTTTATTCTTCTAGGTAGAGCATCCTCCAGGCTGGTGTGAATCACCAGGATACGGCAGAGGATGTGGCCTCATGCTTTTTAAACAGTTCCCATCAAATCGCCGGCGGGAGCCAGCAGGGCTTCACAGCAGTAGAATCCACTTCTCCAGAGTGGGAATTTGTACAGACCAGACTTTGTGCTGTAATAAAAGCAGCAAGTCTCTTTCAGGCCACCAAGGTCCCTGAAGACCCTGCATTCGTTTGCAGAAGGCCCAGCATTTCTAAGCTGTTCACCTCTTTTTTTTTTTTAATCAAATTTATGATTTTAACTACTGAGGGATGAGTGAGAAGCTGCAATGGAGAGTGGCAGCAAGAGCAGCGGGACCTTTCAAACACAGAACCCACTTCAATCTATTGTTATCTAACTCACCCACGGAAAACAGAGCCCAATATTTCCCTTGAATCCAAAACGATCTACCACAGCAATTTTCATTACTCCAAGAAAAAGAGAGCAAGAGAGAAGGGAGGGGGAGAAAAAAAAAAAAAAGACATTACTTCTCTGAATTACACGCCACTTTCATAATTCTCCCTGAAGTACCACACAGGGACTGTGTTGAAGGGAGGAAAATGAAAACAGCTGTGGAGGTTTTGGGTTACACTGCAGCTCCGTGCTGCCTTTGGCCCTTGCCCACCAGTGCAGTTTGTTCTAATCCCGGTCGTGAATGTCCGTATTTGTTACCGCTCACTAAGGCGAGGCTTCTGCCTCTTGGAATAATAAAAACTGTTGTGTGCTTATCTGCTAAGCTTCTCCGACAGTTGCAAAAAGTCATCAAGTCAGCAACCCGTCTGGAGCCCGGGGCTGCCACTCAAAGGTGCTGCCCATGCTGGGACAGCAGTGCTGTCAGACGGGACTTGTGAGCAGGCAGGGACTGTGGGCCTGGGAGTTTTGGTGTCCCCCCGTAGGGCTGGCATTGTCCTCATGCCCCAGAGCTCTCCTTTCTCCTCTTTCTTTTTTGTTTTAATTTCTGCTACATGTGCCTCACAACAAAGGAGGCATTTCCATCAGTAAACCCACTCCTAAAAATAGGTTGCATCATTTTGTGAGAGATTTTTGCTTCCAAGACAGATATCGATGAACAGAAGGTGACTTGTTTTCAGCAGTGCTGTGACTCAGAGCTGCACAGCCCTTCAATTCCTCACTCTCATCCCTGTTTTGATGGTCAAGTCTCTCCATCCATTTGTCCTCCGCTCTCCCTTCAGGTCCACTGCACTGCCACACTATTTCCTGCTCTTGCCCTCCTATTTTCTCACTAATCCCTGACTTCCTCCACACTCTCCAAATAGTTCTCCTCAGCCTCAACTTTATTAACTTAAGCTGTTTATTCTTCTACCACTAGAAAGTAATTCTGTGCATTCCCTTTTCCTCCTCCCTATGTCCCTCTACCTCCATCCCCAACCTCGCTGCATGCTGAGAAACCATTTGCCCCTTTGGAGAACCGCACGTATTTTTTTTTTCCCCCAGTGCATTTGGGAGAGAAAAGTTGGGGGGGGGGGGTGGAAAAGACGAGTTCCTGGCAGCTCCCCACTGGAGGACAGGATCTGCTTTTAATTTAGATAGTTAAAACTCGCAGCCCTGCTGGAATCTGGAAGAGGAGCGTGTGCGCGCCTCTGCGTGTGTGGTTATAAAGGGCGCTCATTGTGTTTTTGTCTGTATGGAAACAGGGTGACATGTTTATTGTGAGCGCGCACGTGTGTTTCCCTCGCCCATGTGGAAGTGGCGCGGCGCGTTGTCTGCGGTCCACGCCTGCGTTACGTCCGCGTGCGGCCGCCTCAGCCCGGCATTCGCATCCGCGCGGGAAAGTCTGACTGTGACACCCGCTGAAAGTATCGCCCAGCTCCACCACCGAGTCCTGAAAGCCTTCCCCGGGAAAGCCAGCTTACAGCACGGCACCTCAGAGAGCTGGAGAGCAAGAGCTCGGCTGTGACCACGGATTTGGGAACCGTGAGCACCTGTGCTTAAAGCACCCCTGGTCCTGCATAGAGTGACAGCAGCACGGCAGAGACACCTCCTCACTAGGCAGGCTGGCGCGTCTGGTCCTGGCCAGGGAAAACCAGCAGGCAACTGGTTTCTACTGGCACATCTCTCTGTGGCAGAAACATTGGAGGGCTCAGCTGTTTTTTGTGCTCCTCAGTCCCTAATCCTGAGTGCTCCTATTTCCCTGTGTAGCACACAGACACATCTATATCTACATATATATATATAAAGAAGTCATATACAGGGCTATAAGTGCATCCATAGAGGCACGGACCTACACAGTCTTCCATGTGCATGCATGCAGGACTGTGGAAAGCACTGTGTTGAGATCCCAAGGCAGCACAGAGGGGAGGCTGGGCTAATGCCTCTGCCTCTAATGCAGGTCACTTCCTCTCCGGATCCCAGCAGAAGTGACTTATTACAGGAGCTTATAAAATTCCCCCAAAGAATAATTGCAAAATGAAACAAATTGCGTTAAGTGGTGGCCAGTAATTTCACCAGGGACACCAGGGCTATTAGGCCAGCCGGGAACGTCCTTGTCCTGCCTCCACCCTCCTCCAGCTGGGGCAAGCCCTGTCTAAGGGGTAATGTCATCAAAGCATGTATTTAAGGGGTGATTCATTTTGTCTCCATCAAAGGGGGGGCTGAAATCACTGTCTGCCCAGAGCTGCTTGTGGCAATGGGCGTATCCCAGCAGTGGGGCTCACCCCTGAGCAGTCAGACACCCATCTCAGTACTTCTCCATCCTTCCAGTTAAAAAGTTTTTCTGAGGGACTGGAAGCCACCTTTCTGCAGTCTAAGCCTGCCACACCGTATGCTACCCATGGCAGGCAAGGAGTAGAGGTTATTCACTTGGCTGCTGCTCTTTGGGATATTTGGATAATATTCTCATGTCTCCCCAGTCTCTAAAGTACAACATGCCAACTTCATCTGCCCACTCCTCTTCGGCCACCTCAGTTTATTGTTGTTTTTCTCTGGACTCCTGAGTTTATGAGGGAACAAATTCCCCATAGTGTTGACCAGTATTTTTGGCATCTGCTCAACAGCTGACCAAGAGGAGATGTTCTTTCGAGATGAAAAAAAAAACCACAAAAAACCCACCAAAAAAACCCAAACCAAACCCAAAAACTAAAAAAAAACAAAAACAAAAAAAAAACACCAAAGAAAACCAACCAATCAAAAAAGAAAAAAAAAAAAAAAGGAAAAAAATTATAAAAGCCCTAGCACATTCCCTTCCCCTTTTCCCTTTTCCTCCAAAAAATTAAATAAAATAATCACAGAAGTGATGAAAAATGGGCCATGTGTAAAGAACTGCAGACCCCAGGGGTAGCTCTGGATTGAACTCCCTATTTATACAGTTTTACATTATTATTTACTACAGTAATCAATGTAAAAACACTGCCTACCCTAGCAACCCCTGTGTCATATGGTGTGTATACATCACCTCTGGGAAGCAGGTCAGCTCTATAAAGAAAATCAGCCATATTTAACGTGAAACTCTGTAGTTTTTACAGTGTTTTTAAAAATGTTTTACAACATGTAGAAATGCTTCCATAAAAGCAGACTTATTAATCCCAGTTTTAAGCTGTCTTTTAAAGTGTAGTTTTCTTACACAAATATTTTCCTTGTCTCCCCATTGCTCCCCGCGACCCCCCTTTTAAATAAAGTTATAATAGGAAATGAACTGGACACTCAGACAGGGAAGGCAGCTCAGCACTGTCCACCTCCATGGACCCCCAATTTTTCCCCAGGAGATGGGGGGAAAGAGGATAGTTGCCTATCCCAGAGGACACAACTCTCCTGGGCCCTATCAGTGATAGGGGATATTTGCAGGACTTAACATGTTTTTTATGCTTATCCCGAAGACTTATCCCCAAAGACTGGGAGTCTTTGCACCAAATGTGAGGTTCTCAACCAAGAAGTCTTAATTAGGAAGCTAACTGGGCCTCTTTCCTCATCAAGGAGGGCTTCAGACAACTCAGGTCTGAATTGCCCTCTGGAGATGCCTGTCCCTTATTAACACTGGAAGGAGTCTAGAGTAGTTACATGTCTAATTTAGGAATGAGGTGCAAAACAAAGCCAGGCCCTATTTGTGGAGATGTCTCCCTACTCACTACCCAGCACTGCTTTCTGCTGGAGCCCCAGGAGGTCTGGCTGCCCATTGCATCCTGCCCACACCCCTGCCACCCTCTGTCCCCAAGCAGTGGGGCTGAGCTTCCCATTGTGGGGTCAGAGGTACCACAGGTCTAACTGAGAATATATTATATCAGCATCATTGTGCTATGATCCAGCCTGGGTCTGCACGAGGATCCTGACAGCAGTGCTTTGGCTCCTGGCGACCCATGGAATTGCAATTCATTCCTTCACTTATGGAGAGGAGCAGACAGACCCCAGAACACCCAGCAAGGGCACCATTCCCACAGCAGAGAATCCAGGCGATTCTCTGCTGGAGATGTGACTGTCATGCTGTCAAAAATCCTGGGACAGCCTGGTAGATCCCTGTGTGTGTACCCTGGGAAGAGGCTGTGGACCTCCCACAGCCTTCCCACCTGAGTAAAGTGGCGATCACATCAGTGGAATCCATTTTTGCAAGATCGTTGCTTAAATCTGACTAGCAACATCTCTGAGGAACACCACAGAGCAGAAGAGCACTATACAAATGACAGCTCAGTATTACTGCTTTAGAGATGACCAACATATTAAAAAAAAAAGTCCATTGCATTAGCATTTAAAGTTTCCAGCAGACTGATAAATATAAATTAGGTCTCGGATGAGAAAAGCTGTCCTACCTGTCCCAATTGCTAATCCTTATAGTAATTCCCTTTGAGTAACAGACCATTTTACAGACAGCAAAAGTGAGACGTGGAGCACTTGGTAACTTGCCTGAGGTCACACGTTGTTAAGAAATCCTGACAGCCAGTGTTCAAATTCATCACATCTTTACCATAACGACTGGGTGCTACAGTGTTGCATTCACGGGGGACAGAACTGCTGGTCCCTGCCATCTGGCTGAACCTATTCACAGCCACTGCTACCCTCATCTCTGTAATAAGCTTGACCGCTGTGATGAGGGGATGCTGTTTACCTTCCCCCCTCCACGACCTCACTCTGCAGCTTCCCTTGCTGTTCCTTCATTGGACCCAGATTTCCACCCTGCCTGCTGTTTTTCCAGCAGTAGCATTTTGGCTCCTGGCAGGCTAGAGAGGCATTTTTGTCGGCAACTCAGGAATTCCCTTTGTATCTTTCCTGAGTTTAGGCTCACCTTGATGCTAGACTCTGACCCCTCTTTAATGCACAGGAATGTGTGAAAAATTTATTCCCCTTTTCATTAAGAACTCATTTAAATTCACCAAAAGGTGACCCAGCTCGCTCCACTGTGGCTATATTGTTCTCTGGGAAGCTGTTCTATTTCTGAGTTCAGCTGAAAAGTGATATCTCATTTCCACTGATCCAATAGTTTAATTCTTTGGCATCGACAATGAATAAAATGATGCAGAGACATGTTTGAAGTACATTTCTTATGCTTATAAACAGTCTGACCAGCTATGATGAAACAGTGCGTGTCCCTGGGTGTAGTGTCCTCTTGGCTTGCTTAATTAGCAACTGTGGTAAGTGTGGGAATTTGAGTTTCCATTAAAAACTTAGAAAAATATTTGTCTTGTTTATTTGTTTTTCACAACACACAAAGCGAAAGCCAAACCCGTCATTTCTACCCTGGTTTGTTTTGTTTTCTTGACAAGTGAAAAATCGACAATCCTAGATTTGGATGTGTTTTGGGAGCTGATCTGGAAAAGGTGCCAATGCAAATAGTGTCATCCTTTGTGCCAAACAACATCCAGGAAGAAAAAAAAAAAAAAAGGAAAAAAAAGCACTTTGGAAAATCAAAGCCCAATTGTCAACTCACTTTATTCTCAGTGTGATTCTTATTAATGTCCCTTAATCTCTTGTGTTCTCAGCCAGCACTGGACGTGTCACGGTGATGTGTGTCGCTGTGGCACGGCCGTCTGCGGGCTCACTGTGGAGATGTGTGGGGCTGGGGACAGCACAGGCACGTCAGGAGAGTCAGAGAACCCCAACATCATCAGCAACATAAAGGGTAGAAAAAGCAATAGCTTGTCATCACTCCTAACTAAAAGGAAGGTAAGGCAGGGTAGGCAGGAAAAAGGGTACAGGGGTTGCAGCACTCCCCTCTTCTCTATTTAGGTCACGGCTTTACTTATCCCATACAGGTCAAGACACATTCACCAACCTATTCAACATCATCCCTCTCCAGAGCATTGACCACAAAATGACCATTTCATTTCTCCCAGCACAGAAGGACTGCCAGGTAGAGACACTCATGGGGATCCCCTCTCTTGCTCTGCTGCCATGGTCCCCAAAGAAGCTGGCTACACCACGTAAGCCACAACCAGATGCATTTTTTTCCTCTTTGTGCCACTTGTGTATTTGGTTTGCTGAGACGGGGGGAGGAAAAGTCTCTAATACCATTTATTTTTTAAATTAACCTATTTAAAACTATGGATGCCGACTTTTCAGTGGTCTTCTGGGGGCTGTTACAAAGGGGCCCTGGTTGAAATCTATCTGAAGGGAGTTAACCACAGCCCTTTGCTCACACATGTGGTATAATGGAGGCTCTTTATTGCTTTTCTTCACTCCCCCCACCCCCCGCACACACACATTTAAGATATGCAGAGTAAAGCTTTCCTAAACACCTTACAACTGTGTGTACACTGGATTTATGGCAGAGAGGGGGACCTACTTCTGCCCTCAATTAACAAAACCCATGAGTAAGTGGGACTCAACACAAGAGTTGAGGAGAGCTGCTGGAAGAGAGTGTAACACAGCCTAGTGATACTTTGAGATGACAAACATCCCAGTCTCATAAGGAGAAAGATTTCACACCCCAGGATTTCAGGAGAAGGAACCAGGGAAGTGCACCAGGGAAGGATGCCGGACTTAAGTATCTTACATCTTTCAGAGAGAAGCTGGTCTGACTCTCCGTGTCTAAAGCTCGATCCTACAAAGAGCCAAGGCTTGGATTCCTCTCTTGTAGGTTTTAGGCAGCCAGCTGAGGCACAGAAGCTGGGAGCAGGGTTACCTGAGACCCCCACTGCGGGCAAAAGACAGAAATCAGCTCCCTCAGGGGCAGGCTTGAGGGCTTAGCACACCCTACCAACATTAGTTGGAGGCTTTCACGCCTGTCCAACCTCAGGGTCTCAGGCTGGGTGTTTGCAAGCCCAGCTGCGTGTCCTCCTTTGCACCAGGCACTGCTGCAAATGCAGGGCTTTGGGCTGTGAGGGGGATGAACCATCCCTCACCTATCACAGCCAAGGACAGTGCACCAGGGAAAGAAGGAATGCTTGGACCAGGTACCATGGCACCTGGAACAAACTTGGGTGCTGGCAATGACATTTGTGTTTAAGAGTGACGAGCAGCGCGGGCCACCTACCAGACGGTGATGCCAGATCCTGGCTCCTTAAGCACAGGGAAGATTCAGAGAGCTGTGCTTCAACCATGTAATCTTGGCACCGCATCCTCACACCTACCTCTCCCCTTTGACCATCAAAAGCACCCAGGATCCAGGATCACTGGATGGGAGGTCAGCTGGACATCTCACCTCCTCCCTGTCACATCAGGTGCCCTGAGAAGGTCCTAGATCCTCCTTAGCCACCCCTCACCTTAGTGCCAAGACATCCACCAGTTTTCAACATGAGCCTTCTCAGATGCCCGGGGATGTCACACATTTGGTGGTGTCACAAAGGGACAGCAGCTCAGCTGGCGTAAATCAGCCCTGGCCGGCTGAAGCCACCAGTTGAAGACAGCTCGAAGTTGGCATCCTGATGCTTAAGATTCCACAAACTGCAAATCCAAGCCCATTTTTAACCTTGTGGGTTTTTCTGGAGCTCTGATCTGCTGTGCTAATGTGCTTTTAACGTTGTTTTTTCCCTGGTATGTGTGTTATATTAGCACACATGCACACGCGCACCCTGTATACACAGAAAGTCTATAAAACAGGGCACTCGTATAATTTTAAAATAGACAAATCAGTTTAAAGCATTAAAGCAAATCTGGTAAAAGAAAATCTCTCCTGGGTTGACATTTTGTTTGCCAAGTTTTAGCCTGGAATGAATTTTTATGACTGAGTTATAAACCCTTGAAAATAGTGGTTTATAATGGAAATCTTGACAAATCCTTAACACAGGCCCCATTGTAACATATTCTGTACATATCCCATTGATCTACAGTAATAACAAGTTTTATATAAAACATTTTAACCATGGGAGCAACATGGTTATCTTCAGGCTTCCAAAAATATTTTTCAAATAAATAGGTGGCTTTTTCAGCTTGGCAAAATCAAGGAATTAAACATCGAAAATGACATCTAAATATTCATCTGGTTTAAAAGAAAAAAAAATAGAAAAAAAAATCACAATAATCCAGAACCCATGATGTTTCTTTGGCTGAAAAGCAGCCACTGACTAAGCAGCAATTCTGCTCTGATATAACTCTCAATGCAGGATGGGGTATTAGCCATGAGCAACAGAAATTACTTTCTTAGAGGATTAGCTGTAGGCCTGAAACAATAAGCAACTTAAAAAGCAAGCTATTCCCTGAGCAGGCAAGCTGACAAAACCGGGATACAAAGGATTTGCGTGCTAGGTCCCCAAAACCTCCTTCTCTGCTGCAAGACACTCAGTGCCTTTGCCCCAGCAGCTCCTCTGTGTTGGGCTTAGCCTGGCTCTGGGCTACCTGCAGGTCTAAGCCAGGTACTGCAGGCTTTCAGCTCTGCTGAGGCCGGGGATATGATGCAGTAGGGACGAGAAGCAGCTGGAGCTGTGCACTTCATCCTGCCCTCACTACTGGAGTGGTGGTGGTGGCTGTGCTTCAGGGATGGGCCTCAAACCCATGTTTGACCACCACCCCCACCCCCCTTGATCCACCTCTGGACTCCAAAACATGGGAGTCTCTGGGCAGGCAGCCTCCCTGGGGGTGGAGAAAGGCATACGCTAATTTTCAAGGCAATTATATCTGCAAGAGCACTTTAGCTCATTGACTAGCAAATGCTGAAACTGCAAGCACACAAACTCAAGCAGCAATAAACATAGTCTTCCTTTTTTTTCTTTTCCACTGAGTGATAGAAGCTGTGCCTGTCTCTGAAATATTTTTAAACCATGAATCTTCCTAATATCTGAAAAATTCACAGCCATCATTATTTAGACTTACATTCTTCTCATCAGATGAGGAGGTTCACAAGCAAGAAATTGAGGCGCGTAATTATGAGAAACTAGGGGTATTTGGGCTTTCTGAAGATATTTGGATATTGAACTGGACATGAAGCCAGGATGCCAAGAGCTTTTTATAAACAGAAATGCAAAGGGAGGAACCATATAATGTGGATTTATTTGCTTTAAGGTATCATATCTTGTCTAAGCAAGTTTACAGGCTCTCTTTTGAATCAATTGCAGAGGGGTCAACCTGAGACTATTCAGACTATCCTAAAAAAGTCAAGATGAATTTCTGCCTGGACATACATATCTCTAATAAGTTCCCTAATACACAGGGAACTTAAAGAAGCAACCCTGATAAGGCCCCTGGAGAGAGCTGAATGGCTTGTCTTGGCAAACCAAGAATTTGGACTTGTGCCTCCCTTGCCTTTGGCAAGCCTGAAACTACCTCATTTACATCCAAACAACGGGAAAAAATGGGTATTTTGAGTGTGCATAAATAGGCACACGCTACTTTATGATCTTATGATCTTTTTCATCCTAAACAATTCTACGGTTCTACGAAATAATGCTGCTTCTACGCAGAGAGATGCACGTGCACACAGAGAAGTACAGTTGCCACAAGCCTGATTTGCTCTGACTGACAAAAGCAACTTCCTCTTCACGCAGCCATCCCAGACCATGGGTCTGAATTCCTGCACTTGCATCCAAGGGAGCGAGCCATTTTCATCTCTGATGCATTCCTTTTTACTTCCACTGAAACCGATTACCACACTGCTGCTTTAGCATGAACATAAATTTTTCCGACTTAACATGTTGCTTTAGGACTCGGTTCCACTCGACAGTAGACTTCCATATGTGCTGTAATGTTTGTGTTCCTAAGCAATGCCTCGGCAACCACATCAGGGTTGCCGAAAGACGAAAACGAAAAGCCTGCTTTTTAATTTTCTTTTGCTGGCGATCTCAGCTGGAAACTCGAAGTAAAAGAAGGTCGTCTATCTTCCCCAGAAGAAATGCAGCCCCGCAGGGCCAACAACGTGTTGTTAAACGCACACCAAAAACACTTTGGTGGCATGTATCTATTTCAGGGAAAAAAAAACAAATACACTTCACCGGGAATAAGTTAGGAGAAAAAAAAATTCAATTTGCTGACATGTGAGAGGCACAGCAAAAGATCTTGTCCTAGTGGAAAATGCCAGCAGGTGTTGTCTAGGGGTGGTTCTTCCTTTTTAAATGCCAGAGTATTTCCACACACGCAGTCCTGGCAGCATCTTTTTGCTTATTTTGTTGAACAGTTGACAAATTAGCTGCATAAACTTGCCTAAGTCCCATTTCCCAGCTATTTATGCTCAAAAAACAGTTTATGCTGATGCCTTGACCAGAGAGGATAAGTAACTTTGCTTTCCTTTACCCCTTTTTTTTTTTTTTTTAAGGCTGAGATCTAAATCTCATTGAAGTCTATGGAGAGATACAGGTATTTTAGGACCATTATGAAAATCTAGTCTGACACATAGTATAGACTTTAACTCAGCTACTCCTGTAGCACGCTCTAGAATTTATGCACTACTGAAGACCAGCCCCATTATTTTTCCAGGTTTTGAGAATCAAGCATTTACGCCTTCATTCTAGAAAGCATTTAAACACATGCTTAAGTCCCTCCCTAGTCAATAAAAGCACTTAAACACATACTTTGTTCCTGCTGAAGTCAACTGGATGTTGACACAGCAAGTAGCTCGCTGAGCAGAGCAGGCTGCAAACAGGGAGCCTCAGTGAGCTGCGAGCTCAGAAAAGTGACCGATTCCCCCCATCCCTCCCCACTGCAGAAACATGGATCTGCCCATGGCAAAGGGCACCCAAACTCCCACGGCCTCTGCTTCCACAGCACCGAACTGCTCCTCTGGAAAATAGTCCCCCTGGTCCCCCATGGTTGTCTCCCTATTAGAAGACCATCCTAAAGCAAAGCCCCAGCTCTTCACCCAGCCTCCCCCGCCGAGGCTCCCCCAGGCCCAGAGCTGCCTCTTGTTGCACAGAACTGTCTTTTCTGCACCTCAGCGAGGCTGCAGGATATGCTGGCTGCTTCTGCCTTTCCTCTTCCCCATTTAGAAATTTATTCTAACCTCAGTGAAGTGGTTAGGGGCACTTACGAGCCAGTTATGGCTCATTAGAGGCTGGGCTGGGTTAGTGGGAGGGAGGAAGATGCTGAGAGCTGCTATATCCAGTTTTAATGGCATTTTCCTCCCTTCAAGATGGTGCCTGGATGCAGGGGAGGGAGGGCAGCAAGACCCCTGGGAAAGAGTCTAAAAAGGAAAAAATAGGGCTTTTCTCCTGTGCTCCACAGCAATTGTGACATTCTCCCCCTTGAAGCCCACCAGCGACAGTCCAAACCCCAAATGCTGCTCCCCTCTCCCAGTGCTGGTGGGGGAGTGGGCTCCGTGTACCACCCCCTGCTCCCCAACACCCAAGTCTAGGGCAAGCAGGGCTTGCTCTGCCCACGCTGCAGGGTAAAGTCCCATAGAAGTGGAAGTTACTGTAATTATAGCTTGCCTGAACATATGGTTTCAAGGACCTTTCGGTGTGTAAAATGCATGAATATGCATCAAAACTAGATGTCACTGCTTAAGTTACATAATCCTGCACAAACATATATTTAAGAAGGACCCGACATCCCCTGTTTTTTAAGGGGCTTTAGCTGTGATTAATTCTCTGAGCTTATTAATCACAACATGTGTTAGTGTTTGATAAATTGCCCAAAAGTTGCATTAGCTAATAAGTATAAGAACAAAACGAAATAGTTTCATCTGTTTTTATAATAAGACAAAGAGCATCATGGGAGCATACACGGTGGTCATGAATAAAAGAGAAACATTCATTTATGATAATTGGTTTCAGCTCCCCGTTTGGCTGGTTCTTGTGACCTAAATGTATCCAGTTGTTTCCTTTCTTTCCCGTTGGTTTTTGGGTCACTCCTAATGGTTTAATTCAACAAAAAATGTCTACCATTTCCTGTAACCTCTGTCTTTTTTCATTCCTCCTTCCAAAATGTTTTTTTCTGTGCAGCATCTAGAGAAATCTCCCTCTCTCTCTCCCTCTGTTTCCTTCCAAGTGAACAAAGTCAATATTGTTGACAGAGAAAAGGTTTAACTCCAGGCAAAAGGGAAAAAAAAAAGTAATAGTCATTTATTTGTCTCCACTTCTGAGTTCACAAGGGTTTTTTGTTTGATCCTGGCGGTCAAGACTTTGACACGGAACATGCCCCCTCTGACCATGAACAATTTATGGAGGGCGAAAGAGACAAAAATCCTCATTCATGTTTAAGAAAGCAAAGGAAATGGCTGTAGATTAATATTTGTGCATTTGTAGCAAAATTTCTGATAGGTCTGTAACACATTCAACCACCCTGGTTGAGAAACACAAGAGGCGAAACTCAGCCCTGGAGAGTTGAGTTTTGTTACTCTTGGACACCTTTCAAAACATCAGCCCTCATTCTGCTTTTCTTAGGGCAGCTTTTTCCTCCAGCAGAGAGGGAAAAACGCTGTATGGCATTTGCAAGGAGGCGGCGCACGCTGGCGGGGTTACCTCGAAGCACAGGCAGGGAGCACTTGCCGTGGTCTTCCCACTTGTGCTCACGCCTGGTGCTCCCTGAACACTGCAAAGTGCATTCACATCTCCCATTTACCCTGCTCAAAGTGACAAGTAATGAATTTTCTAGCAGGAGGTTCTGAGCTCAAGCTGGCGGGCACAGTACTGGGATGAGAGGAGGGTGTTAGCACTAGGTAGAGATGGCCTAAACACGTGCCCCTGCCCCCAGTTATATTCACAACATTAAAACTTTTGGGGCCGAAATTCTCCTTTGCCAGGTGCCTGCCTGCCTGCCTCCAGCAGAATTTTCTAGGAAATTACAAAGAGGGTGGGAGAGGGGGAGGCCTGGCAGTTTTCCAAACACAAGATTAGAGAAAAGTGCTTAGTCGATATAAAAATTCTAACAATTATTTTTTTGGAGTCTCTCTTCTGGAAAAGAGACTGGAAATTTGGTGTCACCCTAGGAACAGGGATGTGCCTTTTACATCCAAATTTGGCAAAATGAAAAGCCTTTGAATACATCCCACTGAAGATTTATTAGCCTTCGGGAGAAAAACCTCTACAGATTCTGTCTGCCTTCATCTCGCTCCATTTTGGGGCTTCTAGGGCACCAGAAGAGAGAGCCAGAAGGCCATCCCTGTCATCGCAGTCCCTGGGCTCCCCCCGAGCCTCTTGCTGCCCGAATCAAGCAGAGAGGAAAGCAACAGAAGTGCAAAGCAGGAGAAATAGGGCAAGGACCAGGGAGCAGCCAGGAGCAAACACCTGGGAGAAGAGATTGATCCCAGGGGGACACCTGATATGACATCAGGGAATTGGGATGAGGCAGAAAAACAAGCCAGGATTGTCTAGCACTGATATATAATGAAAGCGTAGATAAAACATATGCACAAAGAAGGCGATGAAGGCCACAGATAAAGCCTTAATTCTCATGTCTTGAGGCTTCTGAAATTCGGTTTGTGTCTGTTATCATTTCTGGAGCACCCCAAGCTCTCCAGCAAACAGACCAGGACACCAAACAGCAAAGCATCTCACTCCTACTCCAAACACCCACTGAAACAGCTGACAGGATAAAAAGACATGGCAGGAAGATGTAATGAGAGGGCAGAGATAGTGAGATTAGAACACACCATAATTTTGAGTATGCTGATGGTACGCCTGAGGTGTAGTGAACTGCAGCAGTAAATCAAAGTCTGCTCTCAAAACTCTCACATGGCTGTTATCCAGAGACCCTCTGGCTGAAAATCAGTTCCCCACAAAATCATGCATAAATATTCATGTGATTTTAACCATATGATATCTAGGAAGTTTTTAGCCCTTAAGAATCACTGTTCCTTACAACCTTGAACAGCAGAAATTCTAGGTTTTTTGTTACTGAAATCTGTATTTGCCCATTGGATTGCACACCTCAAGGCCTGAGGCTTTCAGCAAAGAAATCCCAGCTGGAGAAATTCCTGCTAAAATCATGGGCATCAGCAACACTTCATAAACTGGCAGTACCTGTTCTTAAGCACGCAGTGGAGGCTGAGCGTATAAAAGTGCTCAAGACATGCCAGGGCACATTTGGAGAGGACAGCTCTATCTGCAGACAGTAAACACTGAGGTACAAGCACAAACTGCATCAGGAGCAACTGCTGGAGGACTATTGTTGGCAACTGGGTCTGGGCTGCCTGGACCTTTCCTTCAGGGCAGATTTCCTACTCTCTAGAGAGGCTACGCACAGCTAAGCTGTGTCACAGATCTGGGATAACCCACCCTTAGCTCTTGGGAATCAAAACTCACTTGTGCCATCACTAAGGGTTGTGCAAAGATTCTCCTGCCTGAGAGGGAAGAACAGCCACTACCCTCCCTGAAATGGCTCCACCTTGGCTGCTCTGGTTTGGGGACATATTTGACACGAGCCCCATATCCTCTGCAGCATCACTCAGCACAGGCAGAGCCGCAGAGAACTGAGCTGCAAACTCAATGCAACTCCCCTATGAGTACAACAAAGCTTGTGACTGCAGGCAAGCCAGCATGCAGCAGGGACAGAAAACTCCAGAAAATTAAAACCCACTGTCTAGACAAGAGATCAAGAACAATCTTAAATTCCAAGCAGTGATAACTGGCCAAGGGGACAGGGAAGAGAAAGGCAGAAAGGCTTTATTGACAAAGGGGATGATTCTTTTGGGGTACATCATACTAATAAAACTACACCATTTTACTGTCACAATGCTGCTAAAAGGTCACTGCAGCAGGTTTTGTTCCTAGTTCTGCACTTCCCTATCATAGAAAGTCGATATGTTTTGTCATATACAATCCCAGTGCCACAACTTTTCCAAGGATACAGGCTTGTTACTCCATGGGACACCTGCTTTGTTTCTATTTGTATTAGTCATGAATGAAAACATGATTTAAGGGAACAGCACATCTTCTTAAAATATCATAAGCATTAAAATATTATTGAATCCTCTCAACAGCTTCAGAAAACTGTTTTTCTCTAACCTTATCAAACCAGAGATGACAGTGAAGCAAACTTCTTTAGGATAACCACAGAAAAACTACACCATGGACTTTCCAACAGAATGGACTGAGTAGCTATGTGGGAAAAACTACAGCATTACTGAATACTTGAACATGCTGTGGATAAGCTTTAACATCCAAGAAACCTCTGCATGATATTAGGATTTTTGAGTAATTTTCAAAGCAATATACCACAATCATCTTGCAGACCTAGTTGTGCGCAAAAGAGTTTTGGGCATAAGCCTGCATGAATCTGAACCTCTCCTCTCCCTCCATCACTTACAATGATGTTATAACATCAGCGTGAGCCTCTAATCTTCTCTCCTTTGCCTTCCATCTCTCTTCACTCTCTTCCACAGTCATAGCTCCAAGATATTGTGACATGGTTTGTCACAAACCCACAAAGACCAGGCAGGGCAGCTCAAAGAGTTTTCCATCTGAATTTTCTGGCAAATGATATTTGAAAAACTCTGAAAATTCTGCTTTTGTTAAAAACCCCACAGTATCAGGAACAGGGACAGAGAACAGTAGCAAGATTCACATTTTCCTATAGTAAAAATCATATATTCGATAACAATACTCAATAACAAAAACATTTAGTAGGACAATTGCATTTCTAGTTTCTTTTGGTGGCAGCAGGTTAATTAACATTGGGTGCCTATGTCAAAGACTCTGGAAATCTTGCAGGGTACTTTTGATTTCTGATCACAAAGGTATCTGCATCTACTCCAGAAATACGAAGACATATATTTAGCAATACATTCTGGTTCAGTCTACCCCAATTATCTCAATAACACTTCAAGACAATCTGCATTCTATGCAAAAGCAGGTGTGACAGCCAGTTCTGCGTTGCATAGCATCTCTGTTCCCTGATTTACATGATCACATCACATGAGGGGGACTTGTACACATCTCTCAGCTGCATGGAGATCCTGCATAGCTGTTGCTGTGTGGGTTTAGCTGTGAAAAACGGCTTTAAGTCTTATCAAATTATTTCAATTGCATGAATGAAGCATCTTCCTTATATCCCTAAATATCCCAAATTAACCATGCATCACTAAGGGTACTGGATTTCCATCTTTTGAGGTGTGGGGATGATGCTTTCCACTCATGAATTGACCATGAAATAAAAACACTCCCTCCTTCCTGAGGTACAAAAAATTAAATAAGATAATTAAATACAACTGTAAATAAGACAGGAGCTGGATCTTTGTCTGCACAGGGCTCTGCCCAGTCTCTCACATCTTCAGCTCACACACGCTATCAGTGAGTGTATGAAAACAGCTGTGACATTTTTGATGCCATTCCACTTGGCCACATGCTTTTGCAATGGTTCCATTTCATTACATGCCTTCCTATGTTTTCTCCTGTTTCACAAGCTGTTGCACCAAATAAAAGAAATCTCTAATCTAAAAAAAATAACCCAAATCCCAAAACAAGTGCCTCTTGCATGAATCTATCATATGATATTCTATCACATCCCTTTCATTTTCCCCATTTAGCGGGCTCTCCTCTTCGCTGTGCCACCCAGTTCACCAAAGGGTGTGTTGATATGCAGAATGTGTCAGCGTATTTCCACGTGTTGGGATTTACGCACGGTTTTGTATACGAGAGTAGGAATTGCTCGCCTTGCCAGCTATGTGGATGACGTGCCTCTCATTACGACAGGGTGAGAGATGACCTGCCCCATCCCCCCAGTGCAGGCTGCTCCAGGCACACGTTTCCTTCCTTTTGCCAGGGGCTAGGGCTTCTTTCACAGGTGCCAAATGGCAATTTGGTGTGGCTCACTTGATGTCTCTGAGCACAGCACCAGGCTGTGGCGGTCACAGCTGTGTGAAGAGGCAGTGGGGAGAAGCTCTGCCAGGACTCAGAGGGACAGGATTTAGAAACAATCCAACAGAAAAGTAAAGAACTCCCAGGAGTGGCACACGAACTACGGCCAGGTCTGCTCCAGCAGGGCAAGGCAGAAAGGCAGGTCACTGCAAAGAGGCCTTATAAATGTGTGGTGTTACTTTGGCAAGATGAAGTCCCGCAGAGCGGTTGCTCTCCTGGCAGCACAGCCCCTCACACACCATTGGGGGGAAAAAAAAAATCATTTGTAGAAAGGAACATCAAAAAATATGCAAATCTTACAGAAAACCTCTCCCAACTTTTGAGGCATGTGGTGGGTTTGTATCAAGGCACAGAGCACAGGCAGTGCATGGCTTGTCTGCACCAGCAAACAGCATAAGCGAGGAATTGTCTGGTGTTAACAGGGCCAGTTTCCAGGTCAGCTCCTATGAACCTGTAAAGTCTCAGGAGACAATCCCAGCAAGCACCAGCACCTTTCCATGCTCCCTTTCTCTCCCCTTTGTGGAGTGGAGGTCCTGGAAGTGACTTCTGCTGCAGAGACTCCTGTGGGGGAGCACTGATCGGGGTACCCCCACTGCACACCCAGCACTGCGTTTCAGGCACAGGGAAGGTCTGCAGGAGGGACCATCCCATAGCATCCTGAGCCAGCTGCAGGTGCAGCACTGGCTCAGCCCAGAAAGAGGCTCAGAGTGGATAGCAAAGTGCTGGCCTGGTGTCTTCACAAGTTTTGTTTTAAAGGTCTGCAGTTTTTCGCACTTCAACCCAGCCAGGCAGGCAGCAATGCCAGAAGATGGCTGTGCAAACACCTCTTGCTTGATGTATGGAGGAACTGGGACTAACACAGCACAATTTATCAAACTGCCCCAGAGTCCTGCAGGTGAAGGATGAGAGACAGAGGCGACAATCCAGAAAAGGTGCTTTTTTTGCCATCTTCCCAATCTCAAGTCAAACTTAAAACCATAGTCTAAGGACTAATGATAAAGCAAAAGCCTCTGCCAAAAAATATAGGTAGGAAATTCCTGCCAGAATATATGTTAAAGAAAGACACACAATTATTTTTTAGAGTTGCTGGCACAGTGCTTTCAGGAAACCTTCCCCTTTAAACACTAAAATTAAACAAACACATGAAACGCAAGGAGAAGTGTAATTACTTTATAGCTTGACTTTGGTCTATTGCCTCGGGTATCCAGTTCCTTTTCTTAGTGATGTGGAAACTCAAATTCCCTCCTAACAGTGTCATTAATTCCTTGGCCTGCAGAGCCCAGCTTTCCTGCTGCATTTTGCATCAGGAAATCCCAGCTGCCCGCACCTTGCTCTGAAAACTGCTCTGCAGGTGACAGAGGAGCTCCTGCCCTGCTCCCAGCACAGGAAGGGGGCAGGAGGGCTCCCCTCTCCCCCCTGAAAAGGGGGAGATTAAAACAATGGGGTTGCCAAAAAAACAATTAAACACCCAGGCGAAGATCTAGCTCCTCTGACCTCCAGCCCTCTCAAAAAGTCCTCTTGCCTGCCAAAAAAAATGACAAGGGGTGTCTATTTCTGCTTGCCTTTTTCTTAAGAAAAACACCTCCCCCTCTCCCTCCTCATATCCCCCCATGGCTCTTCCTCCCTCACACAGTTGGGTCTGGCTAAGGTTCATATTAAAAGAACACCCATTCCTAAAATACTCCCGGGATGGTGTCCAAAGGCTACCAGAGGTTGTCGAGAGACCCCCCCTGATGCGGGTAAGCACGGGTGCCCCCCACAGACCACCCGCCCTGAGGTCAAAAGCAGCTTTAATGCCCTGTAGAAAAAACAAATAGGTTTTGGGGAGCACAGGAACCCTGTGGGAGCAGAAGCTTCCCTCTCCCATGCTTACCTTCCCCCTGCCTTGCTTTCTGGGATGCTGACGAACTCCTCACCGCCGTGTGCCAGCCTGACCGGGCGGCCATCCTAGCTCCTGCCCCGTGCCCAGGCAGCCACTCCAGAAAAAGGTTTTCTTGGGCACTGTACAGAACTTCCCAGCTTTTTTTCAGACTGAAATCTTTAGAGGCTGGTGCTGGAAGCAGACTGGTAGCTGCCTGCCCTTTGCAAGCTGTCATGCAATTCAGCAGGAGCCCAGACGGACTCTGTGAGTATATATACACCCCTGTGACACACACACAGAATGTGCCTGGCATCTAAAGCAGCCGATGCTGGATTTATCCCTTCCCTTGTTGCCAGTGACTGACATAAGTGCCGGGAACTCTTGGTGGAAAACTGCTTATGAGCTTTGGGCCTGATCCAAACCCCACTGAAGACA
This sequence comes from Pseudotriccus pelzelni, assembly GCA_035584735.1. Taxonomy (NCBI): domain Eukaryota; kingdom Metazoa; phylum Chordata; class Aves; order Passeriformes; family Tyrannidae; genus Pseudotriccus; species Pseudotriccus pelzelni. The sequence continues at coordinate 8,335,286 of JAWMRA010000005.1, forward strand.
AAGGAAAGACTTGTGATTGCCTTGGAGCTGGCCTTGGATCAGTCCCATTATCTCTGCCCAGAGACCAGTGTACAAACAAAGCAGCAAGGGCTGGGGCATTGTACGGCGGTGCCCAGAGGCCCATCTCATCTGAGGAAAAGAGAAGGAGGGAGGTGCATCTGAGCCTTCCTCTAAACATTCACCCAAAGCCCTCCTGGGAGGGGACGAGCCTTGAGAACTTAATGTGACCATACCCCTCAGCCCTCACTCCCGGGTGGAGATGCCCTGCTCAAGAGGAAACACCGAGATTTCTCTGCTGGGAGTTGGTGTCAGCCACACAAAACATTCAGAGCCAGACCTACATCCAGACTGAAATTGTGCAAATCGTCCGCCTCACAGGCCGAGTCTGCTTTTATCTGTCAAACACCATCAGTTTGAACACTCCAACACTGAGCACATCAATGTGTCTCACAGGACAGAAGTGTCCCTATGAGAGCTCATTCCATTCCAAAAAGAGACCAAAGGAGTAACGTTCAGACTCCCTCCCACCTAAAAATCCACAAAAGCATTTGTTTTATCAACAATTAAGCAGCAATTTGCATTCTTCTTGGGTAAGAGGCTTCCTGCAGAACTGAAAAATGGTTTGACAGTTTCATTCCACTTCTCCTGGCAGCACTACCTTTCTCTTCATTTACTAAAAAAAAAAAAAAAAAAAAAAAAACCTGAACAAAAAAATTTTTAATTCACGCTTTTATATTTTAAGGCATTTTTTTTAAATATACAAGACGGTTTTTTTACCACTGA
>JAWMRA010000005.1:8338460-8386287 GCA_035584735.1 Pseudotriccus pelzelni
GCATAAACTTCTCTCACCTTAGAGCAATTTGTGGGGGGTGTGGTAAAAATTGTCCCCTAGGCAAACCCATGACACCCAGGCAAACTATTCTGACAGGTACTAGCGGTACTCTGTTTTCACCCTCTTTGTGCTGTTTCTTGGGCAAAGAGATGATGGATTACCAAACCATATCTGATAGGCTGTGTAGGCTGGAACACTTTCTTTCTCCCTTCAAAATGGCAAAGCACGGAGCTAAAAGTGGCTTGTTCAAACCATGTCTGCCTGCCCCGGCCAAGCAGAAAACATCAGTGCTTTCTTTTGCCCAGAGCAGATTTACCAAACTGCAGACTCATCTCTGCAAACATTCTTCAGGGAGTCTGGGGTAAACCCAAACCACTCTCACGCACGCTGCCTTCAGACACCCAGTACCTGACCAAGCACTTGGACTCAGATCTGTCCGCTTTCCAGCACTTTCCCCAAGAAAGTGGGGAAAGTGGGATTCATCTCCAGTGACTCCAGTCATCCAAAACGGAGTGGTCTAACACAAACTAGTCATTTCGGATCCCACAATAGCCAGTGAAGAAAAATATGCTCCTCAGAGAAATTTCAGGACTTAGGATAAGAAGGATCACCCTACGGAGCTGCAGTCTCTCCCCTTTGACTAGAGGGGAAATCTAAACTAACCAGGACCAGATGCCTCCAACTCTGCTGTCTCTAAACATATGCAGTACCGTTCCCACTGCAAAACCTTCTCTCCCTTAGTTCTGCAGACAAGATCGCCACAAAAAACAGAGAGGTTTAGAAAAGCAAAACATCCAAGGCCATGATGTACCTGTAACCCAAAGGGCATCACACAACAGTGAATCCATGCCAAAAACCCAAGACAAATAAGTCCCGTCCTTTTCCCACCTCTTGTTTTCCCATTCTTTTTTTTCCCCCCTCTTCTCGTTATCTCTATCATCACTCCTGCTCTCTGCTGAAGCAAAGCTGCAATATGTCGAGCACATGGGGAAGGATTCTCTGCAGCAGCATTAAAAAAAAAAAAAAAAAAAAGAGGAGGAAAAGCTCCTCTGAAAAACGTTTTAGCTATTAAGACACTTGGATTTTTTCAGTATAAATAAATTTATTCGTGAGAGCACTTAAGACAAGTTCTAAGGTTAACAAACACTGCACTATGCAACTCACAGCTGTGACAAATATTTAAGAAATCTGATACAGCATGCCTAAAAATTATTCATTTGCAGGCCTCGTTGCTTTTGAAGATCAACTGTTTTATTTGTAATTTTTGACATTTTCCTTCTTTTCCTGTTTGGCCTGTGAATTTGAAAGGGTTGTAAACACGTACTCCAGCTCTTTGCCTGAGGCACTGGGCTGTTGTCAGCATGCCAAAAGGAAAAGGAAGCTGATAGGTCCTTTGGTACATACCGATATGAAGGGCTTGTAAAGATAGTATTTGTTTGTTTTTTTTGATCTGACTTTGAATCTGGCTGTAGTACCTACCCTTCAGGGAAAAGCAACTTTTAAATAAATGCTTCAAGATTGTGCAAACATTTCAGTAGTTTCAGAGTCCTGGTGTTCTGGGTCAGGGAAGGAAGAAAATACATGTCAGTCAATAGAGATGGAAATGATAAAAAATGGTTAGAGCCACAGTCATAATTTTTTTTCCTGGGCTGGGTGACGGGTTCTTTCGACGGCTGCATCACGTGCTGTTTCACTCATGTGCCTTTTGGCCAGCCTATAAAATCCACTGTGGATTTTATACATGTGCACACACACACACACTTGGAAACAGATTAAAAAATACAGTTATTTCAAACTCTTTGTTCTTCGATCCCAAGACTTGCTAATTCTGCAGGAGCAAGAAAAAAAATATAAGCTCTCTAGTTTTTCTGTTAGTCCTCTGAGAGCTTAGAGACGGTTATTTCCTTTTATTCGTTTGTGTTAGCTATATTTCTGCATCTTTAAAAATATCTATTATTTATTACCCAGGTCTTGAGGACCCCAGGTCTCTGCACATGAGGTGCTACACCAACACATAGGTCCCAACAACTCACAAACACGAGCTTATGTCCGTGGGATCAGACCCTGCTGTGCAAGCACACAGAGCCCACTCGCCTTGCAGAGCTCATAAGCTCGAGGGCCAAAGAGCAGAAGGAGAAGCAAAGACAGAAGGAAGTGAAATGGCTCGTTCAAGGCCACAGAGCAAACCAGAGATAAACCTGGGAACAAGAACCACATCTTCTGGGCCTTTATTACGGCAGCATAAATCAGCCGTTTCTCATTTGCCTCCTGTACTTTCCTGTTACTTCCCACCCATAACTTTTGCATCTTTCTGCAAATTGCAAGGTATTCTTATAGAGAGGTGTACTTTCTAAGACAAAAAGAAAAAAAATCTGCTTCTTAACCCACGTGTGGGTGTGTTCTCCCACCTGGGAGAACAGAGCCCATTCTTTGGACCCTCAGCACAGAATCAGAGCTAATAACTGCACTGGGGAAAACAGAGTTCCCAAAATACTCCATATCAGGCACCTTTTGTTCCTTGTTTGCAGAACTTATGAATAACTTTTGTCTGTATCTAAATTCTTGCTGCTGATTTTTACTACTGTTTACTACTTACAAATTGTAAGGTTTTAATCTGTCTGTTGGCTCTTTCACTAGGGTGTTGTTAGGGTTTGATCTGCACAAGGAAACAGCCCTAGAGATTGCAGATCTGGATTAAAACCTATCAAAGATAGGAAACTGGGTTTTGATCCAAGTAGCAGAAGAAAATGAAAATCTGGAGGCATGGGTTCTCACGGTCAGCTTGCGCCAAAACACACCTGGTCTCAGGGATTTCACCTGGTGCTGAGTTGGTCACACTGAAAACATGCACTTTTCCCTATGGAAAACCACCTCTGTGAGTCCTAAGAAATTATCCATGACAGAAGGACATTGCAGGGGTTTCTGTCCCATGAAAACTTGCAACTGAGAAGAATAAAAATCTGCAGCAACAGAGGGGGAGATCTGAGGAGGAAAAGAGGATATCCAAAAGGAAACAGGAAAAGAAAGAGATGTGACAGTAAATAATTTCCAAAAAGCCAGCTCAGTGGCAGGGTGAGGGTTTCCCAGCCCTAAGACAGCAGATCTCCCCTCTCTCCCTTGGCAGAAGGAAAAATGCCCTCATAGTTGAGATGCAGACAATTCTGGGTGCATTTTCCCCCTTGTTGGTGAAAACACTGGAGGCTAGGGCAAGGATAAAGAGCAAGAGGAGAAATGAGGACCCTGATGCATCCAGAGTCTCTTTCCTTGGCTAGGAAGCACTGGCTACTGCCAAGGCATCAGAGCCACCAGGGACTGACCAGCAAACTCAAGGGCACTGCCACCTTTCAGCTGTGAAACCCAAAGCAGCCCAGGTTGTTACACTGCTGCTGGACCACCAGGCCAGCTCCATGGTGCGTTTGAAGGGAATCCTTCCACGCAATAAAACCCTCAGGCCATTATTCCTTGGATGCTTGGCAGAGCGCTGCTGTCACGTTTTCATGGCAATAAGCCTGCAGGAGGTGGGATCCCAAGCGGAGACAGTTATGAGGCTGTTATACATTTGTGGCACAAGTCGGGGTGGAGTTTTGTTATCCAGCATCTAATGGGGCAGCATGTCCTCTCCTAGCCTGTAACTGCCCTACAGAAAGCACCATTCCATTCTCTACCCCACCCCCCTTACCCCTGCTGCCACACATCCATCCCACCAGTGGCTGGGGTTTGGGGGAATTTGTCTCCAAATGGGAACCAGATTGGAAAACGGATTAGCAGGAATAAGATAAAGAATTAAACCCAATCAGCAGGCGACCGCGTTGTTAAAAGGCACAGATGCACACGATTAGCTTCCCGCATGTGTTCCAGTCAGATCTCAACATCAGAGATGGGCTTGGAGAAAACCTCAAATCCCCAAAGAGCCTGCCAGGGCCCCGGGCATGCCATTGCACGGCAAGGGCTGTGCACATCCCCAGAGTCATGCCTGGGAAGGACAGAGACTCAGGCAGCCCTTTGGCTCCTTGTTCCCCCCTCCAAATACATCCTCGTCGGTCCCCTCAGTGGGGAGGGCTTCCCCTTTTGCTCAGGGGGGAGGGCATTCCCCTTTGCTCACTCAAGCAGAGAAGCATTTTCAGGCCCCCAAAACTGTCTGTGGGACACAAGCTGAAGAGGAGACAGAGCAAAGTTAATCCCAGTATCACAATGTCTGAGTAGTCTCAGACTGTGATTGAGGAGGGGGAGCTGAAGGGGAGAAACATATTGTTTTTTCTCCTCCACACCCAGGTCATGAAGTGAGTCAGGGGTTAGGGAACAGGGGTGCTGGTCCAGCTCCACCCGCTCCCCAAGCAAGGCCAAGGAGGGTGAGAAAATTTAGGGAAGGGCTTCCCACCTCCAGCTGGATGAGGTGATGACCATTTCATCATGTCCAGAAATGCTTCAGTGTCTCCTGGCCTCATGCTTACTTAAGATCCGTCTGAAAAGTAAATATTGCTGAAAGACAGAACAGCATCTGCACACTATCAAGTTTTCCTGTATCCCAGGCAGGGATCAACCGCGTCAGGGGTTGGTTTTCTGTTGAATTGACAGGGATGGGATGGGGGAGAAAGCAAGGAAAGAGGGGGATAAAGGGATTGAGTTCAGTGGAAGGAAAGCTCTGATTTTTGGGAAGCCCTTTCTTGCTGGCAGAGCATCACCACCAAGTTCTTGTTGCTTCGACATTTGATACAGGTTCACGAGTTCAGTAGGAAAACATGAAACCAGAAAGGGCCAAATCCTGACCCCAAACAAGCAGGGAAAGCACTGGCCCAGCCGAGGGAGTGGTGTAATTTAGCAGCCAGACCACCCTATCGTTCCTAGAACAATAAAATAATCTTAATTCTATAGAACTAAATCCGAAGCCCAGCATGGCTTTTTCCAATTGGTGACAGCAGAGTCGAGCTGTGTGGTTTGCAGCCCCATCAGCTAGGGAGCTCTAAGTATTTTGCAAACATTAATTCAGAGGCAAAAGTCAACTGTGAGAGACAGGACATTTCTTTCACTGTTTCACAGCTGGAGAAGCAGAAGCAGAGGTCGAACATCAACCTGAGTTCCTGTGTGTTAAACCAGGCTTTCTTCTGCTGCTGGACCTCGCCTGAGCAATGCTGGATTACAGCCCAGAGAGCTTTGCCCAAGTGAACATGGAAGATTCATCAAGCAGCTGCCCACCTCCTGACCAGCCCCCTGCCCCTGACCAGGATAAAAAGCCATCTGTCTGAAAGGACGATGCCAGAAAGAAATGCCCTGGAAGTGGTATGTGGAGGGCCATTTACCTGCAGGATGGTTCCCCCCAGGTAAAGAACAGACCTTCAGCAAAGGAGGGTTTAATCCAATGCCTTAGGCCATTAGGCAGATGTGGACAAGGGCAACATTGCGATAAATTGCAGCACTTCATCTGGCAGATTTGCCACAGCTTTGCTATGACTGCTCATGGATGACTTGAGTCCTCCTCCCTCTCATGTCACAGGTTTTCAGAGCTTTCTTCCATGTGGTCTGTGTGGCCATACATGCACACACAGGACCATCCCCAGTGGATTTCAATCCAGGGGTTAATCTCAAACACATCTTTACCTACGGAGGGAGACTAAAAAGGTTTATCAGGACTAAGATGACACCTTCTCCTCAGCTGTTTTTAATCCTTTAATGTAAACAGATATTATTGGATATGTTTTAAAGTAACTGAGTCAGATGAGTTGTAGCCTAAAGGTGCTCATCTCTCCCCACGAAAAAAAGGTGGTGCTGACTTGCTTTTCTTTCTTCTCTGGCACATTTTTCTTGTAATCAGTGGTTCAGAGATAAATCACAGCTTAAGTTTCTGTAAGTTTTCTAAGAATCATTGCCAAGGAAAGAGTGTCTCTGTGAGATTAAGGCTCAGCCACCAGCAGGCACTTGAGATGCCTTTTTTGTGCTGATCCTGGGGTACCAGTCCCTAGGACTTATAGGTCTCACATTTTTTGCTGCTCATGAAACAATTTTCTGGTACTGACAACTGGTATGCAGCAGAAACAGCAAGACTGCACACATGGTGGTCTGAGGAGATAAGCGAGGCCAGATTTGAAGGGAGAGAGAACATCAGAAGTAAAATAGGTTTGACTGGGGGGAAAAAACACAGCAGCTTCACTGTAACTCCAGATATTCCCAGAGAACTTTACAAGGACCTGCTTTCCTTCCTGCAATGAGTTCCTTGAGAGTGGCAGGGTTGGGTCCTGCATTCATGATTTTGCTTCCTCTCCATTTCACCTAGCCAATCCTCACTCCTGACACGACAACCACAGAGTCCCAAGCACAAATGGCCTTGCCCAAACTCACTGATGTGAGCCAGAAGACTGGGATCAACTGGCCCTTTCCTGCTCTGCATCCCACAGCTGTCCCCTGCTCCCAACCCACTCTCACCCCAGTGAAAATACTCCACCTCCTGGAGCCCATGCAGCCACTTCAGACCCAGCTGGTCACATCCAAGAAAAAGATTTGTTTAAGCTTTTTCCAGCATACATTCCACTGCAGACATTGCTTTTAATAAAGGCTGCGCCACGATCCTTTTCATAATGGCACGGAGCAATCTAGCAATATCCTCCTGCACTTTGAGAGTGAGTTAATGAAGGAATAGGTTAATTGAAATCGACTTCAGCGTGGAGCACAAGCAGTTGAGCCGAAACGTGGCATAAAATAGAAATGAAAAGAAAACCCAGCTTCTCAACCCAAGCTGTAGCTTTCTGGCCATACACGGAAAAGAATTATTATTTCTTCTTCGTCTTCTAATATGTTCGACAGTAAAACCACCAATAATATGAAAATAAATTACACCTGGGGCAACCTTATATTGCACTAACAGTCTGGCTCTGATTAGCCTTGCCTTTATCATGCATGCATCGTATTAGTCCGTTTCAAAGAATTCGCGGAGAAATTCATGCTTCGACCTTAAAACAGAGAGTAAAAACACAGCTGAATTTAATTACCCGCTGACCGCATGCACTGGGTTAGGTAATAAAATATAGAAGCAGTAAGATATGTAATGCTTTATTAAGCTATCTCAGATACAAGAGCATGCCTGGCAATTATGCCTGAAGGCTACTGAAGGCTACTCAGAATCTCTCGCGGACCACCCAAAGAGAGAGCTAAACAGAACCTGGTCCTCGCTGCACAGCAAAGACATCCATAAATAACACAGCTATACGCAGGCAAAGTGCCTCCTTGCTCCTATCTGCCTCTAAGTCCATATGTTTATCAAACACACATTGCCCTGGCATCAGTGAGTTCTTCTCAGCCTTGCTCAAGACGTGTTTTTTTTAACGCTTTCCCGGTGCACTCTTAAGCCCGGCTTAGGCCCCAAGTTTATGAACATTTAAATAAAACAGCTAAAAATTAAATAAAGCCCAGAAATGGCTGGATGGGAAAGGCAAAGCTGAGCCTGCCTCCCCCTCCTCGTTCCTAAAAGGAAACCTTGGCTGCAGTTAAAGTGAATGGGCAAGAAGGGAACCAGTTTGCAGAGCCCCTTTGCAGATAAATGAAATATGTAGGAGAGGTGAGAGGGCTGGGAAGGAGGAGAGAGAAAAAAATACTATCCTAATTCCAAAATTAATGACTTAAAGAGCCCCAACAACAGGCACACGCTGCAAATACTGACCTGAACAGATCAATAGGTTCAGGCAGTAATTCTTTAATTACTCCAAACTAACAGCAACACTTTCTTTTTGGTTTTATCCAAGCTTACAGTGCCCATAACAAGTAAACTTACCCCAATAAAACAAAACTACACAATGAATAATGAAAGGATTATGATAAACAGATTAAAAAAGCCCATTGAAAGATACATTGCCAGGGAATTGTACTATAAACTGGATAACTCAAGCTTATAAAGAGATTCACATTTTCAGGCGCTCATCCAGGCAAGGGGCCCAGGTCCTGGGTTTTCAGAGGGAAAGACAGTTGTCCGTCCTGCTGCTCCTGCGCCATTGCCACACCACAGTGTTGCAGGGTGCCATCACAGGCTGGTCACCCCAAACCTCAGCAAAACCTTGAAGGCTGAAGGCCTGGAAGAAGGATCAGCATGGAGGCAGCAGAGCCAAGGGCAAGGTGAAAAAGGGATGGGATTTGCAGAGATCGAGGCAGATTCTCTAGCGGGAGGGGAGCCAGAATCAAAACCTCATGTCCAAACTTTCCTGGTGACCACCCCTTTTTCTCTTCTTCCATTTCCCTTCTCAGTTGTTGTTGGCTTAGACTACAGACAATTCAGAGTAGGAACACTTTTGCGTGTGGCTGTGCCATCCCTGGAGACACCACACTTGGTTGGAGTCTGCAGGCTGTATATAAATATAATCACTGCCATAAGAATCAAATTAGACAGGGATCCAATATTCACATCTAGCCCCTCTAACTTGTAACCAGCTGAACCCAGCTTGCAGATCCCAGAAAATTTCCACCTCTGGCAGTCTTCTCCCCCGTGCTTGCCATGTAGGTCTGCTCCTCTTTTCCTGTGACGGGAAATCTGTTTCTCCGTGTATTTAAGTTTGGGGTTTAGCTTTTTTTAATTTTTAATAGGAAAACGGGTCCAAAGCAAAGGCCAAAATTTGAATCAAATCTTCCCGGAAAAAAAAATAAATAAAATAACCAAAGAAAGAAAAACCAATCCCAAGTTTGGGTCACTTTTTCCTTTCCAACATGCCCTGGCTCTTGTTCACTTGTTGCTCTTTTGCTTTTCAAGCTATGTGGCCAGGATCAGAGGCAGACTTTCTTAAACATATTGTGGTGTGAAAGGCTGCTCTGGAAGGATTTCTGGCCTACACTCTCAACGCAAGATGAGTTGGAAATCTCCAAATAGAGCTGCTTCTCAAAGACTTCTACAGCAATGCTTGGAGGGGAAACGCAGAGCTTTGGAAAACGGCCACGCTCATATCTCTGGGAGCTCATGAACATTCATGGTAAAGAGGAACTGAGCAGCAGCTCCATCAAAGTGACACCTCTTTGGCTGGATCAGTATTTACATGGATCACACTTTGCTCTGCAGTGCCCTTTAACAGAGCTAGCTGCTAAGTCTCCCAGTTCATGCAACATAGGAGCCAAACAGACGGGGGGGACCACTCAAACACCTTGCCTGCAGATGATGGAGATGAGGACCCAAGGGTCTGCATCACAAAACTTCCCTGTTCACACCACAGCTTGGGAGTTTCCTGGGGTGCTACACGTAACGCAGGTTTCCTGAAATCTGTCCCTAGTGCTTCAGAGCGGGGGGTTTGGAGATAAAAAACAGAACCTTGTACGCCAGATCAGGAATTCTCGCAGACAACCTCTGCACTGAGCGCCCTCGCAACAGGCAGCAGGGGAGCCCTGCTCGTTCGTACTCTCTTTATAAACAGTTGTTTATTTTATTATCTTTATTTGAAACAGATTACGCAGCAGAAGACTTCTGGAAAAATCTTTTCCATCTGACTACTATTTTTGGAAACATATAGTACAGGACAGAAATGCGCTTGCTCGCGTTTGTTTATTTGCCTTCATCCTAAAGGCTGCAAATGGGGAGAAAGATGTATTGGAAGTAACTTCAGAGGAAGCCTGCGCCTGTCAATGTAAAGATGATTAAGGTGCAAAAGGTACAAATTGAAGGTCTTTACAAAGGACTATCTGTGGACCACACACACCAAGACAGAACTAATCTTTCCCTGTGAATTCATTTTTGCTTCCATTCTAGGTCCTTTCTGAGATTTCCCTGGGAAAAGAGCTCAGAAAACCCAGTACCAAACCCAACAACTTCTGTGAGCAGAGCTGAAGGAGTGGCTTTTGCTGTAAGAAGCAGAAAACTGTAATACTTCTGATGGGAACCAAAATGACAAGTGACAAAAAACATCTCAAGAACTTCTTCGCTGTGATACTCCTACACCACAATGGATCACTCTATTGAATTAAAGGCATTAACACCTTTTTCTAAAGAAATTAGTCAAAACAGCTATATGGAACCATATAAGATAATATTTAGCCTGTAAAACTCAGTTAAAAGTTTTACTGATTCTCCTCTGATATCAGAAGTCAGTAAGCCACAAGGATGACGGGCACAGGACACACATGCATTTCAAGAGAGTCCAGAGAAGTTTATGGATTATGTAATGAAATGATCAGTAATACCAAAACACAACTATGCATTTCTCTGCATGTGCAAAAAAAGAAATCATAAAATTAGAGGTGGGGGTCACTTCATTTGAACTGATCAATTATTTTTTTTAATCCCTCTACTACTGATAGTGGATCCTTTTCCAGTTCATGGGTAATTTTCTCAGGCATACACAACCTTTCCCTTGTATTCCCCCATTCAGCACAAGAACGAAGAAGAAAAGACACAAGAAGAAAAGATATTTTAGCAGAACTGGGAAACTATTGCTCACATTAGAAACTTTGCTTTGAGAGATGGAAAAGAACCGAGTTTCTGTCAGAAACATTTACAGAAAGAAAACCCCTGAAACCTCAGGGTTTCCCTTCCCACTTACAACTGCTGAACCTGCCACCATGATGTAAAATTTCTTTATGGAACATGAACACATGCACCCGTAAGCCGTCAGCAAGGCTTCTATACAACCTGCAGTGCCCGTAACGTCTCTATAAAATTTTCACTTAAACATTATTCATTGATCTGCTTGTAAACTTCCCAAACAGCACGTCGCCTAATTAATCATTTTTATACTAGATGCAATTGTGAGTTTAAGCTGCAGAATGGTTTGCTGTGGCTAATCACATCCATGCACTGAACAAAGATGGAGCTGTTTGACAATTGAATATGAAGGTTTAATTATTCTATTCAGAAACAAAGTTTTCATTAGAGAATCCCAGAGCAGCTGGTTACTGTAATGATGTCCCTAGTGGAATTACAAACAGGATGAAAAGGGTTGGACAATGTTATTTGACTTACGGCATCGCGATGTTCATTTTGAAAGCCATGAAGAGTTGGACAAGATTCTTTGAGTTTTCTGTTGCTGGTGCCAAAACTCAGCTGGAGCGTGTTTTCACGGCACTATCCACTTCCTATTGTTTTGCAAAATGCTTTTTCCACCTTCTGAAAAGGACTCTGAAAACAATACACCTCTGAGAGTGAAGATTTTCTGCTAGGAGGAGCTACTGAGCCGAGCACAAACTAGATGTCCTCTCCGGATCCCCGTTGTCTATGACTGCATGGAAATACAGTGCATGCAGCTTTGCTTTCCCACCTCCAAACTCTTTTAGGGAGCAGAGGAAATAGGAGAAGGTGCCAGTGCCATTAACACTACCTAATATGGCACATATTCCCCCAGGTGCAACCTTACCCGTGTCATGCAAATGTGGATATTAACTGTTCAAAGATGTGGGTGCAGGGGCATGAGGAAATCCTCCGTGTAAGTTGGACTGGCTCCAACCCCACATCACATACTGCCCTAATGACTTTATGTCTAGTTGGGAGCGAAAGAAAGAGGAGGGAAACCAGTCCCTGTGTGAGGGAAGAGCCCATTGCACTTTGCTCTATTCCTTTGCTCTGCCAGGAAGAAGCTGCGACAGGAAGGAAAAGAAATTAAACAAACCTCACCAGTCAATTACATTCAGATTCAGGACTTCCAGGGAGGCAATGTAGCTGTCAGAGGAACCTTCCCAGTGCCATCATAAGCATTCTTCCCTATAATAAATTCAACTCAGCTTGTTCCAGTCTCTCTTTTTACAGCAAAGGTGATGAAAAATGAAGTTCTTGACACCCTTAATATATGAATGTGCCCATCCTTCCAGAGGACTAGGAAGAGTAAGGAAGTTAGGGGTTAGTGCACTAACATAAAACGTCATGAGATCATTTTTCCTGCAGAAAAAGCCCTTTTCTCTGCATAGCCCCCTCAAGTCATACATGTTAATGTATGGTCCTAAAACATAAAATCTCTATTGAATTCACTCCTTCCTTGTTGCCCTCCCTCCAGGACTTCCCTAAACAGTTCATATCCCAAATGTAAGCCCACCATGAGAAGAAAAAAAAAAACCAAAACAGGGTAAAAAAAACTCATGAAGACATATATCCTGCTGAGCCACCAGAGAAGCTCCAGGAACATCAAAAACAGAACCAACTCAAGTGAGTTCTGATGTGGTTTCAATTTTGGATTCTGTCATTGGGAAAGTAATCAGGTCAATCAGAAATGTGGTGGAAACCCAGCTGAGAACATGAATTACTGCACATTCTGGACCACCCAAGACCAGAAAAGGGAAAAAAACCCCCACACTATATCTTAGTAATACTATAGCTTTTATCATTAGGGTTGGGATTATAGTTGCAGTGAAACTAAGGAAACAATACAGATTTGTAAACGCTTCCCGTTGAAATCTACATTTCTTTTTTAGCTTGTGTGTCCCACTGCTGTGTAAAACTACTGAGAAAGTTCAGTTAGGGCTGAGGGCTGGGGGTCACATCCTCAACGGATGCAAATGTGGAACAGCTCCAGTGCTGGGAGGGTTCAGCCCTTTGTTGAATTAAATTCCAACTAGAGACTGAATATTTTTTTTCTCCTTCAGTTTACAGAAAAGTCTATTTGGGGCATTTGTGTAAGTAAGTGGATGTGATTTCTCTTTCAAGGATGTTTGGAAATCAGAGACTGAAGCACTGGAGAGGTCTCTCACAAGATTTGTTAGTGTCCCTTTTTTCCCCCTTAAGCAGCTGTGAAAATAGTCTAGATGGAACAAACATGTGGATTAAAACAGAGATATTTCTCAAGTGCAACCCTCTGTATCCAGGCTCTGCTCACCATTCCGTTGCCACAAGTCCTACTGAATTCCCTAGAGCATGACAGGAAAAAAAAGGGAGTGAGTGAAGGAGAAAATTCCTTCTAGGCAATAGGAAGGGCTTGAGCAGGGCCTGCAAACACCCTCTACCACATACAGATTTGTTGTAATCTCATACAACAACCGGTCCATGCCCCAGGTGAGGTGGGAACAATTCCTCTCTGCTGCAAAGGAGCCAACTGCAGAACCGGCCCAGTGGAGGCCACAAGCATCGGAGAATAAGGAACATGAGATGCCTGAAACGCCAGTGGTAAGACAAAACCTGTGTCCCAAGGAGCCAGATTTCAGGCATTAACACCAGCCACAGAAGTCTGAGACTGTCACTTCCAATTTGGCCTCCACAAAGAGAAGCCAAGGTATGAAACCCGGACGGCGCGGAGCTACGTGAGCCAAAACCAGAGCCCACACTTCACCCTCTTCAATTAAATTCAAAGAGAAAAGGAAAACTCTTTTATGTTGAGGGTGGTCAAGCACTGAAACGTGTTGACCAGAAAGGTTGCAGTGTCCCCACCCCTGGAGGCACTCAGCATGCAGCTAGGCAATGTTCTGGGAATTGAACTCGATCTCCGGAGGGGCTCTCCAACTTCAGCTGGTACATGTGAAGGCTTTGCTTTGGTCCTGCCTCTGTCTGAAATAGGCTAAAAAGCTCCTCCTCTTGAAGGAATGGACAAGAAAATTCTCTGAGGGCAGAAAATGGCCAGCGAGCAGCCTCCAGACTGCACGGGTGAGCGAGGAAATGCAAATCTTCTGCTCCACAAAATTAGTAGCACAGGACCCCAAACACCACAGCCTGCAGTTCAATGCAGCCTGCACAGCTCTGGGGACTAGAGTATGTGGAAAATTTCTTTTTTTTTTCTTTTTTTTGCCTATCTGTTTTTAGACAGGAGCGTGGGGAAGTGAGCAGCAGGGTCACGCTCTCTTCCTTCTGTGGTCTGCCTCAATCGAAACACTGACCACAGCGGAGTCCAAAGCACGTTTTGCTGTGGTAATAAAAAGATTGTGGTCATTTCAAAAGCAATTGAGCCCTCATAATCGATTATGCTTTTACCGCAGTCATCCTTGCCCTTGAAGCACACACCCAAGTGGAGAGGAACTGATGGACATTTTCACATGCCCTGCATGGCACTCCAGGCCTTTTCTTTCTATTTCTGACTAGTCAGACCCCAAAAATCTTCTAAAGCCAAAGCACTATGAAGTCAAATCTCTAAGAGGGGTCTGCTTTTACTGTCTCATGGCTGTCACAGAAAATGAGAGGGAGAAGGCTGCAGTGGTTCTGGTCATTCATAGCAGAGATGTTCTTATCAGGAGAGGATTATGGCCCTGTGTCCTAGATCAACCAATAAAGCTGGGCTTCGAAGCCATGGCAGGGCAAATTTCATCAAGGCATGTCAGGCTTCTTTCACATGTGTATGCAAGCAACTGCCACCTCAGACAGCAGTATGGCATCTCCACAGTTGTTTCCCGGCAAATGGAAGCATGTTCTGTCCATGCTTGGTGCTGAGCAGATGCTCTGCAATATGGTTAGGAGCAACAGTGCACAAGAACTTCCCTATTCATCCACCTCTCTGACACATGTCTATGAAGCATTAAGTAAAAAAACCATCCTACCACCTCTAGCCCAGTCCCTTAACCCTCATTCTCAGTTTTTCTGCAGTGCTACTGTCTAGGGTCTCTTCATACAGCTAACTTCTCCTACCAAATCTTGCCCTTGTCTTTACCAAAACTTCTCCTCTCAGATCATGCTTCACCAAACTCACTTATGCCTTAAAGCTGGCCTCAGCAGCTCTTTAGGGACAACTTCAAAATTATTAGATATGTTCTTCTTCCCATCGTCCCAGGTGGTAAGGAAAGAATTATAGAGCAACAAGTCCAGGATACAGCCCTCAAGATCCCCCAGCCTGTAGCGTGAAAGTTTGACAATGAAATTATTATAGTCAGCATCCAAGTATTCCCTCAAGCCAGCTTTACAGTCATGTTAGAGAAGATTCAGCTCAGCTGAGCTGAAAGGCTACAAAGCTCCTGTTTTCATTCAAAACCTTCTGAAAATGTTGGTCAATATAACAGTCTCAGCCTTAAATTACTGTATGGACGTACATACATATATGGATCTAAATAAAATAATCAGAGAAGAAGCAAAAGTCTGCTGGCAGCCTGAGGCTTCCCTCTCTGACCAGATGTACCCAGTTCATTTCCAGTAAAATTCCATGGAAGCCACTGGCATCCCACTGGATTGTGCTAGGCACATATTAACTTGCTAAAATAACACAAGAGATTTGCATGCATTCTGCTGCAATCTATCACTTCCCACTTTTTTTTTTCTCTTTTTTTAATAGTCACTGTAGTATCAAAGCAAAACACAACAGCACAGAAACTCAGGGTCGCAGGCCAGCTCGCCCCTGCTCAGCATCTTCAACCTGCTGTGCTGGATCCCCTTACACTCGGTTCGTGGTTGGAAATTTCTTGGCCTAACAACACTGCAATCCTGACCTTCAGTACTTCTCCCCTGTTCCCCTCTCCCAGAGTCAGGATCTCACAGCCATGAGAGTCCTGCAGCCAGTGTGATGAGTTGCATGATTCCCGTAAGACAGAACACATCCGTTCCCAGAGATTCCCAGACAGGTGGATGCCTTGAGAAGCAATACCGCAGAAGTTCTTAATTGGAATAAACAATCATCAAAGCTGAAGAAACCAATTCATAAGCATAATGCTTGCAACAACCTTCTGCCTCCCTTCGGTTTCGTTTTGGCTCAAGGGGCAGCTGCAGCAAGGAAATACACACCATCCACAATGAAAACAGAATGCTACATTATGAACAGGAGAGCCTGGAAATAAGACTTGACTCAAAAACTTCAGTTCTAGACACTCCCAAAGATTTTTGTGAAACCTCCCCAGAGACTCACGTCCGAGCTGCATAGCTCATAGTCTTTGCTTTTGACCTTCTGCTCCCCTGTGACGAGCAGGGGACACGTGCAGAACATCGGCCAAGTGCAAAGCGGAGCCGGCTGCCCTCATCAAGTGCCTCTGCCTAGGACTCTGCCATCTCCTCCCACTCATTCATGCCCCCCATACTGCAGCCTCATCATCCCAGACCTCTAATCACTTCATGTGCACGCTGTCCATAAATTAGGAGACATCACGGTGTTATTTGGGGCACTGAACAAGATTACTGTGCAATTACACCAATGAGCCACCTTTATCTCCAGGCTTGAAATCATGCCTTTACTTAAAACACTTTAAATCAATAAAATTATACTGTAGCCTTAGACAGTACATACAGTTTTGCTTACTGGAATGACCCCCATTATGTTCAACGGGAGATCTGTTTCTGCCTGATTCAAGCACAGCAAACAGACTTCAAGTAATGGCAAAGGTCAAGTGGTTTTAGGAGGAAATAATTATAAATCATTCATGACACCCTGCTATGTTCTAGCTGTTGATTGGCTTATTCCTCTTGAACAATGCTAATTTGCATACAACTCAGACCAGCGCAGCAGTGATGGAGGCTCCTCCAGAGAAAGGAAGGTATCCTGAAACACAAAGGCAGATGGGAAAGGCAGATAAGTCCTGAGTAACGTAGAGAAAGCACATAGGAGTGACAGAACCATCTCTTCCTACTTAATAATCAAAGAGATCCAGCAGGAAGCAGAATAAAGGGGAAATGGACAAACATCATTCTCCATGTGATGCTCAGCAAAGCTCTGAAACTCCCTATTGCCAGGGGCTGCACAGTCAGAAAGTTTTTAAGAGCTCAGAGTTCATCTCCAGAGCCAAGGTGTGACAATCCACCTTTAGGGGCAGTCAGAGCAGAAGACAGGGATGCAAGGGTAGGCTTCTCTTTGTCCATAACAGCAGAGAAAACTGGTACACACAGGTATCATCCACAGCCTGACCCTGTGCCTGCAGGCACCACAGATTCAGCACTACTCACAGGGATGAGGCAGCAAGAAAATGGGGTCCTCAGTCTGGATGTGATGGAAACAGTGAGCACTAGCCTCAGGGAGAATGTGACTGACTGCAGAGCTGCCGTGGTGATGGCAGGCAGAGGACCTGCTCCTCAGGATGTGGCCTGCAGCCCCAAAGCCATGTGTATGACATAGGACCAGAGCAGGAGTGGGACAGAGCAGGACATTTACCAATGAGAACAGGGGGAATCCAACCCCATCTTGAGTAACTTAAACTCCCTCTGTAGCCTTATTATGCTATCCCAGGAGACAGGAAATTTTCAAACAGCTCTGAGTCAATGGGGATTGTCTGACACACTGACAGAGCCCTGATTTAACAGGGTGCTAATTAACTTCATGCATTTCAAGTCTGGTAAATGCAGAGCATCCCTGTTGAACCATGGCCTACATGGAGCACTGAGATAGCTTAAGCCTGAAGAAGTAGGCTGGAAACATCTAACAAGAAGAGGATTTCCCATGATAAATCTGGTACTTCCTGCTTCTAGCTGTGCTGGGTTTACCACACAAATCGTCTTTCTCACAGTCCTTTGGCGCTGCTCATTTCATTCTCAGCTGGGCTCCAGACGCACAGAGGTGCAGGGAAAGGAAAATAATGAGACAAAGTTGGGACAGGCAAACATCGTGATGCTGGAGGCTGTTCAAGCCTCTCAGACACTTTGGTGGGTTCACAAACTGGGATAAGATTGTGAACCACTTCTTTTTTCACTGTAATTTAAAATGCATGCTCTCCCTTCTGTACCACCAAGGGTGGCTCATTTATTAAAGGCAAAACCAATTTTTCTTTTTTTTTTCCTTTTTTTTTTTTTTCTGGGAGACTTGACTGTGCCCGGGGGAGTGAAGAAACCTGGACCACCTACCATAAGCTGAGCAGTCAAAGAATATTTCACATACTCCATACCCTGTATTTTCTTCCCATGTTAGTGTTCCCACTCTGGTGCCCATCTGCCATCACAGCATCTCCACAGTCACTCTATGCCAGCACTCCTTGTTTTTCAAAACAGAGATGATCCTCGAGTTTTAACACTCACACCCAAATCTGGAGTGATCTCGATTTCCCCCAAAGCCTTCAGGCATTTCACTTAAGGTCCACTGTGCAGAATGACCAGGGAGAAGTACACAAATTAGACCTTTGATCCAAGACTGAACTTCATAGAGTGCCACTGGTTTAAATTCATCTACTGCTTACACAGCTGCCTGCTCCAAAAGATCTCTCTTTATCCTTTTATATAGCTGCATCCATTGGAGTTCCATTCCTTAAACCTGCATCACACTCACCTTTAATGATCCCTTTTCCTCCTTTGCTTGCAGTTTATCCAGTGTTTTTCAATGGCAGCAATTGTCCCTTTGACATTATTTCTCCTCATAAGCACTGCCTCTCTGCTTTCTCCATGGTTCAGTTCTGTGAGCTCTTTAAACATGATCTGTTCTCTAAAACCTGGCTTGTTGGTATCTTTCTACAGTACCAAGATGCCAGTGCTCGTTGTACTCAGAAGCTTAGTGATGGGAGGTCTTAAAACAGCTACTTTGTTCCCTGCCTTTGGCATTGTATTAAGAACTTGGATTTCATCTGCTGTTCTCTATCACCTTAAGGTCACTTTCAGACATATTGTGTTTCCAGGTCCCCCATCTCTAATTGCACAAGTTTAGATTGCCTTCAATTTTAATTTCCTTCCTTTTGATGGTTTCATCCCACTCTTAACATGACTTGAACATGGGTTGCTTTTTTGTGTTTTAGTCTTCCTCCGAACACCTCTGCTGACCAGTCACTGATTAATTTAACCCACATTCACAATGTACAGCTACGAAAGTGAGACTAGATACTTGAACATTCATTAGAAACAGATCAAGAAGGGACTATATTAGCATCCCCCTGACTGATGCTTATACCCCTTCACATCTGGCCACTAAGTGCCTCTATAAATCAAATACGGCACAAAAGGATGAGAAAAACTGTAGGGATGCAGCAAGCAAACCCTGTCTTTGCTTCACAGATAATTTATCTCAAAGGAGTCCTGACACAGCCAAGCTAGCATCAGCTTTGTTGACTTTCTGCTGGTCCAAATGTTCCCTGGCCTTTTTCAAGTCACTCTCTCCCATCCACTCCATCCCTCTGGATGACCCTTCTCTGCTGCTTCCCAAACCTGCAGTTCCAGACAGATCAGTTCTTCTGATACACCCATTGCCTGCAGCATTGCCCTGAAGAACATGAGGAAGCCTAACATGGGGCTGGACATCCCACCACAGCCATGAAATCAGCAGTGTCCACATCTCTGACCACGTGGCCCAGATGCAGCCCCAGCAGCTATTTTGGCCAACACCATCAGAGTACGTAGCAGGCTGAAATAAAAGACCTTAAGTTCCACATTTTGCAACCCCACTTTATGGCTGTAAATTCTTTACTCGCAGAGAGAGACAGCTATGAAGTTAAACTGGGGGCTTGCTTCTCCCTCACTGTAAAATTTCCCCCTTGATGTGTTTTATTAGAAAGAGCAAATCTCGTCACTAATATTCATTTGATGGGTAATAACACATTTTATTACTATATTCAGAATTTTCCACTAGTGTAACCCAGGTTGGATTTGAACAACTGTACTTCCAGAAGGTTGTTTTTTTTTTAAATCTGTACTCTGAACTTTTCTTAGAGAGGAAAGGTACTGAAATACAACAAAAATAGATTTTTCATTTTTCAGCTTTAATTTACACAGGTTCAGGCCAAGTAAGATCTGTTGAATATTTCCCTTTCTGGGTCCCTGTTAGGCCCCATGAGCCATGAATGGCCATACTTTCCTCATGGAGTCCTTCAACATTGTTGTGGAAGCTCAGAATGGGCTTAGGGGTGAGCTGAGCACCTGACCAGGACTACAAATCCTTGCAGATACAGTCCCTGAGCCTCACATCAGGTCAGCAAGTGCAAATCCATAAGCAACTGAGCACTCCTTGATGACAGCTGAGAATCTCTCTGCAGACTCAGGAAGTCAGACAGCTAAATCAAGGCCATAAAATAAAGTAAAAGAGCTGGCTTTAGCATAATTTGGAAAAAAAAAATTAATTATATCAACTAATATAAAAATACAGAGGTTTTATTGAAACAGTGACTTAAACTAGTAAGAAGCAACTTTGTTTTATTGCATTAGCATCAGTCATAAAAGCACTTTTCCTTTCCACTTGCCCTGTCCTGAATCAGTGTTTGCCCAACTGCTGCCTCCACACTGGGCCTGAACAGACAAGACACAACCCTCAGGAAGAAGGTCCTTACACTTATGGCTGTCCAGGAACCTGGGACCAACAGCCTGGAGCGCAGCTTGACAAAGGCAAACCCAGGGCAGGAGGGAAAGTTTGCCACAGGCAGAAAAGCGTTTGCCAAATGTCACTCAAGTGGCATTGGCAAAGAAGGGAAAAAATCAGCTGATTGCTCAGGTCCCTCTGTAGCCCAAAATCTCAGGGCTTCAATGAGCTTCCCACAAACAGGTTTGCAACTCCTGCAGAGCCTGAGCACAGCAGGGCACAGGGAGAGAGTGTTTCAGGAGAAGTCACAGGCTGATTCACTGGACATCATCTCAGGATCAAGCCTGTGTGAGAACAACATGGTCCAAACAAATTTATGGAGAGTTTGTTCCATCCCCCCACAGGGGCAAAGAGACAGAGAGAAGGAAACTTGCCCACTCCTACTGATTAACCACAGTGCAAACTCCATAAATGCGCTCCTGACCTCCACCACAGCGCGCAGTCTTGAGTCATTCCAATAAAGCAGGAAATGACACTTTGCCACAACATTACTAAGTCCATATCCCATAAAACCATTCAGGAAAGGGGAGGGGGGGTTAGAAAAGAGAAAAGCGGGAGTAAAGCCAGCAATTATCTGTTATTAACCGAGTCCTCAGTGGTATCACATTGCTCCTAAAAATAATGACAGAGCAACAAAGCTTGTTTGCATCTCCCATGTCCTTTGTGGGTTCCTCATTATTCTAATGAGCTGAGGGAAAAAGCACTTCAGTTACATCCCCATCGATTATTTCACTGACCACCCTGCTTTCATTTCTACCTGGCATCACAAGATGTTTTACAATTAACACTCTGATCCTTTTTCTTTCTTTCCTTTTTCTTTTTTTTTCCCCCTCCACCCAGAGACAAATGCAGACACCCATTTTGGGAGGAGCTGAGAAATCTGGTGGATGAGGCTGCTCCCATACTTTGTGCCAGACTGTGGGGCAACCAGGCTGGGCACTGTTGGCAGAGCCACCAAACATCCTGCTTTTGCTCGCGTGACACCGCTCCCCTGCAGCTGGTACCAAAAAGAAACCAGAAACAGTTTAAGAATAGATCAGCATAATGTCTGCCATGTGGGCTTGGGAGCAAAACAGGGAAGGGATGGAGGAGGGCAGCAACGCAGCCATTGCACGAGCAAACACTCTGTGGCTTGGTGGGTTTTTTCTGTCACAGTGAGTCACACCACTCATTGTAAGTCACAGCCTGCCCTTCTCTCATGTGGAGAGGGGGAAAAAAAAAAAGGAAGAAAAATCCTATTTGTTTCAACAAGCTTTCCTTGCCACCTTTTATTCCACCCTTCAGAGTCATTATTCAAACTCTTTCTGGTTTCAAACAGCTGAGATGGAGCTGGTGAGGGGCAGGGCTGACAACCTCTGCTTCTCCCCCTTCTCCCGCCGCACCTCTCGGGTCCCCTGGACGGGGAGGAGCACTACCCAGGGCCATCACACGGTGGGGTACCATAAGTTAAATACTTGTGCTTATTTAAAGGACACGAATAACCATAACTGCTAGGGGAATGGAGCTGCGTGTCCCCCAGAATGAAGGGGGCCAGCCAGCGCAGTGCAGGAGATGTACAGAGGCGCAATCTCACTCTCCTCCGGCTAAAGCCAAAGGAGGGGAAGTAAACGTTTCAGCTACACCAAAATTCCAAGGTTTAAATATTGGTCTCTGCTGAAATGCATATTTTTTCGTCCTTTCATCAACAAAAAGTGTTTTCATGTGACTGAATTGCCTTCTCTTCCCCAGAAGTGCTTTCTTTTTTTAACCTTTTTTCATTCAAAATAACTTTGAAAGAAGATACAATAGTAGCTATAGAAGGATTTTGTACATTCCAAATATACAAGTTTTAAGATGAACTGGAGGAGGTTTTCATATTACTTTGCGTTTAGCAAAATACAGAAAGCAGTTTAAAAAGTATTTTAAAAGAATAACTATCCTCTCCAGAAAGAGTTTGAAAAGAATTTTAGCATTACAACTTTTTTTTTGTCAGGAAAGTAGATTTCTGGTTATCTTGAAATCAGAACTCATCATAAAAGTACTAAAAAAGGACATTTGTGTCCAAGTTAACTCTTTCTCTGCAGAGTTGATGATTTATAAGGAAATTTTACCAAACAGGGGAAAAAATCCAAAGAAAGCATTTCTGGAATGTCATTACTTTTTTTTTGTTTATTTTACAGTTACAATATTTGTTGTTTCAAATTACTATTGGATGCTATAAAACAAGAAAACCAACAGAAATATCGAGATGAAACGCTTTAGATTGTCTAAAGGAAAGCTTAGAGAGTTTTGAAAATTTAGTGTAGTTGAAAAAAAAATCCACATTTCCGCTCCTGGGGTCCGTTTCACATTGAAATTTGCAATTTCTAAATGTTGATCCCTTGCCATTTTACTACAAAAATGCTGATTCTCATGACACTTATGTTTGAGCATGACTTTACAACAGTTGCATTTGAATGAGGGTTTTTTACAAGAGTAAACTCATGCACACACAGGAGTGTTGACAGGATCAGGGCTTCTGGTAACTTGCTGACACTCAGTACAACCTATAATGCTGTACAATGCTCACTTTATGTACACCAGACTTTGACCTTATTCATCAAAATACCCTTCTGACTTTGTTCCAAGGGCTTTTATGTTCTCTGAAAACAATAAAAGATTCCCTTTTATGACATTACAGCTTTAATTTCAAAGTGTGATGAGTGAATGTGGTGTTGTTTTCTTTATTAAGGCACAATGAGCCTGTACGCCGCGGCTCAAATTATTTTTACTCGGGCTTAACATAACCCTGATACAACAACAAGCAGATTGGGGTCCAAAGTACAAACCCAGGGCACACACAAGCTCAAACCCCACCTTCCAAAATGGACGATGACTTTGACCTCTACAGCCACAACCCACCGGGAGCAAATCTTTACGCTGCGACGACGACTCCACCGCAAATCAACCAGCCCTGCTGCACGTGGGACCGTTCCAGCAGTCCACAGATCCCAGAGCCACGTGAAGGCAGACGTCTCCTGCTCACCTCTTCTCAAACGTGATTTTCCAGGACTCCTGGATGCGATGAAGCCTTTGAAATGCAATAGCCTAACAGCACGAAGCGATACCAAAGTGTCTTTTGGAGCAAGGCAGGGGGTGATACCGATCCCTAAGTTCCTAGTCGCGGGGAAAGAGTAAAAAGGAGCCTGGGTCGCCATTAAACCCACCCTTGGCTCCTTTAATTTTAACACAGATTTACTCGCAGGGACTATTTTTCTGCCTGCTAAGGAAAAAAAAAAACCTAGCCATTATGAAAAAGCAGGCATGTAAAAAGCTGCACAGATGCTCTAGCTCAAATTTTAAACACACTAACTTCCTCAACATGAGTTTGAACAATGCCGAGTCAGTTCCAAGGCCAAAGCTGTGTTAGTAATGCCTTACTGGCACTGCTCTTGGACCTACCTTCCTCACAACCAGCAAAAAGGATGCTTCTGCTGGGATAATTTATACCAGTTTCCCTAAGGAAATCCACTGTAACAGCAAAAGTGCTGTTTTGCCAGGATAAGCTATAATATTTATACAGCTTTTGCCAACACACATATATATATTTAAAATTTTTTTATGAAAAGCCATTCCTCTCTGCAATGCTGTTCCACCAGCAATGATTCTTTGCACAGATTTGGCTTGGAGCACCAAGTGGAGATACAAAAGACATTATTATATGAGACTGGGGACTGGTTCCAAGCTTGGTCTAAGTAATTGAAAATAGGAAATGCTGAAAATCAAACTAAAAGCATGTGCACAATCCAGGAAAATGTTGCAAATGCTGCAAACCATTTCTCTGAACAAGGGAAGTAACTCAGTCCTGAACTAGGTCCTTAGCTGGTGTGACTGGCGTAGCTCCACCAAATTCAGATATGTTTCACTGGTGTGCACACAGCCCTAAACATTTCTCATTTTGGAGGTTTTGTTTGAAGTTTCGATGGAGGCTACCTGCTGTCTCTGGGAACTCCTGCAGTACATTCAACTGCTACCAACAAAAAAGAAAAAAGGAAAAAAAGTAAATTCAAGGCTCCTGGAACCTCAAATACAATGAAATGAAACCGAAGACAGAGGTGCCCTAAAGAGGGCATCTTTTTCCATGTAAGAATGACCTTTAGCCCACTGTGAGCAAAGGAAAAAAGAACAAGAGAAAGGATGAGGAGGAAAGATGGAAGAAAGCGGTCAAGTGGAGGGGACAGATGGTGGGGAAATTCAGAGGGAGGGAGGGAGGGAGGAAGTGGAGTTAAAAAAAAAAACAAAGGGTGAAAAAATAAAGGCAGATTAAGAAATAGGAATCAGAGGTGGAGGAGAGAGAAGGGGAGGGATGGGCAGTGATAAAGGGAACAGGGTTAAAATGAGCAAACAGAGAAGGCATAAAGAGAAGGGTTGGGGTTAAAGGAGCAATTGCCCTCTGGCAAACATACTGCAGTGTAAATGGAAACACATATGTCAACAAGGAGCGTCCTGAGATGGGCTGGAGAGGAAATAGCTTATGTGATGTGAGCTTCTGCTGGGAACCACCACAGCCTTCTCCCCCCCCTAATCCCCAAGCACCCTGAGCCACTCCTTTCTGCAGATGCTGATGCCACTATGTGGCCAGGGCTGAAGACCATAATCCTTCATTTCACTCCCTGAATTGCATTGGTCAGGACCCAGCATCTCCGAAGCATCTTTTTTCTAGAAGCTAAATGCACCAGAAGCATTTTTCCAATTCCACTTCAGCTTTTTACGTGACCCAACTATCTAGTTGCACCTTTAGACATTTTCTAGAACATTTCTGGTGCTACCTCTCTTTCTTCTAGGGGAGAGCTTAGGGATGATGGCAGCAAGGTAACAGTAAGAACCATGATCATCTTCCATAGACAAGGGGAAAATCCCATGGTAAAGGAAAAGAATCCAGCAGAAGAGCTCGTTGCAGAGATTATCATCACTGCTGGCCAAACCTTTGTACTGCTACTTGGGGGCTTCTACGCTCTTCAGACACCCCAGTTGTCATGCCACACATACCCTAAGTGTTGCCTATTACACCAAAATCTCCAGATACAGAATGCATGCACAGCAGGGCTACGGTCCTCATGCCGTTGGACCTGAACTGTCCAGGGTTCCCAAGGGGCTTAAGATATACCAAGGGAAGCATCCCATGTGAAGAAACTTTTCTATGCTAAGGATTCAACGTCTTTGGCTAATGGAAACTGTGTACACTGGTTTCTGTGGCCAGCAGCACACAGGGAGGTGAAACAGTCTGGTATTTATGCTCAGATGCCTTTTTCATGCCCGGCAGCAGATAACACAAATCTAGAGCACGGCTCAACAAAAACGTGTGTCTGTATCGTTGCTTGGCTTAATGACATCCTATTACAGTGCAGCTACTTCTGCTCCTGGTTGAACCCAGCCCAGGTCAACAAGAACACTTTTATCCTGGTGTTGGTACAGCTGTAAGCAGAATATTGCACCACCTGAAAGACCCAGTAGGGCTGCAGAGATAACATATTGGTATAGTCAAGTCCTTTGACTACTCCCAAGTTAATCTGTGCGCCATCAAGGTACTGACAGCAGCTCTATTAGCTGTTCAGAACTGTGGAGAAGCTGACACATGGTAACTTCCACAGTGCTAAAATCCTTACAAGGACATGTTTAATACACAGCACATTGTGTGCTGTAGGAGGCTGTTCAACAACCATCCATCTTTCTTCACTTGTGCTGTTGTGACTTCCCTTTGAAGTGTTAAGAAATACTTTTCAAATATCCTCCATCACTTTGTCAATACAGATCACTACAGATCATTAATGTCTCTATACAAAGACCTTTTGTCTATTAAAAAAGAATCCTTTAAACATACAGAATCCAACTCTTTGCATTAAGTCATGCTTGAGGATGACACAGAGATGAAGGGCTTCCTATAGCTATAAACTCAGAAGATAGATGAAAGTTCAATCACAGACACTGAATCTTTCTGGCATTTAAACATTTCCACTCCAGGACCCATGACAATCCTTCAAACAACCATGTTGTTCTGTTTTTACAAGGACACCAATTAGCCTGTGTTGTTTAGATTGGTAATACTTGCAATGTATAAACTTTCTTAGCACATGGCAAGTGAAAACAAATAACCTCCATCAGATATGCATTTTCAGTGTCAAAAGGGTGAAGGAAAATTTAGTGCCATTTCTGTAAGAGGCTGCCTCTAGACTTTCTTCCCAGAATCTGAAGAAATCTGGTAGAAGTAGAAATTTGCATACTGATCCCCAAATAATTCTGTAGTGGTCACTTTCTCCCAGTGAGTAGTGTTGCTGTAGCTATGATGAAAATGGTGCGATGAGGTTTCTAAACTATCTTTCCCTGGATCAGCTGATATAGCTAAAGAAAACAAGCTTTGAGCACACAGAGTTTTCTAAATTCTGTTCACAAGAAGGATGCCTTTCCTTGCACAGCCCTGACACCAACTCCAATCACCAGGGTTTTCCAACTTCTTTTTTTTCCTTGCTTTTCTCTGTGCTACCCTCTGCCCAAGCACTCCTGACAGGGTGGTCTAGAAGTTCAGGAGATCTGGACTTCTAGAACCTGAACTTCCAATTCCCTTTTGTCACAAGCTGCTCATAAGACTTTAGGAAAGCTACATGACATCTCTAAACACTTGTTTTCCCATCACCTATAAAGCAGGCTAAGTGCCCTCTTACCCCCGCTGGGTAGAGAGCCAGAGGAGAAGAACAGAAAAATTGCCTAGAGATGGAGTAGAGTTGCAATCCTTATGTTTTTATATGATTTTTCTCTCATCCCCAGTGTTTCATTTTACTGCTCTGGAACTCCCTCGATTGACTTCAGTGCTCTGCTGCACCAATATGCAAGCACACATCTCCTTCCTACACCACAATATAACCAAAGAAAGCATTTCCTTCTGTGTCGGAGAAAATAATCTAATTCTTCACAAAAATCACTAGATTTTAAGGCAGCAGATATATCAGAAATTTCTATTGAAAGGGCAGCCAAAGAGCTGGGCAGCCACTGCACAACCAAGGAGTCTGACAGTCACAAGCAATCCAGACAGGTCATTTTTAAACAGCCCATTTTCTGAGCACAAGATACTGGTCTCATTTTAGAAACTGTAAATGTGTTGTGCTACAGAACCATTTCAAAGACAGATGCAGAGAGCTGTTTGTTCAGCATTCTTAATCCAAACAAACAGTTGCATACTCTTACCTACAACATAAGTCTCTCATCTTAAGGCCCTGGCCAAGAAAAATATTTTCCTAGCTAGTTTGTTATGAAAATGTTTGAATAAAAGAAGCAACATAAATAACTTATGTAAAAACTTCAACCTCTAATCAGCTGAGCTTTAATAAGGTTTGAGATAACAGCACATGCATTTTGCCAAGAGCATAAAATAATCATAAAATATTATGATTGATGTACTGTTCTGGTTTATTATATCTCACAAACTAGATAGCTGAATACATGGAAGAAAACATTTTGGACCCCGTGTTAGCATATTGTGATAATTAACAGCCATTATTTGGATTTGGGGAATTTCAGTGAGGGGTTTTGTTTGTTGGGGTTATTTTGTTGGTTTGGGGAAATTTATTATTTTTACAGCAAATTTGGCCAAACACTCAAATCTCTCTGAAATTGAATGAAAGTATTTATGACAAAGATTTGACCCACAGAGTTTTGAAAGAAGTGGAGAGAGCAAAGTTTCATTCCTGCTCAAGTTAAACCCTCAAAATAGAGAATAAAGGCAGGGGGGGAAGACCCAAACTGCAAATAAATCCTTGACAATAAGTTACACCAAGTTGTTTCCTTTTTGGAAGGTAGTGAGCTGCAAATAATTGCTAATAAAAGGTTCACTGTGTTTGGTGAATACAAATCTTTATTTAGTGGCTGCAGAGCAAGTCTTTTTCTTGCTCTCCTGACAGTTTAACTACACGCCAACAATATTTGCTTAAAGTCTTTGGCTCCATTAATCTCAAACCCTGCTACACAGATTGCCAAAGCTGATGACAAACCCCAGTTAGCATGGATCATCTACTTGCCCATGACAGTATTTTTCCCATGACATTAAGAGGATGTTTTTTTCCCCAAAGAGGGCACAAGTCTACGGATTCTCAAGAAGGTTTGAAAGGATAAGTCTACGGCTTAAGGTGACTGATAGAGGTAGCTGGGGACTACATGGAAACAAGGAGGAGGAAGAATACCCTTGCACTCTAATTGGCTTTTTTGTTTGCTCACAATTGCTTCTAATATGGACAGATCTCCATAAGAAAACACAAAATTAGCACCTGTTAGGACAACTTAACCTTCAGGGAGAAAAGCAAACATCCTTGGGTTGTCAAGATTTTGAAATAAAGGTTACAAAGGAGATGATCTTTTTTTCTGAATTGTTTTAACCCCTTCTTGCAGCACCCTGCAGCTCGTTAACAGAGGTACAGAACTGATTGTTAGCCACCCTCTCCTGAAATATGGTACATGAATCAGTGCCATAAAACATGGGGCTAATTAACAATATCACTATACCCTGAGCATCAGATGGGGAAACTCCGCGCATGTTCAACATAATCAAAGGAAACTGAGGCATGGTAAGGAAAGTAATTGCTTATCCTCTGCTCCTCACAACTGGCAAAGAAGGAGCATTTAGCAGTTATCCCTGTTACAGGTCCTACAACATACAGAGAACAGTTTGGAAAGCACCACTGCTTTAGCTTTGTTGTTATTTGGGGGGGGGGGGTTGCTTTTTACAGTCACCCTCACTAAAGTGGCTGATGGGAGGCAAATTTAGTCCATGGCTGTGCTCTCCTCCCAAGCTGTGCTGGGAAGTGGGATGCAGGCACAGCAATGCTCTTCCTCCAGCCCAGCCAGAACAGCACCATCTGGAAGATGACTGTTCTCCTCTCCCCAGGGCAGGCAGGCTTTATGAAGAGGTGACACTATGCTGTATGCACAGGCACTCTGCTGAGTAACAGAGCCCAGCTGCCTCTCCAGACAGGAATAGCATCCAGCAATGGCTTCCCACGTTCCTCTTACTCGAGAAACTTCTCAGAGCCATAAAATTTAGAGCAAACCCAGCAATTAAAAGTCAGTTCTGTGTCATTTTTCCTGACTCATCAGCAGGTGTTTTGGCCAAAACCACTGCTGTCTTGACCCAGTGACAGTGTCACCTGTCACAGAAGCCTGCTCCCACAGGCAGATGCCAAAATGCTGAACACAGAGGGAAACACAGGAGATCTAATGGAAAAGCTGAGAAAGAAAACAGAAGTATTTCCAAGTGGAAGCCATGGTATTCCACCACAGCTCTGGACAATGCAAGCAGAGTATGTCTACCTGGCTAACAATGGCATCACCTCCATCACCCTGACCTTGGCTTGTCCTTATAGATAACGATTTGGTTAAGCTAACGACTTCAGTGAAACTATTCATGTGAAAGCATAAAGCCTGCACAGAACTCTGCAGGATGGTGACCTCAAAGAGTAAATTGAACTAAAGTGATTGTAAATGAGCTAACATCTTTCACTTATCACTGTCTCCTGTCACTCTCCAACAGAGGTACCAACCTTTCTCTCGCTGGAATCTTCCACTTCTCTGTCAAAACCACAAGCATCTCCCAATTTTTCTACACTTTAACCCCAGAGGGGTTCACACTGTAGCTAACAACCTCCAAGAGGACTGTAATAAAGATTGAGTGAGTCTTTGTTCTGATTGCAGATTAAAGGGAACAATCTGCAGTAGAAATGTAAAGCAGCTTTCCCATGTTTTCTTTCTCCCCCCCCCACCCGTTCTGAATAATCGGTATCTGCATGCGAAGGTTCAATGTCACCAAACATGAGGCTTGTGTACAAAAGCACAAGATCCTTGACTAAAGCACAGCATACTTAACAGCTCAAAAGCAATTGTTGCAAATCTTGATGGAATTGTGCCTAGCAATCATATTTTATTGTAATTTGCACAGAGAAGCTTCAGCATTTTCTGGTGGCTGCTTTCTTTTTTTTTTTCCTTACCTTGGGGAGGTAGGGGATGTTTAATGAAGAAACTCGATCTCAGGAGTTCACGGACATATTTACTGTTTTCTCCAGAATGTACATATTTTATATAAAATAGAACCCAGGTGTTCAGAAGAGAAACACTTTCCATTTATTCAGGTAAGAATATAGCCCAAGGTCATGTAAAAGCTTGTCACTGAAGTTTGCACTGACTGTAGTGCAATAAATAAAGGTCCAGCGTTGACACAGCATTGAATATTTTTGTGCTCTGTAGCAGGCTGAACCCAAAAATCTTTACAAGATTAAAGGCAGGAAGGGGAAAAAAAAAGGGGGGGTTCCCTGAGGCCGTAATTCCCCTGGGATGCGAGAAACCCAGAACCTGCTCCTTATAAAGCAAGATTTAAATTTTCAATCCTCTTCATCCAAGGAAAGGTACTTAACCACATCCCTACCCATCATGCTGCCTCTTCAGTGTATGCACAGAGCTTTCTTGCCAGCTGGGTAAGTTATACACTTATCTCCTCCTCTTCATCCCCTAGTTCTCCAAGGGTTCTTTGGATAGAAACATACAAAGAAGGGGGATAACAACAGACACGCAATTCCTTAAAACCTTTATGTAGCCACACTAGGAGAAGGACTCTTCTCCTCTGGTAAATAATTTGGGGATGGAAGAGAAAGCAGGGTGCTGGCAGGGCTTGCTGCTCCCATCCAGCACACACTGGGCAGAGCAGTAGGTTTGACTGCTGTAATGAGCCTGAGGCTCACGCCCAGGGACACCCTTCAGTCCTTTGCCAGCACATCATCAGATGAGGAGATGTGGTCTCGGCCACCAGATCAGTACCCACCCAGCTTTCCCAGCAAAGAGGACGTCCCTACCCCACTGATACAGAGGAGTCCCAGCTGATGTAGAACCAAACACAAAATATGCCTGTTTGGGTCATGTTCTCCAAACAACCACCAAGGAAAGGCCTCCACAGCCCGGGATGTGCATTGCCCTGCCTGAGGCATAAACAAGGGGCTGGCCTGCAGAGCCACCTGCCCCTAACAGGAAAAGGAGTCCCAGGAAAGCAGAATTTTGATTTCCAAATGGAGTCCAGCACATCTAGGGAGGATGTCCATCACCTCTCAGCAGATGGCCTTTTTCTTCAAGTCAGACACCCTGGAAAGCATGTTGCACTCATTTTCTTGCCTCTGCTGAATATGCTCAGAAGCACATGGCACATCCACAAGTGGCAGTTTTAAATAGGGTTGGGTTTTTTATTTTTAAAGGCCGCAATCCTCCTGCAGACACCAGCTGTTTATGCACATCAGGGTCTAAAACACAGTTTCTGGCATTGGGAGCAAAAACACAGTACATGTTTCTTTGCCTTGGATGGAAGAGCGTATACACACAGGTGACCAGCTAAAGTAAACAAATGAAAGTATCTAGATAAAGTGAAACATGTGACTAGAAAGCACTTCTATCTGCCAAGCCGTGATTGCAAGCCGAGACCGCCACATCTCCAGGTGGTCCCTTGTACGCTCCTTTTTCCTCCTTAGAAATGAGGATGTGGATCCAGCATCACATCAGAAATTTCAGAACATCTTTCAGCTTGAGGAGACAACTGAATTTTTTTTCTCTCCAGTACATAAACCCTAACCAATATGATCTGTGTGCATGTGTCCCATGCACCATAAATCCTGCATAGCTGGTACCTGTCAGACATGCTTTACATACAGATTTTTGCATATAGGCCTTTCTACATGGAGAAAAACCTTAGCATTCACTGAGTCAGTCACACAGCTGGAAAGGACCTCCAGACATCCAGTCCCCTTCTACAGCAATGTCCCTATCTTCTCCCCCTCCCCATAGTTCGATTAAAATATATATAAAAAAATAATCACACCAAAACTTCCTCCAGCTTTCACAATGAGAAGACAAAAGAAAAACAGTGAGAGATCATCCTAAATTTCTGTGGGAATAGTGATTCTTCATATCAAGTACTACATTCAGGTTGCTCCCATCTCCTTGCACCTCCTTGGCTTCTCCCTCAGTGGCAAATAACTCACCAGGCTGGGAGGGCTCCAATTGCAAAGCATGGAGTGAGCATGTGCACATGTACACACATATACACACATTTTTATATATATGTGCATACTCAAATATATAAAAAACCCCAAGACTTTATGGGGAAAGAGGAAGAGGGAAATCCCTCCTTTCATCTGCATCTAAATGGGAAGACCTGGTTTGCACTGGAAGTGAGATTTCAGAAACGTAAGGAATGAATGGCCTGCTTTGTCTCCACAGCTTTGATATATCAGTTCCTTCAGTGACAGACTTGTTAATCTTTCCAATGTTGCTTTTTCAAAAAAGACAAACACAGTGGATAAATGCGAAGGGCCAACCACATCCCCTCCCATAGGAAGTCTCGCCACATGGGCAATTCTTCCAAGTAAAGAAAACAGCCCACTTTATTTACAGGGTAAATCATTTTGACTTATCTTGCAGGGGTTTGCTCATAGCAAGCTGACAGTTTCCCCCTGTTGCACAGTAAATGGCTGACGGGGAAAATGTTTTCCTTCCCACCATGTAGAAACAACCAGCCAGAAGGGAGGAGGGGTCAAGGACTTCATTTTTCTAATACTCCATTAATGTTCTCGCTGACAATCACTGCAAAGGCCCGAACTCACCACTCCAGGCAGCTCGAGCAAGAAACCTGAGTCCCTACAGGGATTTTTAGCTAAGTACATTGACTCAAGTTAGAACTTTTGGTCTTAAAGGGTAATGTAACCTTTAAAAGTAAGTGCCATTACTGTAGGAAAAATAAGTAAAACCAAAAACAACAACAACAAAAAACCAACACCACAACCTAAAGTTTCTTTTTTTTTTTTCCTGTTTAAATCCTTGCTCCCAGAGGAAAGTTACATCTTTGTCACCTAAAATTGGCAGGACAACAGGGGTAGAAACTTTTTAGACATATAACATTCCCAAGCTGATTGTTTACTTTTCTTTCAAATACACTTTTTTCAACTATGATCCACCGATCCATTAACAGAGGATTTTTTTTTAATGTACAGCCTAAATACACAAGAAAATCCGGATATAATGCAAATTGTTATTTTCTTGCAGATCAAAGTTTGCAGCTCAGGAGTGTGATTAGGCCCAACCTTTCTTCTCTGGAAGTTGATGTGACCTCAAGACATCACCTTGAAGAAGTCATCCCACTTCTCCATCTCTCATCCAGGTTGCAGCAGTAGCTACCCTGACTTTATCAGTCTATCCAACCCTACAAGCACCTTTTCCTTGGGCCACCTCATAAAGCAAAACATCAGTGTTAAAAAGACTGAAAAGTCTGCAGGGAGATTTGGATTTCTTTTGTCATCAGGTGAGCACCAGGAGCAACTCCAAGGGACTATAAAAGTGGAGCAGGCAGTGTATTTACAGGAGGTGTGCTCATCACAAGAGGGAAGGACGGGATGAGTTTGGCAACTCAGAGCAAAGTTTAGGTAGTTCTGCTTTGGGGCTGAAAGAGGAGAGCACGTCTCCCACCACGCTTGCACAGAATTTGTTAATGATCCTATTTAACTAAATTGGGATGAACTGCAAGTGCAAAAGTCAGTCTTGACAATTTCAAAAGGGATTACGACAGGATGCAAGAATGTACTGACGTGTTTTCCACAATAGCTAGCTAAATAGATCATCTAAGATGCCAGTCATCACTCAAATAACATGGAGAAATCCACCAAAACTGTTAAATGCACTACACACATACACACAAAGAGAGCAAGAACAACATTTTGCAACCTCAATACAGCAGGTTAAGAGGTGTGCAGGTTCCACATCCCCAATAATATCTTATTTAGGAGAGACATCAATCAAGGCTGGACCTCAGGCAAAATCCATGTAATTGCAGTGATTTATACCTTTTGACACTCTGGCCTGCTGACACTGGGAAGACAACGTGCATCGGAGTGTGCTGCAAATATCCACTAACACATTTTCCTGTGTTTTGGGGGGTTAGAAATATGAAAACATATGTTCTGATTTATAAACTGCAGGTCAAACGTGCAGGTGTTAATGGCTTTTTCCCTGAGATTTTCAGCTCCAGCCAGACCTGCGTATGAACAGCCAATTAAGAAACAGAAAATAGCACAGCATAATGGTGTTCCCATCATCTCATAGGAACAAACAGCACAGCAAAATTAGAAACGCAGACCTTTCCACCAGGTCTCAACCTCCAGGTAAGAAAACAACTCTGGATCCTGCATGAATCCAACAAATGCTTCTGCTTTGACCTTAAATAGTGTGATTTACAGTAATAATAAATATTTTAAAGACCTTTCCAATTTAAATGGCTGAAAGTTGAAAGTTTTCACTAGTACAGTTAGTTGAATGATTAAGAGTAACTATAACCCTGCTGGTACTAATGAAGGCTGCACAAAGATTCAGATTGCCTCATGGGTATATTTTTCCTTGGTGGTTTATTTCTCCCCCCTCCCTCCTTTGTTCTAATATTCCCTTCGGGTCCCATCTGCACAGGTAAATTTATGATGCTGAGGATTACCCTGAAATATGGGCTCTATCTACACTGGACTAAAAGCCCAGGCAGGCAAAGACAGTCTGATCATGGGATCTGGTACAGTTTTGGCTGTCCCCATGCCTGGGCACAAGTACCGTGCCAGCCAAGGATGGTGTGAGTCAGGACTTCCTCACTGCTTACCCTGCCAGTCTACAAGCAAAAGGGTCATGACATCAGAAGGCCAATCCAGGGCCAGGATTCACCCTCTGATTTTCATCTGTGGTCCCATGAAACAGCAGCAATTACTGCAGGTGCTTTCTTAACCATGAGCAGAAAGAAACAGTGCCCAAGGACAGTTCCATTCCCCCATTCTCTTGGGGGGAAGACACAGCAGTTGCAAAGATGCAAAAGAACTATAAAAGTGTGGATATATTTCCTGGAAAGAGTATCTGGAAGTTGCCTGGCCCCACCTCTCCCTTGTAGGAGGATTACTGCCAACACCAGAGCAGGTTGACCATTAGCTGAGTCTTGAAAGCCTTCAGGAGTGGGGATCCCAAAACCTTTCTGGATACCTGCTCCAGCACTGTACCACTCCCTGAGTGAAGCATCTTGTCCTAACGTGCAGGACTGGTAAGAAAAGGCCAAAGCATCCAGACATGCAAACTACAGATGGGCATTTGAAGATTAGCCTAATTTTTCATTTCAACAGGTGGCTCACATCACACACACAACTCTGATCCTTACTGGTGTTGTGGTGGTTTTTCAAGGCTGATTGGTCTTTGGTTTACACAGGCTGAGAAACACTGCCCAAAGCTGCCTGAGAAAAAAAAATCCATGCACCATTTTTCCTGTTTTAAAGAGAATTTTCCCACCAGGTAACATAACTTATAATTAAGCCAAAGATTTGTGAAGATGACAAGTCCATATTTCCTTGAGACCACAGAATTGTTGAAAATTATTGTTTTAATGGGGATTCAAAGTGGGTTTGCATCATTATATCAATATATAAATCAGCTACACATTAAAAAAAAAAAAAGAAAATTAACTGGCTACATGATTCCCAGCAAGTCTAGCTTTTAGCAACAGCAACAGAAGACCATAATTTTCAACCCCAGGAAAACATGATATATATGGTAGGAGCTGCAACCAAAGAAAGCTAAAGAACATCCTTTAAAAACATTCCAAACATCTTTCTTTTTCATGCCATGAGAGATGATTTTTTTCTATTTCTTATGAGGCACTCTGCTGTTTTGCTTATAATTCCTCAGGGACTAGTGACCTCATGAAGAAAAACAACCAGGACAGAATTAGCCTTTATTTATATATTAATAGTTTTACCTCCAGCAGTAGAAGATACAATTTTGACTTAAAAATCATAATTTGTAAGTGTTTGGATAGCAGCACTTCTGAAAAGCTGTGGTAGCAAGAATTGCTGGGGAAGGCTGAATTGTGGTTGCCGACTGCTGCATTTATTAGTGATTGGATTCAAAAATTTAGAGTCTACTCCAAAACTGATGAAAGCCAGGAAGATCCTTTGCATTCCCTGGATTTTATATCAAACCTTAAACAGAGTAGAGTCATAGCACAGTGGGGGCACTTGACAGGGAATGCAAGACGGTAAATCTCTTCCAACGTAAGCATTAGCTAATGGGACAGTGCTAGGGATTTTGTGGAGAAGTGGATGACAAAATCCCCCCTTCCCCACCACTGCCAGCTCCCCAGCCAGGGTCAGTTTAGAAGGTGACTGATCCTTGTACTCACCCTGCCTGGTGAGAGGTCTGGTTCCTCTGCCTCTCTCCCTTCCCAAAACACCCTCCATGGGGCTGCGAGCGGGAGCCCCCACCCCGAGGGCTGGCGAGGCGGTGAAAAACGATACGAACCGAATGGCAAAACCAATATTTGGTCAGGCTGAGGGGGGACTATCGATTCTTTTCTCATGATATCCATGTCTCCTGCACTTCCTGCTTCTCCGGGGCACTGGAAACCCAAGTCCTTCCTAGACCAAGGGTGGCCAGGCTTTGACTCTGTAACATCTGTACCTCACAAGAAGTTCACGTGTGGTCTCCCGGGCCGATGCTCATCCACTTGAGTGGCAGCAGGACATGCGGGCATGAGAGCTCCTGGGTAAGCCAGGAGGAAGCAGGACAGCAGGAGATGCTGAGGGGGCAGTGATGCTGGGTCAGTGTAGGGTAGCACCATGTGAACATGATGCCAGCTGCTATCTCTGCCCGCTCCCTCACAGCCATGTGGCTGTGTCAAGGGTTTAGCCTTTAACTTTTCATTCAACCCCTCACATCTGTTTTTTCTCTGCTTTCTTGCTCTCTCTCCCTTTTTGTACTGAAAGTTTTTGTCCTGGGCAAAGACAGCCGTGGGGGGGCCACGCAACTAGGAAATCCAGTAATGGTTGCCAATCCTTGTATCAAGAAACAGTGCCTGGGCACATCCCAACCCCATGCCCGAAGACCTTCATCCTACATTCAGACTTCCACATGCTATGGAAACCTAGGAATGAGCAGCATTCAGAGGTAAATGCAAGCACAGCCAAGACCTGGGGTTGTTCTTATATGATAAAGCTTCTTCCCAGTTTCCCCACCACTGAGGGCCTTCTCATAGGTAGCCACAGACAGTACATCACGACAGCCACCACAGTGGACAGTGGACCAAGAGGGAAATAAAGCAATACTGCTGTGTCATTACCCATAGCCAGTTTAGCATCTAAA
Organism: Pseudotriccus pelzelni; assembly: GCA_035584735.1. Taxonomy (NCBI): domain Eukaryota; kingdom Metazoa; phylum Chordata; class Aves; order Passeriformes; family Tyrannidae; genus Pseudotriccus; species Pseudotriccus pelzelni. The sequence continues at coordinate 8,375,690 of JAWMRA010000005.1, forward strand.
AAAATGGCAGTTCTTTTCCAGAAAAGTTACCATTTCAAGACTTTTTTCCTTTGAGAAAGCTGGAGTCTCCCTAAAAGTTACCCTAGATAGAGAAGTTTGCCAAACCACAGACTGCACTGCTCGCGTGTCTCCATTTGTCAAGTTGCAACAGCTTTGAATTACTTTGGAAAGCACCCGTGGATACAAGGATGAGAAGAGCATGGGAAAGGTTTCCTCTTTCATCAAAACTTTTTTCTCCCAGGTTTAAAAGCAATACTGCTCACAGCAGAAAGGCCACTGTTAGCCAAGGCTTAGAGAAACCTGCCAGGTGCTTTGAACTCCAGGATAGAGAGTGACCTGTGAAGCTTTTGACTTCTTGCCTCAGCAAAAGGCCATTCTTCTCCGGAGCAAGAATGAGGCAGAGAAACAACTCTCCATGCATACCTGTCCAACATCCACATAGTCAACCAACACTGCTGAACAGCCGTGCAGGCACATCACGATAGCCAGACACCACTGCACCAGCTGTCTGCTCCAGGGAGTGCATAAGAGAGATTCCCAGATCACCAAGTGCACCCACCATTTGGTCCTCTGCCTGTCACACGTACTGAGTCCTGATCTGACTTGAACTGGGAATGTGGAATTCCAGTCTTCCATGCAGTCTAGATACAGGAGAAAACAGCCTGGCTGGAGCTGGCTTTTGCCTCACAAGGTCTCCAAAGGCATTCCTAGGTTTTATGGGATTCTGATCTCTCACTGCTATGCCCTCAGCCAAAAGAGCCTGATGGAGGTGGAAAACAGCCTGAACTCAGCCTTGCTAATGCATGAGAGGAAAGTATGGGAAAGTCAAGGACATTACACTGGTCGAAACCGGGCATTAAGGCAAACACAAGCCCAGCAACAAGTGACTCACCCAGAAAAAGAACCACCACTCTTTGACCAGGGTTAGGCACGTTGCTGAGAGCACCAGGTGGTGGCACTCAGCTGCTGCAGTGCCAGGGACAACAGGCAGACACAACTCCACCTCCAAAAGCCTTCCCACAAATGAAATCAGATCAGCGGGCACCCGAAGGAGAGCCGGTCCCATCACTGCTCAGAGGAACACAAACAAACGATGGCTGCGAGCGTTCTTTGTGGGCTGCGTCTAGCAAAAATTGCCTTGCAAGGGTTTGGGAGAGTCTATGGAGAAAGTGCTCAGCCCTCAAGAAGACAAATATACAACAGAGTTGGCTAGGTGGTGGCTGCCCTTGCTAAACTTTGTGGAAAAACACAACTTGTGCAAACCGAATTCCCTCGCTAACCTCTTCCCCTTGTTGAAATATTAAACAAAAATAACTTCTCTTTTTATCTTTGAGCCAGCGGGACAAATTCATCATTAAAGGAACTTCACTGAAGTCAACGGGGATATATCTGAGATGAAGAAATGAATTTGACCTACTGCATTTTGTGTCCTTATGTTCTAACTAATAACTAAATTGCATAGGCTTCTAATCAACAGGATCAGAGAACCTGGCCAAAGCAGCTTGCTTTCTTGCCCCCAGCATTGCTATCTGTACTTTTATATTGCTTTCTCTCTAAGTAACTTTGAAAAACAGGTATTTTCAGCCAACTTAATCACATAATTTTTCCTCATGAGCATATTGTCAAAATCTTAGCATAGAATATTTGCTCCTGATGCAGAAAATAAGTAAACAAGAAATTTTCTATTTGAAACATTTAAAAGCCGACCAATTTCCACCAAAAAAAAATATTTTTTTTCAGTGTTTTAAGCACACGCATTCGTTAAAATTACTCCAGCCACGGGGTGCTTATTCTGATCCAAGGATCTCCCTGGAAGATGCATGGAATGAAGCAAAACAAAGCTGTGGCTACACAAGGAGATCCAAAACTCCATGTCTCGGCACACTGACAACTCTTTCCGCGGAGCCGGGGCACGGACTTCTTGCCAGGCAGAATACGAGGGATTCAGAGAAAGGAAGAGCTGCCGGCAGAGGAGCAGGAGGATGATGAAATATAGAAGCTACCAAAGCCTGTGTTAGGTAGAAGATGCATTTTGTGTCTCGTGTTATATTGCCTGCCAGTCGATTACAGTGCAGCCTGTATAAACACGTCATGCGTGCTCTGACAGGGAGCCGGGGTGAAGCAGGGTGTCAGGGTAAAACAGAGGATAATAAAATCACTTTAGATTTATTTCTCTAAATTGGAAACTTCATGCTTACACCTGACTAAATCATCAGCCTGAAACTTTAGCTCGACTCCCACAGAAAAAGTATGAAACCTTATCCCATCTTTGTTTAACAAAGGCCAATCAAGCTCGCCTAATGAATTCTGCAGATGTAGGCGACGGGACGCGTTTGGCCATTTTAATTCTGTGGGGCTTCATCAGATCTGTCTCCAGCACACCCATCTTACTCCCTGCAAGCAACTGAAGAGGTCTCAGCATCTTGAAGCCAGGCTGCCCCACTGCAGCCCGTTGGCAGGGTGGACACAAGAGCACGTTACTGGGCATTAGATGTGGAATTTATAAATTCTAACAAATATTAAGGAAAGCATCACAGGTGGCTGGTGGCAGGGGCTGGGGGATGGCAGCACTCACCCTGCTCCTCCCCAGCTCAGCAAGATCAGGGCACCTCCACTGCCATCCCACCACCAGTGAGTCCCCTCGCTCGCAAAGTGCAAAAGGACCTTTTTTTATTAAAAAAAAAAAAAGTCTAGCATAAGGAGCTGGTTAAAAAACAATAAATCAGTGGTGAAATGTGGATAACAACCTTCTCTGTAAAATCAACATGGATTGTGTTCCTGCAGAGAGCTGTCTGACAGGCTGGTTGAAGCCTGACTGCTTGCAGCCAGATTTTTTTGCCCTTTTTTTTTTTTATTTTACAAGCTGGAGGAGTATCTTGGATCAGGGGGAGGAGAGGAGGTCTCTTCCTTTTGTACATGGTTCTGCTGTGTTAGAAAATCAATAAGCAAGGTCCTGACCTCAGCATAACTTCAGACATCACTCATGACTCCTTTGAATCTCTTCCCCCACAAAAACCCAATTTTCTTTTTAATTGTGCACACCAGAGGGAGTTCTGGCAGGGAGGGGACACCTTGCCTCAAGATGTGGGCAAAACCCATTTGCACCCATCTTTGCTGACAGGTAGAAATCAAATTAGAAGAGGAACGCACCCAGGGAGGGCAAGGGGACTGGGGTTAGCTGAGGTAGAGCACAGCCCAGCAGGAAATGCCGAAAAAGAAACCATATGGAGCGTGGAGGTGCTATGGATTAATATGAGAATTCTCACTTTTTTTTTCCAGAGGGGAGGGAGTCAAAAATAAAATGCATATTATTTTCCTCCCTTCGTGTTTTAGCACTGGGCTATTTTCTGTTAAATCTCCTTCTTAAAAAAATTAAATAAAACAAAACAAGATTTGCCACACTTTTTCCCTCCAGCCAACTCCTCAGGCTGGCTAAATTGGGTGATTAAAATATAGGAAGGCCTCCAGATTCCCCTCAGGACTGTTTTTAATATCTGTAAAACTGCCACTTTGTCTTGCCAAGGTAAACACCATCGCATGCAGTTCAAAGGTGAGCAAGCCTAAATGTTTCCCTTTGCCTGAAAGGAATCTGCCTTGGGACCCTGCGGGCCGTGCCGGAGGGGGACGCGGCCGAGCCCGGACCACGGCGTGGTGGCCGGAGAGGCATCTGTGTACACAACGCTAACTTCTCCCACACAAATACTAAAAATTTCTCATTAAAAATTATTGCTGTGTCAACATGTGAGGCCGCTCGGCCCCTGATCTGGAAAAGACGTTCTGTTTCTTTCGTGCCTTCGCTGGGAAAGCGGCAGCGACAGTGGCGAGGGAGGGGAGGAGAGGGGATGGGATGTGAGACCAGAGTCATCTGCTGCTGACTTTGGATCTCTTCTTTCTCCCTTGTCACTCAAGTTGAGATTTCCAACTGTTCCACTTCATCTATTTTAGTTACTTGCTACCCAGACTTTTTTCCCCCCCTCTCCTCATTCGCTCCCTATCGCAGAGCTTTATATTTCCCTCACATGGCCGGGCTGGCTGCTGCGCTTGGCGTTACTTTAAATGGAAATGCAATTTTAAGCCATCTCTTTTGTCGTAGCGGCTGCAGCGCCTTCAGAGCAGAAGGTTTGCTGTTATCTAGACCCATCTACACAGATGCAGCCGTAAATCTGAACGTGCCCTGCCCATGCACGATCCCTTCCATGGGCGGCCAGGAATTCATAGCAAAACAGCACAAGGACCAAATATTTGATCAGAGCCAGCAAGACAAAATTCACAAAGCCCCATCGATTCAAGCCCTTAATTCTGCCCTACAACTGTCAGGCGTTTTGCTCCTACACACCAAAATAAAAATTTAAAAATAGGTTTTGTTATCAAGAGAGGTGAAAGATGGGAAGTTACACCAGGGAGTGAAAATATGGGATGGGGTGTGGTGGAGAGGGGAGGGCAGGGAGCCAGTTGTGTACTGTAAAGCCAAGCAGCCGCCCTGGTGAAGCATCCATCTCGGGGGAGGGCTGGGTGGTGGGCAGGCAGCCAAGATGCCCCAGCCCTCCAAGAGGCTCCTGGTGCCCTGCTCTCCCATGCCATGCCACGATGCACACGGGTTTGTGCTGAGGCGACATGAAATACAGCAACGTGTAATTAACCTGATGTAATGCTATATATCAATAAGTTAAAAAACCAACAACTTGCTTTGAGGTCAGGCACCCACACACACAACTCAAACAGTGGAGACCTAATCCAAATTTATTGGAGTTTGTAACAGCTGGACTTATGCCTCTAATACCTTTTAAGTGCCTCTTTTAACAGCGAACCGAGTGTGTCTTTCATTAAGGTGGAGTTGAAAGTATGCTAAGTTCATAAGCATGAAAATAGCCATTTAGTTCTCTCAGAGATTAATTCTGCCTTCAGTTTACTCTCACTGAACCCCATTAATGTCTAGGATTTGGCCTTTAGTGTCCCATTTGCATAAGCTCTGTTTATTATAGGGCCTCGATAATGTGAAAGTATTAAAATATTTCTTTCCCAAAATATAGAGGCATTAATCTTGGAATCCTCCTAATGTCCTTAATTTGCCATCAAACCCCACAACAGAAACAAATGTGCTTTCTAATCAGCAATCTTTTCTCGCTTATAGGCCCTGATCCAACAAGCTTTTAAGCAAACAATTTACTTTAAGCAAAGGGTAGTCGTACTGGAACCAATGGAACAGCTCGTGTGCTGTGATGGATTGGGGCCATAGAAAATTGCCTTGATGAAAATGTCAATGCTCCCAAGAGCTGGTGAAAATATATTTTTATTATAAACACACAGAGGAACTGTTTTGATCTAACATTATAGGGAACAAGCTTTGAACCGATGCTTTTCCATGGTCAGATCTAAACAGAAACTGAACACCACCAGGTTGGATGACAGTTTAAAAAGGCAGCCCAGAGCCAGATTGATGTTTGTATATAATGAAACTCAGTATTGATGTGATATGGACACTGTCCAGCCTCTACGACTTGTTAGGGTGACGTACAGAAAATGTGGAGAAGATAAAAATCGAAGGAGCACAAGGAAAATAAGTCTCAACACTAAGAAGAAACATTGTTTTGAGAAGCTATTTTGCTGCAAATGTTTGGAAGATAACCTACAGCCAGATGTAAAACACAGAAGTGATGGTGATGCCTAAGCACCATGCACAAGATATCTATCATGCTTCAGTTTAAGTAAGAAAACCAAAGCTGGGCCGTTCCCCAGGCAGGAATTAATAACTGAAGATGGGTTCAGAGAACCTTCAAACCATCACTTTGTCTCCATACCAATACATGCCCATGGGCACCATCTCCATCTCCCTTTCCTGCAGGGGATTTTGGATAACACCCCTCATAGTAAGGTACCAACAGTTACAAGGACAGACGTTACATGGCAGCACACGGGACTGCCAGATAAGTGATAACAGACAGCAACTAAACCCCAGAGACCAGCACAGAGTTAATCCTAGAATCCTGCTGCAGCAGACGGGGAATCACCCCTGTTCTTTTATGAATATCATATGTTCATCTGTTTGCTGGATTGCCATTGCATTGCCTGCTCTACAATCACCAGGAGCTAACTGCACACAGGTCAGAGGGCTGATGGCAGCCCCAGCTGGCCCCATTCACCAGTACCTAATGGACAACCCAGGTGTCCTCCACCCTGGAGGTTCACCTTGCACCATACTCAGCTTGGCAGATGGGGGAGAGGGGCAGGAATTAAGCCAGAATTAGGAAACTCGTGGCAAATGAAAATGCAGGTCCTGAAAGCATAAGGGAGACAGGGAGGAGCATTTCTGGGAAAGAGAGCGAGCCCTGGCTCAGAGAGAGCAGGGATCTGCATAAACCAGCCGTAAATGGCTTCAACTAGCCCAAGTTTCTTGCCTTTTTTTTTTCCTGACCCTGTTATCTGCAAACTCAGAAAGGCACATTTGCACTAACAGAGCTTCTGACGTTTTCCATGCAAAGAGAGGACAAGCCACACAGGACAACTCAGGGAGACAAAATTAACCAGTTTCTCACTGCACTGCAAGAAAAGGGTCACTGCTGAAGAGATCAGTCAAATGGACAGTAGAAACAGCAGCTTGTAACCAGGGCATTGTGGAGACCAAGAAGCCTTCTATAGTTGATTTAAAATGATAAAAAAACCAAAGAAAACAAGACAAATTCAATGCCAGACCCATCATCAACTCCTGGACATACTGCTAAACTTTCAGCATAGAGGAATTGTCAGGGGAAGGATTACTCTACTCTCATCTCCTTTTTGCCCAATTATCAGCTCTGAGTTGTGGACTGACTCCGTGCAGTGTGTGGTATATTTGCAAATGGGAGGGCAGCAATCCCTGATGAAGAAGTCACAGGCATGGTACCAGCAGTGCGGCAGAGAAAGAGGGAAGGGGAATTAAGGTGGTAAAACATGGAGTGAGGTAGGAGAGGGAGCTATGTCCCATCAGCACCTCCAAACTGGATGAGTTTGGATGTGGAAAATTGCTGGACCAGGGAGAACCAGGCAAAGAGCCAGCAAGGAGCAGGCTACTTCCCAGCTTCATCTTCAACAAAGCCACATCCTGACTGCAAATCTTGCAAATCAATTATGCCCACAGGTTGTTGGGTTGCAAAGGCGGGGAAGAGGGAGTTTGTTTTGCTTTTCTTAGTAAACCACAAGACCATTTCCTAGCACATTATCCCAAGAATGACAGGCAGGGCCAGGGCTGCCAGGTGCCCAGGAAGAGGCTGCCAAGTCCCAAGGATCACCATTGCTAATTGGCTCCTCTGAAATGAGCGTGACAGAGAGCCACATTTTCTCACCCACAGGTTTCAGGGTTATATTTAACTGGCTGAGGCAGAATTAAATGTCAGCTTGGCTGGAAGGAGAAAAAAAACAAAACAAAACAAACAACAACAAACAAAGTGAGAACTTGTCATTAAGCTGGGAGGGAGTCAGTGCTAAGTGCACTGTGGACGATGCCCACACACAGGTCTGGCAGGCACAGGCAGCCCTGATGGCAACAAGAAACCAAGGGATTCATCCCTTTAAAAACACACAGTTTAAATTCAGGTTGTTTATTTTGATTTGCAAGCAATACAGGGGACTAGGGAGAGGGGAGACAGATGGTGGGACCTTTCTCCCCCCTGATTTCTCTGCTGGGTATTCCCACCCCTCCCAGTTTGATTGCAGCCACAGATTCCCACATCCAGCAACACCAACAGCAGAGACTTACAGCAAAAAAAGGATGGGGTAGTGAAGAGACAGGGACAGAAAACTCCTCAAGCACATCTGGAGCCACTGGAGGAAGTTCAGTTCAGCTGGAGCACAGTCCTTTTGGGGGTGATGAAAGAGGGTGGAGGAGGAAGGGGAAGGAGCAATGTGTCTCCCACACACGGCACCCGCTCCAAAACAGACAGCAGGGCTTCTCACAGCAACACACACACATAGTCACTAGCATGGGTAGGGCAGCTCCAGGCCTCCATCCTCTTGCTCTCTAAACCATGATTTCAGGCTTTCTTGGATCATGGTGCCAGCCAGAGCAAAAACAACACCCCATCCCCACAACCTGTGCTCTGTTTTCACCCCCTTCCTGCCTCCAGGTATGCAGGGGTGCAAACAGCCCTTGTCACAATTCTCAACAGCACCCAGCCCCTTCTCCTCTGGGGGGCTTCCAAGTCTATATTGGGCTATTTGAGAACTCAGCAGACCCACTCAGATACTGCAAAGGGGATATTTGTCCTCTGCCAGACAGGACGGTGCAGAACGTGCGAAAAGTCAAGGCACATCCAAGCCTACTTTGGCTGCTCCTTGCTTTCTTTGGTTCAAGGATGAGGGCTATTACCATGTTCACCCTGTAAGCCATGTAGTATAAACCCTTCTCAGGTCAAGTTTATGCGGGCAAGTCCAGGACTAAGCAAAATGAGAGTCACAGACTTTCCAGATCATACTGGGCAACATGAACTTGATCCCACTCCAAAGGCAGGCCCAGCTGTGTGTCCTATCCAGAGTCACAGTCTGGGAAAGGAAGATCAGAATCACAGGCAATAATGAGGACAGATCTTAAACCAGGGGAGATTCACAGCTTCACATGCATGAGTCATTAAGGAAATTTAAGTAGGAGTACAGCTATAGCCCTAATTTTGCCTTATAAGAAGTTTTCTTTCCTCTCTTCCACCACAAACTACTGCTTAATCCACGTAGCCTCTTCCTCTTCCCATTCCCCAAGCAAGAGAAAATATCAAATTCTAAGAAAGTAGAGCTACTCCATGAAACAGAAAGCATCCTTTCTAAACAGAAGGTTTCACTTTCCAGATGGAACTGAAGCATTCTGGACTGAGTTTATAATCATGCTTTTCCAAGTCAAAATGGTCATTGCAAATGAAATAATTTGTTTTGAAGCAGTTTAATCTTGTGAGCAGAATGACAGAATTAAATATTTTGACACTATTTAATCAACACTTTTTATTCAGTGGAAATACGTTATTTTGACTTTTTTTTATCTTAACCAGGGACCAAAAAATTCAAAAGCCCAACAAAATGTTGACACATTCAAATTTCCCTCAGGCTGGCAGGTCTACTTTCTAACCACCCCTTCTTAAATGAAGACAGAAATATTAAGTTTCAGCTCATATTTCTCCAGGCTTATTTTCTTTAGCTCCCATCTTTAAAAACTGAAGACCATAAATAGCCTGGGTTTTTTCCTCCAGACTGCAACACAGCCTTTTAAACCAAACATTTGCAATCATCACAGCTGTAATAAGTACAACGTTTCTTCAAAGGGATTACATCGGACTGTGGTTTTCAGTCTTGCCTCGTTGTCTGTTGTGAAATCTCCTCACCATAAATTAATTTGATTCTATTATCTTTCTGATACGATCTGCTTTCTGACAGATCAGTTTTATCTCGGTTCATTCCTGTTTCTTATTGACAGCTTAGAGCACTGTTGAAGAGATGCAAGTTATTAATGTTGACAGAGTTTGTAATGGAATATCTCTTATCCAGCAACGTATCCTTTGTAATGTTTTTATTCCCCCTTCTCTGGCTACTTTAAGAGGCTAAACAGAAAAATCAAATAAGCCATACAGCTTAACTTTCCTGGAACCTTTTTCAGTTCTTTTGGAACTTCTTTCTGCATTCACTGAGGATGTTATGGTATAAGGTGTTATTCATATTGGACAAAACTACTAAAACAATAACATACTGAAGGTTAAGTATAGTGCAATCCGGTTGGAAATCCAAGCATTGGGTCAAACAACTTAAAAGAAGTTCATATTTTTACAAAATTATGTGAGCCTACAATGCCAACCAACAAGATAAACATGGAGGACAATTAGTGAGACAGCTGATTGAGACAATACCTCCCCATCTACCAATAAATAGGACAGAAAAGAGGCATAAAGATATCTGACCCATTAAGTTAGAGGTACTTGGCTGGCTCACTGAGAATTAGGCTCCTATCTGCTTTCTGTAGTCCTGATCCCTGGGACAAAGTAAGGGAGCTGAATCTAAACCTCCTATCCTGCTTTACCAGCTATCCTCAAAACACCCTTCCACTCCACACATGATTCATTTAACTTTAAATGCCTATTAAATATTTTCTTGAGAACATTATAACTCTGCAAGGAACACAAGAGAAGAATTAAACTGTCACACCTCTCCCTTTGCACCTTCTCTGCTGGAGCAAATAAATTCCAGGCACCAAAACTCCAGCAGCAATGACTGCAGCTATACCAGGGACAGCAGATAAAACACCTCTAAATCGGTGTAATTCTCTATTCAGGTTCCCTGCAAAAGTGTTTTACAGCCACCCTGGGTCCACACTGCACAAGATACCAGGATTTATGATAGGGATTTAAGCAAATCTGTAACTCCTAATGAATGGGAAAAGGCTTTATGTGCAGGGAGCATGACCCCCAGCAGCCTCCTCTTGGTTTGCTATCTCTCTTTCCCAAGCGTATTGTGCTGATGCTGCCAGAGGCAGCAGAGGGACCAGATGTCCAGGAGTGGCCCAAACAGTCCCAGAATAGAGCAGGAGCATGCCTGCTTATGGGGGGGGGGGGGGGGGGGAATTTTGGACAGGCCCGGTTTTGAACATGTGA
>JAWMRA010000005.1:8386297-8430107 GCA_035584735.1 Pseudotriccus pelzelni
CCCCCAAAAGGTGGACAGTCCCAGGTTTTCACATGAGCATGAGATTTTCCCACTGATCTCTCCCAAGCTACACCATTGGGAATGCTCGACAGTGTGGCAGGAGAGGATCTCACCTCCTGCCTCACTCACAGGAATTCACTACACCGAGGGCTGCCTCAGTCTGACTGCCCCTATGCTGACAGTATTTTCTCTAGGTCTGTAGGTTTACTTTGACCAGCTTCCACATTCTTATCTTTCCTTCGAAATGATCAGGCCCAATTTCTTGGTATCTTTAGCAGTAGGCTCTTACAGCTCAGCCGGCTCGCCTTCCAGTAAAATTAATAGTACCTTTCCCCAATTACCCAGAGCCCTTGAGAGCCCCCTGTTATTACTGGAGTGTTTTTCATTAGCTGTGCTGGTTCAAGGCTGTGGGAAGATGGAGATCAGCACAGAAGTCAAACTGTTCTGGACAGAATGAAGTAGAAACCCTGTAACACAATTAGAAGTACCCACAGGGTAACATATAACTTTACTGTCAAGCCCTGAAATAACATGGCTAGCTAATGAAATAAAATAAACTTTGTTTTAATTAAAATTAAAAACATTTTATCTCTCTCATTTTAGTCTTAAAACAGGGGCAGTTCAAAAGTCACAATGGAACAAATGAAAAAAAACATTTGCAAAGAGAGGGACAGGGGCGAGAGTAACATCACCGGGTTTGGAGTGACCTGCGCAGCAAACTCCTGGCAGGATTTTTGTCTAAAAACAGCCTGCAGAACATATTTGTGAAAGATTCCTGATGAGTACTTAAACCTGGAAAACCCCTGGATATTCTCATGGACCCGCCCTACCTCTAGATTCCAAATGAGCAGAGGATATTCCCCCATCCCAAGGAGCAACTCAAGCAATGGGAAGTGAACTGCTGAGAAGCCACGCTGACACAAGTGTGACCCAAACACAAGGGATCACCAGTCTGGGCCTTGAAACACCCTGGTCCCTCATGCCCAGGGACAGCAGCTCAGCTTCCTGCAGGGATTTTCATTCCACCTTGTCTTCACCCATTGGCAGCCACTTCCTGGCAGGCAGCGCTCCTCGTTCCTGCACTCCCAGGGTACCTGAAATCAGCAAAGCAGCCTTTGCTGCTGTCACCCCACAAACCCCCACTGCTGCAGGCAAGCCTGGCATCATGCTGCCTGCTACCAGCTGGCTTTCCCAGCTTAGGCTGCGCTGAAGACAGGTGATATGAAGCTGATGCCTTGTCCTTGTACGGCCCTGTGGTACACACTGTGCAGATGTGAACACCAAGAGCAGGCCTAAGGAGGAGCCCAGGGCAGGTCCGATAGTGAATGTCTTTGCTGCTGCAGCTGCTATTGAAGGCAAACACTATCCCCATATTCTCATTTCTCCTGGCCTCTTTTATAGCTAGTTGCTTCTTAACTGTTCTCAAAATCCTTGGAGGGGCATGGAGTTACACTGCAAGAGGGACACCACTGCTTTCCCCTCACTTGCCATGGTTATTCAGCACAGGAGTGAGCCTGCCTTGAGACATCCTAGCTGAACATGGTGTGTTATAGAAACTTTATGCACACAAAGGAAGAAAAGGGAGAGCTGGCAAAAATAACAATCAGCTTTTCTTTTTTATATATATAAACAGACATTTTGGCAAAAGGTATCGGGGCAAAAAATATTCTGTGCTTGCCGAGTTTGATGAACAATGGAGGTATGTGGAGAGCTACACTGTATGATCAGAGTCTGATGAAAAACAGAAATTACCCAGGGGAACCAAATCCTCTTGGTTGAAATCCCAGTTTTCTGTCAGAAGTTCTCCAACAGATTTTCAACAGTTTCAACGTAACCTTCTTTAAAACCAGTTTGGTATCTAATCCTTCTGTAAATGAGATTTGAGAAGCGTTCTGATCTCAGTGCTCCACATACGTGCACACAACCAGTACATCCACTATAGACATGGATGAGTACTTCCACACAGGACAAGCAGCAGTGAAATTCCAGAATGAAAAAGTTTTCGGGTGTTTTTTTTTTTTTTTTAATTTATCTCTTGCCCTAAAATTCTGTGTAACCTCTGGACCACCACATGTGTTCTTTGACTCCAGTATCCCCTTAGCCATTCTTGCTTGCAGACAGTGAGTAGGGGAAGGCAGATCAGAACTAGTCTCCTTCATCTCTTCCTGAGTCCAGTGGAAGCACAGGTAAATAATAAACTGTACCCCATCCCTATTCCCACTGGTTGTTAAGGGTCAACAGTACTGGAGGGTGCTCTGTGGGGAACGGTAGAAGATGTTCAGAAGCCACACAGGTCCTCAGCGCTTTCAGAAAATCGGATCCCTTGAAGTCCAAAAGATTAAGAACCCAACCCCTGATTTCTCAGACCATGGACTTGAAATCACCTGCCCAAGCCCAACAGCTGGCTCACTGCCTTGAAACACATCTATGGTTTCCCAAAGAAACTGGCAGGACTGTTCTGGTCACCAAATGTATGGAAAAAATAAAATCCCATACCGAAGAGAAAGTAACATCCAAAGCCAGGGAACACTAAATCAGCTGAAATATCCTCCCTTGCTCACTGTGAGAGCTCATTTGCTCTGAAAGGGATCCAGTAGATGGGCAGCCCTCTTCTATCCAAAGTTTAATTAAATTCTTGACCTCAACCGTTGGATTCGTGAGCCAAAACCTTCAAGTTAGAGAGAAATCTGTCAGTAACGAGGCAGGACTGTGGCATGCAACTGTGGTGGGGACTCTGTGCCAGACTCAGCATTGCAGATCAATTTGTTCTTTCTACAAGATCTAATTGCCAGATGACCTGAGCTACCATAGCAAGCACAAGGCAATGGAGGATCCTGGTGAAGTGGTCAGTGTGGCTGCCACAAACCACAGCCTGAGCAAAGCTCTTTAAAGCTCTTTGATGCTGTGGTTACATTGCTTTCTAATTAAATCCAGCTCAGATTTGCCTATATGTGCTGTAATCATATCTAGAGACTTGCTTTGTGCAGAGTGTGCACTGCCTACAACAAATATTAGATGTCCATTAAAAGCAAACAGGTTTCCAAAGCCAGAGCAGGAAAGATTAAGGGAAGAGGTGTGAAAGGAAAAGAACAGAGAATAGGAATGAAAGTCTCAGAAGCAAAGTCAGGATGTAGAGAAATAAGAAGTGATGTAAAAATAACACAGGAGATCAGTCACCAGTGATACAGTTCACTATTCAAAACCTGTGTATCTTAAAAGAATCTGAACCGTTTCAATCCAATAAAAGCAACAGTTCTCATTATACACTTACTATAGGGAAGTATTATTTCTGCATTGGCTTACAAATTGTCTCCCTCTCTCAAACTCATCACAATCTTAACTAATACAACTAAATCTCTGCACATGAAATATGAACCACTGGCAGCTCTCAGGCTCGCTTTTCATCCCAAGCCTAATGGGCAAAGCACTGTGATTTCATTTCACAAGCTTTTCCAGCTGAGCTCAGAGTCGATCATTTGCCAGAGTCTGACTCTTGCAAACAGCCTGCTGGAGCCACTGAACTCACAGGGCCAAATCCATCAATGGTGTAACCCCAGCTAACCTGAGACACTTTAGGCCAGAGATTAGTTTGTTCCAAAGCATTAGATGTCCCTGGAGACCTGTGATCACAGAACATTGTCATAACACTTAAGTAGTTATGGTATGTTAATTAAGAGTTGTCAAAATATACATATGGCCCTGCCTGTGCTTCACTCGGATGAGCGTGAGAAGCCGCGAAGTCCGTTTATAACACAGGGAATGTCACCAAAGTGCTGCAGCTCCACAATACAGTGAAGGAGCTCTTCAGCACAGTGGGAGAGGCTTCCAGGTGGAAGCTCTCTTTGCCTCTTCAGAACAAAGTTCTTGCTCCTTCAGCAGTGCCACCAAGCTCAGCCACTCAATTAAATGCCTGAACCAAGACTGTGTATTTACCGTCTTAAATAGGATTTGCACTTGGTGCCCTTCTCCAGAAAGGGGGCTCTTGTAGCTTAAAGGAATTTGAAAACCCCCTAACTCTTGGGCAAAAAACAGGTAAAGAGCCTATAAAACTTGCTAGGTAGTGGGGTCTCCCTACACTCAAAGGAAACATAAAGAGGTCACATACATTCAGATTCATTTGCTGCTGACCTCTTTCAAGCATGGCAAACATGAGGTGTAAATACCTACTCACAGAATTGGAAGCTGCTATAAAGGGTGGAGCAAGTCAGACCTCAAAGCAGCAGGTCCCGTGGCTGAAAATTAAGCATGTGATTACACAGAAGAGCTGGACCTCCAATCATTTCCCTAGTTCAAGAATATTTTTTTCATCTGTTGGAAATTTCTCTCTGCAACAAATGTGGAAGATGAATCAAGGCTACAGGAAGAACGATGGCCCCCACAAGGATCATCGAGTCCAACTCCTGGCCCTGCACAGGACCATCCCCAAGAGTCCAGGGGCAGAAGGACTTGGTATTATAGCCTCACTCAATCCACTCCTCCACTCTTCAGGAAATCCTGAACAGCCCAAACCAAGGCTTGCAAGAGAGCCAGATCCCCCACTCCTACCTGCACAGCCTCCTGACCGCTCCACTCCCAGGAGTGCCTTGGTCCAAACATCTCTCACACTAAAGTCTGGAGCCACCCCCACGTCTCATTTTCATGTCTTAACCATAGTGCTGCTGGGAGGAGTCAGTCCCCACAGAAAATACAGGGAAAGCAGGAATTTTCTGTTAAAAATTTCATTTTTGACAAGGGTTCAGTTTCCAAACAGGGGTTAGGGAACAGCAAGAGGGAAATGGGTTGTCAAAAAATTCTTATAGTGCTTTGTTTAAGTGCTTTGCTGGATCTGGATATAAAGAAATAAGAGAAAGGATAAAAAGCACGGGCAACGCACTACGAAACATATTAGAATCATTTGAGTCCTTGGCAAAAGTATTTTGGTTCCCATTGCTATTAATAATATATCATAAAATGTCAGGAAAAGCATTGTACTACAGCCTGTAAAAATAACATCATCTTATAACAATATACTTCATTATTGCTTTCTACTTAACTACCCTAGAGGAGTGAGCTACGAGGAAATGGAAATTTCCAGGAAGTGCATTGATTGCAATATAAGAAGGTGTTAGATTTCTCATCAGACAGAAAGGTACTTCTGTTCAGCAAAGATGATTATTAAAATTCAAGTCATGCAAGTGGTTACTCTGAAGCCACGAGGCAAGAACTTTCCATAGTTACTTTAAGAACATTTTCATAGTACTAAGATGATACACACTTAGTTCATTTTAAGCCAATTATGCAGAACAAACAACATTATTTGGGTGGATCTAGGAAAGCAAATAATATTTGTTTCCAAAGTAGCTACAAGGAGCATTTGCTGACTATTCTGCTAGGTAGCTCTCCAGTTATTCACTTTTCAGTGGAGAGTTGGCAGAAGCTAGCACCAAAGTAAGGCAGCATGACTTGTGGCTAGAGCCCTGTTAGGCTGAGTAATGGGAGAAGAGAAAATTAAGTCCAGAATAAAACCAATACAAGTTTGGGGTTTTTTTTAAAAAAAGGCCTTAAATTGTGATGGTGCTTTCACTTCAGACGGTCTCAGTCAAAAGAGCAATGTTAACTCTGTCAAATACCCTGTTTGTTCTACTGCTAATAGGAGTAAGCCAAAGAGAAGAGAGGAGGGACAGAGCATCTTGCACCCTTCGGACTATGTGACACCAAAACCAGCTCCGGATGCATGTTTGAACTTCCCTGGAGAGCCTCTGATTTACATTTGCCTCTCACAGGATGCATCCTCTCAATAAAACCTGCAGAGGTGGAAGGAAGCACCTGGGAGATCACACAGGGCATGAAGGCACATGTATGCCCTGGTGAGCAGGGCCAGGACAGGCCAGGGGAACAGCAGATTCAGGGGCCCAACAGCTCTGTGCCAGCAGCCACTCAGGGATGCTCAGTGGCAGAAAGGGAGTAAGCACAGCAGGTCCCTCTCAGCTAACAGACTGCAGGCTGTGTGCCATGACCACCAGCAGGACAACAAACAGGCAAAAAATGTTGAACTCCAAGCCAGTGATGCAACTTATCCTCAACTTTGGCACACCTGACCTACCAATTATTCCTATTTCTCCCTAGTTGTTTCACCTGAATTCCTAATCCTGTCCTTGAATACCAGAACATAAAAAAGCAACAGTAACTGAAATGCACATTTTTACAAAGCTCTGCTGAAGCTGGCAGTCTGCTCTGGATGTCCTCAGAGAGCTGAAAATTTAGGGCCTGAATCAATTCCTATTGGAGCTTTTCCATTCATTCAGTAGCAGAGGAATCAGGATTGTCAGTAAGAGGACAGGCAGGGGAGAGCAACTGCCCAGGGAAGAGGAGACTGGGTTGCTTTCTCATCCCTGTTCCCAAACTCACGGTCCAACAAGCCCCTGCACCTCTCCATAGCTGTTCCCCCTTCGCCTCATCTTTGCAGACAGCGCTGGGCCATTTTAGCTGCTGCAGCTGTGCCCAAAATTCACCCTTTTCAAAACAGTTTCTTTCCCCCTGATTCATGAGCTCACAGACCAGAGGTGAAGCCTGGGAAAGTCCAGCCCAGAAGGGAACATTTTGGATAGGCATGAATATGTTAAAGCAGGGTGTGGAGACTGCACGGGCTCTGCCAAACCCAGGCTTGCCCGGGTGCTAGAAAAACCTCTTCACTTCTCTGGGATACTCGAGCAGGGCAGGGAGGTGGGAGGCAGCTAAGCATTAACAGCTTGTGCTTTGGGACCGAGGCCTCCACTGAGGTCAAAGATGCTCTTCATTCTTGGAACATCCCCAGTCCCGGGCCTCCCTTGGAACCTGGGAACATAGCCACCTTTGCCCCACCTTCCCTGGCTGTGCCAGGCCCAGGCTGGCCACCTCCCAGATTTGGGGCCACCAGTTCTCATTTTATAAGAAAAAAAAAAGGGGGGGGGAAGGGAAGAGGAGAGGAACCAAGACATGGAGAGGTCAAGTGCCTTCGCCAAGGCTAAATGGCACATCAGTGGTGGAGCTGGCACTCGAGCACAGGAGCGCCTGTTTTCTACACCAGCGCTAAAACATCCAGACCACCCTGCTGCCTCCGAGACCACACTGCCTCTGTGAAATGTGTGGAAATTCGCAGGCATTTTCCCTGATTTTTACAGGGATTTTTTTTTGTTGTTGTTCCACACTTGGCTCACAGCTGTTTGCCAAAATCAAATTGCTGAGGTGTTTCTGTCTCTTTAAAATTTCACAAACAGACACTTGGACAAAAACCATCCGTGCATTGCAGCTGCAGTAGGGGGATTCTATTCAGCCATGGCAGGCTGAAAACACGAAAGCTAGGGATCCAGCCCTAGTCCCTTTGCTACCCTAGACTGCCCACAGCAGAACACAGCCCTCCTGCCATCACCCATAACTCCTTCACTTGCTGTGAAACATGCTGGTGTCTGGAGAATAAGACTGCTCTTTGATTCCTCCCAACAAATAAAACAGCACTTGTTGCAATAATTGTTTTACTCCTTACTTCCAAAGGATAATAAATGAGAAAACATTCAGATGGCCTCCTGCTCCAGTGCTCCCAGGCTTTGCTGTCACTTGCCATTCATATTTCAGCAGGATGATGAAAATTTACTCAGGTAAGCATCTGCACATCACCCCTTCCCAGGCTGTATTTCCGCAGCGTGTAACCTCACTGCTCTTCTTATGAGACATTCACAATCCCAGTGTCTTGAAAGCCAGTCAGAAATCCCGCCTGTCCCTTCTCAGCACTCATTCCTGAGGCACGTGCTGCAAGTGAGACTTCATTCCTGCTGACACACGTGCCTTCGAGGTCCATGCCAATCCCAGAGCCTTTGCCTGGACCATGCACCTCCCTACAGACCAAGCCTAGAGCACATCAGGTGTATCAGAATAACAGGGAAAGATATCCAAGGCTTACCCTCGGCAGAGGCAATGCTGCAGGCAAAGCACATGGAGACACTGTGACCATTTTTGATTCCTTATTAAAAAAAAAAAAAAAAAGGTAAAACACCAACGCATATGCAATCAAACCACATTCTGCAACTTGCCACCAAGGTTCTGCACAGCAAACAAAAAGTTAAACAAACAAACTCCAAGCAATGTCTCAGGCTTGCCAGCTGAAAAAGAAGAAAAAAAAAAAAACCTTTCAGCCAGTAACATTTCTCCTTCCCCAGCTGTAGGTTCATATTTTTTAATGTCAGATCACAAAAATAATAAAAAAAAGAGGAGGGAGAAGACAAAAAAAAAAAAGCAAACATTTAGCTCACAACTGGACGGGAAATGAACTGGAAGCTCACACTTGTGTACATTTTTCCCCAGCGAAAAGAAGCCAGCTGGTATGTGGAAGGTCCTGAAAACCTGTCCTGACATCAGCAGAAGTGTGACCAGCAGTACCTCTCCTGTGCTGGCTCATGCGTTTTCTCCTATCTCACTTCATCTCTCACTAAGCTCGAGCGAGCCCGCACTATTGCAGATTTATCGCCATCTGAAAAACATTAAATATCTCAGGGTTTCAAATATTTGCAGACAGCTGAAGAAGTGGCTGTGATGGAACTGTCTCTTTCTGGCACAAAGCTATCAATTTTCCATAAAAGTCGAGGCCTGGATTTTTATTTTTTATTTATTTTACTTTTTTACCCCTGGTAAAACACTGTAACAAATGACTTATTCCCCTTTTAGCGAGTGCGAGGGAAGTGGACAGTCATTATTACCAAATGTGTGCACACACAAGTAACTAAGGGAAAATAAATCCCATTTGAAGGTTAATTAACTAAGGCAGGGTCACAGCTTGACAATCTGCCCTCAGCAAAGGCGAAGCACAACGTCGGAGGGTCTACGAAGCAGAGCCCTAATGAATTGTGACTTGGGGCTTGTCTATACAGGGAAATTACCATGCAGTGAGCTACAAGCTGGATTTATAGCGCTCACTCCACGTTTATAGCATTAGACCCTTTGTGCAGACTAATTAGGAACTAGTTTACCTCATTTGCCTTCTGACAAATGCTACTCTGCACAGAAGCCCAGAGGAGCAAATTGAGCCCCATCAACTCCTCGGTTTTCACCCTCAGTGACTATTAGCAAGTCCAAGCTGGGGAGCAAGAAAGAGGTGAGGACAGACACCTTCAGCCCCCAGCACATGAGCAAGAGCTTGGGCTTGAGCTCAACACCCTTCGGTGCCCCCCTGCTTGTACACAAACAAACTGACAACAATGTTCCCATCCACCCTTGTAAGAAAGCTGGGAGTGAAGCAATGGAGGAGCCAGGGTGCATTTGTCATCCCAGCATCTCATTCAATCCGCTCCTCACTCCATCTCTGCTTGAGCTGTGGTGCTTCTCACAGCCTCCAGTGCCCCATGGATCAGGAAAAGGCCCAGAGGGGCCTCCCCTTGGGTCTTGGAAGGCCCAGGAGGCTGCAGGGAGTCAGAGCAAGTGGCAGTGAGGAGAGCCACACTCTCAGTGCGAGGCTCCAAGGAGCTCTGGCGGACCAGCCTAGGGCTGAGACCAAAGCAGACTTCTTCCAAGGAAATTTCTAAGGACAACCAGCTGGCTTACTTTCATTCTGCCTGGCTTTTTCTTGGCCAAGCCAACATCAGGCCACCACAGTGCTGAAAAACTGCACCCACCACAGAGGTTTTGCACAGGTCGGCTGTTCTGCCTGCACCCCACTGCCACACAGCAGGCACAGAGGCAGCACGGGGGCCAGCATGCTGCAGAGCTGGGCTGTGCCAGGCATCAGCTGGCAGAGGGTACCAGGGTAGAGCTGACAGGGGCAGCACCAGGCCAGCAAAGGTGACAGTACCATGCTCCCACGCACCGACTGACAGCTGCCTAAAGTCCAGTCCTCCAGGGTTGCTTCACAGATGCAGGGTCACACATGTGAAGCTAGTCAAGACACCAGGTGCCAGAAGTGCTGGGGAAGGTCAAATATGCCATCAGCAGTTAAAAATAAACACACTTCTTTTGGCATTTTGGCCTTTTGAGGCACCATACAGACAGGGATGTTAGCAGATGTCAGGAGGAGGAGGCGTGGGAAGAGCTGTTGGTGTGGGACCTGCTGCCAGACCCTACAGGGACCTCAAAAAAATTCAGTTCACCTCCCTGCGCTGCTGTTCCCCTGCAATAACAGAAGACAAATAATCTCCTCTGGGGGAAAATTTTCCAAGTCTTAAGGGGTGGCAGAGCTCTGATAAGAAGCAACTCAAGCCATGGCTTTCTAGGTGAAACGTGGCTACTTTCACTCCTCATTTTCCCAAAGCAGAGAGGATGAACTACTTTCAGGGGTAACCACAAGGTACAAAACACCCTTTTGTCCAACAGGGTCTCCAGTACAGTGAAACAGGACAGCCAGTGGGGGACACAGCATATGGTGGGCTAAAAGCTCCCCCTTTTGGGGAGATCCCTTTGGAGACAGCTCCAGCACGGGGAGGAGGTGTCTGGCAGACACATTTCCGTGCTAAAACCAGAGATAGGCAGTCATTTCTGCTCTTATCTCTCATCTGCTGTGGCAATAATGAAAGGCGTTCACTATGAGCATTCAGGCCTGCTCCTCCCCTTGGGGCTTGGAGGTCCACCATCTCCTGTCTGCAGCAACAGTTTTTCATTTGCCACTTTATCTCATTTTTCTTTTCCTCCTTACAAACTGTGGGTTTCACAAAGCTTCTGAGGCAGCTGCTTTACTGAAAAGGAAATGCTTAAAGCCAGCCTGACTACAAGGTGAGCCCTGCTGAAGGCTCAAGTCAGCTGGTGAAAAGACTGTCTTCTCCTCAGTAGCCCAAAACCCAAAGGACGTGGAGATAAAACCATCAGAGAAACTGCTGAAATGAGAAACAGCCACACAGGCCACCGAAAGACAGAGCAAGTCCCAAGAGGCACCATCTAAGCAAAACCATATGGCAATCTCGGCCGAGCCATCAGGAGATGTATTCCTACCCGGCGCCTGCCAGCGCGCTCTCCCAGCGCCTTGTAGCAGTCCCTTTCAGCATGGAAGTATCCCAAGTGACTTGCTCAAAGCAGTAACACTGAGCAAGCCATTCAGCTAAGACCTCCCATGTCTCCTACATGACCCTTTTCTTTGCCTGTCCTCTGTTTCACTTTTGCTTCCCCCACCCACCCACCCTTTACCTTTTTTTTTTTAATCTCCCTGCCTAAATATTCTTCCATTATGCACTCCTAACTCACCGTCATCTAAGGCTCTTTACTTTCCCCTATTGGATATTAGGAAAAATTTCTTTGCTGGAAGGGTGGTCAAGCATAACAGGCTGCCCAGAGAAGTGGTGGAATTGGTGATTCTGGGATTGTTCAAAAAACACAAAGAAGTTTAGGTGGTGCTCAGGGACACGGTTTAGTGGTCAGCATAGAAGTGTTATGTTCATGGTTGGATTCTCTAATCTTAAAGGTCTTTTCCAGCCTTAATGGCTCTCAGTCCAAGCCCTGAAGAACCAAGCATCTCACAAGCTTTCACAATGTTGACATCACTCTTCCAGCACTGGCCTGATCCTGAGAAATCAATTACAAGATGATGTCCTGTCATGGCCCACCAGATGAGTTCTTGCACCAAGAAACACAAGAAATTTAGGGGAAGGAAAAACACCAGTGAGACGGGGGGGGGAGGGGGGGGGGGGGTCCCCCCCCCCCCCCCAGATTTAAAATCTGTAGGTATATAGTTCTATTTCCAGTGCTCTGTTTCAAAGTACAGATTCCCATTCACCCCTGGATATACAGAATGCGTGCCCATGAAAATATAGATGGTCCCTCCTCTGTGAAAAACAGCCAGGGGAATAAAATAGGTATAAAGCTACATACTACATGCTCTGCAGGCTGGTCCTATGATGTCACAGCCCACCGATGTGTGCATACTGTCATATATTTACCTAATAAAATATACATAATATTTTATGTAGGAGTCAGTTTACGAGGCAGCGCGTATGCAGAAACGGGAGGAGCTGTTCTGCAGGAGAGAGGGAAGGTTAAAAGAGCTGCATTGTCGCACTGATTTATAGGCTGATTTAACTAGTGTTTAAATATGATTATTTTGGGAGCTGTGGGTGGCCATTCACAGGGGAATGCCAATATCATCATTTGAAGGGTTTTCATTTATTTCTTGCGCTTGTGTAATTGTTTGAAATCTAAATACACGAAACTGCCAAAAACTCAAAATATCCGTTCCGGGTACATTGGTATGGCACCTTTACCCAAAATACCACAAGAAACAGGTAAGAATTTTTATTCCTCAACCTCCAAGGGAAAGGCTGAAATATCTACAGTCACATACTGAGGAAAGAAGAGGCTTAGTAGCCTCCTCCAGCACAAGGAGTAAGGTGGTTTTCAGCGATGCTGTCCTGACCATGAGACTCCTGTCCCTCATACTCTCACCCGCCTCATTTTCCCATGCTGCGTTCACTCACATAATCTTATTCTTATTTTAAGAACATGAATATATACATCTGAAAACCCAAACCATTAAAAAGTAGTTGGCTTGGACTTTTACTGGAACACGTGCACAAATATGTTGTTTGGATATTTTTACGGCCATTAACTTTTCCATATATAACCCAGACCTCCCATTAGGTGTTGTGAACTGGATCGCCTCTTTACTTGCCAAGTTATATTTCAATTAAATTAAAGTCACCTTTGGTCCTAATGAACCCCTGTTGTTTGCCTAATGCCATGATTAATTCCAGCTGCAAGAAATGGTATTAGCCTGGGTGGGTACATGGTTCAAGACTCTGATTCTCATCCAAGATTTATGGGTGCTAGAGAAGGCTCCATAACTCATGTTGCTGAGTCTATAACTTTTCAGGCAGTAAACAGAAGCCTCTGCCACAACAGGCCTCCACTGATGGATTCACCCTTAATTTGTTCCTGCAGTGGGAACTTAACACAATTCTTTGGGCACAGATCAACTCCTTTCTTCCCAAGCTCAGCAGAAAGTGAGGCATCCCAGACCTTGAACAGACAGCTGATGACAGGCATCCTCACCTGCAGAACAGCACAGCCAGGAGGGACTGAAGCTGGAACTCTCCCTCCAGATGGGAATGGTTCCCTCAGACCACGTTACCACACCAGACTTCCAGGGCAAAAAAGAGAAAAGCAAGCAGGAGCCAGATTTTGTCCTGTGGTCTGAGAAGTACTGAGCTCTGGTTCTAGGTCTGAACATATATTTTGGATCCAAGACTAGTTATATCCAATAAGTAGCTAACATGGAAGAGTATCATTGGAAGTAAAAGCCATGGGCCACCAAAAGCCCAGGTCTGGCACATACATGCCTAGCCATTAAGATGCTCAGAAGGAAGAAGACAGCTCTCAACACCCTTGAGAGATCATGCTCAGTGCCATCACAGTGATCTTGGACACAGCTGCAGCAGATCTACTGGACCTCCAGGAGACTCAGACATGAGAGACTTTGCTGTGAGCCAAACCCACCCATGGGATGAGGTCTCTGCACTGGCCAAGTGGGGCTGCCTCAGTGCTGTAGCAGAACCCAGACTTTAGGTGGCTCAGCACTTAAGAGCAAAGGTCCATCCGAGTGCAGAACCTCTTTCTGAACAATTTCTTACACAGTAAACATTTCCATGATCAACAGCCACTGATGAGCTTCTTCTTCACGTCTGTAGGTAACCCCCTTTGATCCCTCTTGTACATGCTGTCATCATGACATCAGATGGCAGAATCCCATCTCCTCACTACCTCTGGTGTAGCAAAGGCAGGTGCCTGCCAGGGCACAGCCTGGTGCTGGGGGAGTTGTGTCAGCTACAGCCACAGCCTCTACGTTCTGACTGTACCATGGGACCCAAAGGAGACCATCAAAAATCAAAACCCTTGACTTCCTTTATTTCACAGGTTTACAGGTGAATTTATTTGTGGCCAGTCCCTTCTACATTACCTTCCCCTCCTCCTCTCCATATTAAGGCCATAGAATTTGCTTGGTATTCAAAAACATGACTAGATTATCAGTCCTTTTATTAGTGCCAGTGGCAATCCGATACCATGTTCCAGCCTGGCCACTTGCTTCACACCTCCTCAGCTAGCATAAACTGTCCTCACTCAGTTGCAGAGATTTCCAGAAAAGAGGGGGAAGTCAGCAAGTCTGACACCACAAACCCAGAAAATAAAGTACAGTTTGGACTGGTCAGCGGTGGAACAGGATAAGAACAGATGGGAAACCTCAGCTATATGAAAATTTCTACCTTCTCCTCAAAAAAAAAAAAAAAATCACCAGTACAGAGACAAAAAGTGTTCTGTTACCAGAATTCTGCTTTAGGTTTGAATCTGTGAGATGATACCTGCTGCTTACATCCAAGTCAGTCCTTCCCTGACAATCAGCCTACAGGATAAATTCTTAGGAGAATTATCACATATTTAAACCCAGATATAAACAGAATAGCTCAATCTGGGTGGAATTTCAGATAGAGATGAGAATAAGGCATATAACATTTGACGGTCCAAGGTAGCAGAAACAAATATCTGTAAGTCCAGGGTTCAGAATTGTCTCATTCCATACAGCAGCTCAATACAAATCGCAGTCTAAGTACAACATTATCATCTTCAGTTCCCGTGACTCCCCTGGCATCCACCTCACCTAGACCAGGACTGCACTTGAGCAAGAGTGAAAAGGCAGAGCCAAACCATGTTACACAACTCCACAAAGAAATACAGAGGTTCAATATGCTTCAGACAAACCCAAGAATAACCATTACACTGTGGAAAGTATTTGCCATTAAAACATTTTTCATTGAAAGTGGCATTTCTGAGAGTTGTATCCTGCTGAAAAGCAATACCAGCCTCACATCAGAAAGTCTTTAAGAAAAATTTCCACTGCTATAATTTACTTCTCTGTTGAGGTTGTATTGTTCCTCCTTCAGAGGAAAATCTCAGCAAAATTTCCATGGTTTAAAGGCAGCCAAAAAGGTGTCCTGTTCCATTTTTCAGGAAGAACTTGTGGTCACAAGGCATCTAGTAGAACTTTAAAGGTATACACAGGGTACAGAGCAAACACAGTAAACACCTAGTCCTCTGAAACCAAAGGCAAGCCAAATGAAAGGCCCAGCTCGTTCTGTAAGCCAGCCTTGACACTGGAGCAGCTACAGAGTCCTATCTGTTGGCCAACAGTTGCCATGTGACCACAGAAGAGTCAGAAATAATGCAAGATCCTGGCTTTTAAAGTGTGTTCCTTCTCCCAGTACACCTTTTCTTCATGTGAAGAGCCCAGAAAATGAAGACAAAACCTTAGACAAGTAATTTTAAAAGCAAACTGTACCCCTCACTGCAGCCAGATTCTAACCCAGCTTGGCTTCACCCCTGCCAGTACTCCAACAGCAAGAGACCCTCATACATGAACTGGTATTACTCCAAACAACAGCAAATTCACTTCTTCCAGACAGGAACAGCCTTGACTGAGGCCCTGTTATTTCCCTGATCTCTGGGTTTGGGTTGCTAACATGTGCAGATTAACAGAGCAGGAACCTGCCCCACACTTTACTTGTAAAGTCTTCTGGTTTGTGTGTCGCATTTCTGAGATGTGAAGGGGCAGGGAAGACCCTCCAAAGTAACACCTAGAATAGAACCTAACCCAGTTATTTCTGCACTAAGCCCAGTAACTTCCAGACTTTCTTTGCATCTTTCTCCTTACTATTAAAAAAAAATTGTAACATGATTTACTTTTACTTTGAATAGAGGTCTGGTAATCAGGTGCTGTTTTTATTCACATGCCCCCAAAGGAGATTAAGAATTACATTTCCTCCTGGTAATAGCAGTCCACACACTGATGAAGTCATATCAATTTCATCTTTCTGAGATTAAAATGTTTAACTTTATTCTCTTCATGAGCTAACTCTGAAGATACTACTGCACTGATGCTGCTGATTTCTCCATCCTCTCTAAAAACATTGAAGCCATTCTCCCACTTTTTATACCCCTTGATCAGCCCTCACTGAACTTAAAGTTGCTGTGAATTGGGTGAGGAGGGGGCAGGAACAAAGCAGGAAAAGAAAGTCTAGTTTATGTCCATCAAGACAAAGGAAACAAAAACTGTTCAACTGTCTCAGAAATGTGGAAATGCAACCAGCTAAACAAAAAGAGCTCAGAACCAAATGCATCTTGTGCATGCTGCTGCCCAGAGAGTCATGAGGAGAGTGGGGAAATGAGACGCCATTTAGGAGTATAATAAATAAATGCATATTATATGTACAGAACATACACATCACACAGGCTTAAAGGATATCCAAAACCATCCAAAAACTGGATCTAAAGCTGAACAGACTTATCTTGACCCTCAGCTAGCCGAGAATGCGAGCCACGCAGGAAAAGAAGAAAAAAAAAACCAAACCACAACCAACCAAAACAATAGCCTTCCCAAATTTCTTCCAGGCCTGCTTCAGTCCCACTGATACATCTCCATTCCTTATCAAACAAAATGCCTAATGCATTGTCCAGAGACTCAGATGAACGACTGATTGACAATATTCCAGGAAATCTCAGCAGAGCATGAAGTTAACAGGAGAAGCAGATGCATTTCCCAATTTTTAGTAGCTTCAGTTTGAAACTGGCTTTCTTATTATGCCATTAGACACTGTTCAGTCCCAGGACTTTTTTCTGGATGCAAGGATCACCCTGTGAAGGCTCTGGCTGTACCTGTGTGGACAGGCCCATTAAATGAGCGCAGCTTCTACTCTACTTATGGTTTAACCCATCCGGAGGAAGGAATTCCCAGAAATCCCAGATGCTCCAGAGTCATACTTCACCAAGAGCAAAAGAAATAATTTCAGTGCGGTTTCAGAGCAGCAAAACACCTGGTTTGTTGAACTGGTATTTGATTACACTCCCAGCTACACATGATCTCCTTCACTGCTCATTCACCACCCCCTGAGGAACACCTGTAGCAAATCACCCACCTATGCTAAAACAGCATGTCTGGACAAGAAAAACTGAAAAATGAGACTTCAAAAGCAAGCTCAGAGACTATGAAACAATACTTCTGCCACCCTGGATCACAGAGTCACATACGCGGCTCAGTAGGTTTGTTCATCATGAAACCTCAGATTCTGCAGGTGACCTCCTCCTATCCTGCCAGCCTGCATTACTACATAGAACAATTTAGCAGAGAACACAAATACATCCAGTCCCTTATCTTCAGAAGGCTTCCAAACACCATTCCTAAAGGTTTGCACAATGTAACAAACCAAAATAAGATTTCTTTGCAGCAAAAAATATTCCACATTCCAATAAGATGTTCTTTTGTTTAAAGAACATACATCAAACCACCTTTTTAACCTTCCCTTCAACAATATAAATCAAAGTAACTGCCATCCATGTCACATCTCAGTCCTCAAAGATGGGATCCTAGAAGAGGATCCCTACTCATTGGACAGGGACAAAGTTGCCCTATGCACCATAGCAAAGAATTTAGCCAGAAGGAATTTTTGAAACACCAGAGGAGAACTGGGGACAGATACTAACACAGTAAAGTTCCACATGGGTACAACAAAGCAATACCAATAAATATATTACAACAATCAGCTTCACCTTTAGACGCATCTCTCCAAGAAAAGCAAATATTTCTCACCTGTGAGCCCATGGCAGATGGTGACACACAAGGTCGAGAGGACAAGCTGGCTGCATAGCTGGTGGAGATTCATCCTGTGTCCTTACCTTACAACCCAAGTGAAGCTTGTAGCCAGGTACTGCTGTCCTGTTTGACCACCAATCCCAGCTGCTGGCACTCCAGGGAACCTGGGCAGAAGACAAAGAGACCCATCATGAGCAGCCAAAATGTTCCTCTCCCACCAGACCCCAATCATCCAATTCCATCAGTCACTGACATCTTTCTAAAGTAAATCCTGTTGGGTACACAGAGCATGGACTGCCCTGGTAACAGAGCCTTAAAAGCTGCAAGCAACATCTCATTCAAAATGGGTAGGTGAATCCAGAGCAGATTCTTCCCTTCCTCAAATGACATCCCAGGTGGAGTCTCCTCCTGGAGATGGAGACTGACACTTAAGTCAGACTATGTTAGCTAACACATTTCACCTGGGATACTCGTAACTAAGCCCAAAATGGACTTGCTGGCAGTGCTCAGCCCTTGCTGTCATATTGCTGGCACCTGGCCATACCCCTGAGCAATAAAGCAGACAAAGGCACAGAGAAAATTATGGGATAACTCTTGGAGAGCAGCAATAGGATCATCTAGAGTTGCAGACCCTTCATTTGCAAATCAGTTCTGGCTGACACTATAGCAATTGGGCCACAAGAGTCTTCCTTCTCCAAGGGGAGAGACAAATTAGCCCCATTCCCATTGCTTATTTTTTCGTGCTCAGCACTAATAGCTTTATCCAGACTACAATTATTTCAACATTGCCTTATAGCACAGGCAGGTTTGGAGGATCACCAGAAAAAAAAGGAATGTCTCTTCAGCAGCATCTATCCCCTGCTATGCCTTGAAAAATTAAATATATATAGGTACACACATGTCAGAGTTTTCAGAAAGTAATGGAAGGACTTCTGAGCATTCAAGATGACTGCAATTTAAGATCCTCCACTCCAGTTAAACTAAGATATTTTGCCAAAGTTGCTTTTAAAAAGTGAAAGGCTCATTCCACCACAATACAACTGTTTCTATCCCAGGTACTTCAATAAGAAAGTGTTTGTTCTCTAAAAACTGATTTAGAAATATTTTTACCAAAAAGATGAGGGGAGAAGGGCTAATTTTTAATATCATTTTTTCCTCCTCTCCCAGCTCCTTTATCTTTCCCCTAGAGTTTTAGTATAGAAAAAGAGGAAATGTCAGTTACACACAAAAGTTTAGCTCACACTTTTTAATTCCATGAAAAAGAGATCCAGAAAGTGAGTAAAACATTTTTTTCCCTACAGAAAACCCTCAAGTTTTTTTTTAAAAGTATTTTAAAAAACCCTTCAATAAACTTCCCTTACTCAGTTTTAACCTGGTGCTCACTCCAATTATGGGTCCACATTTAAACCCCTTCTAACAGAGGCATAACAAACCAATATTAAGTTTGTTTGTTGTTACTTGCTAGCTCAAAAAAACCCCAACCTGAGTCACAGGCTCAGAAGAGCTAGATCCAAGGTCAGGATCCCTAATCCCAAAGCCTCCTTTAATTTTACAGTCAGCAAATCCATCAGTGGTGAACATCACAAAGATTATTTTCCAAGCAGCAGAGCAAGATTGCCTGCGTAATTGGAGAACAAGCAGAAGAAAAAATTTGCACAAGGTTTGCTGGCAGCCTACATTTCCTTATGTTCCCCTCCCAGCAGGTACACACCTCCATCTTCCCCGGGGTCAGCACGTCCTGCTGCAGAGCCGAGGTTGCTGTAAGCACAGGGTCATATATAGGTGTGTCGGTGGGCAGGGCTGGTTGTGACTGGGTGGGGCCCATTGTGAAGGGGCAGGGCCTCTTCATGGAATCGTGGGGTCGTCACAGAGTCAAAGAATCATCATGGAATTGTAGAATCATCATAGGATGTTCTGAGCTGGAAGGGACCTTGAAGATCCTCTGGTTCCAGCCCCCCAATTGGAATCCATGACAGCAGAAGCCCAGCCAGGGCTTTGGCAGGTTCTGAGTGGC
Organism: Pseudotriccus pelzelni; assembly: GCA_035584735.1. NCBI lineage: Eukaryota > Metazoa > Chordata > Aves > Passeriformes > Tyrannidae > Pseudotriccus > Pseudotriccus pelzelni. The sequence goes on from JAWMRA010000005.1 coordinate 8,405,872, forward strand.
ATTTCTGGGGTTTTCCACACAGAAGGAATCATTAAAAACTGTGCTTTTCTGCATCTATTCTAAGAACTAGAAGCATCTCCATGCTGCAATAACTGGAGTAATCATTTCATGTTCCAAATAACAGCGTTCCTGCCCCTCTGTCCCCAGAAGCAGTGATCAGATACAAAGGTTGAAGGACCAAGAGACCTTCAGTTCCTTGAGTCTGTCCTGTATAACCCTGTGAGAACAGACCCTGAATTAAATCTTTTTGGTGTTCTGGCACACGGCAGCTCAGACACCAACAGGGTTTCCAGGAAACTGCTGCATTCTCCTGAGAAAGCAGCATCTCCAGACTGCTTTGCCCCTAGAAATACTCCAGCCAAACTGTGCATGAATGGCACAGGTGTATCTGGGATATTCAGAGATAAATGACACCAAGTGGTGCTATAGCTGAAGGTAAAATCCATTTTCATTCCAGTGAGGTGAAACAAAAAGTTTTATCTACCTGCAACAGCAGATATCTGTTATTAATATATATATAGTCCTTTCCTCATAACGGTGTAAAAAGTCACTTTGCTCCACAACTCCCTGGTAAGCATCGTGCCCCACTGAAAATCACTTCCAGACTAAGTCAGTTAGAGCCAAGTATTTCCCTTCTATGCAAATCAGGCTCTAATGAAGCCAAGAACAGCTCAGTGTTTCCAAAGTCAGAGGAGACCAAGGATGTCTGTTGGTGCTTGCTCATGGAGCCATGACCCACATGGAGAGGGAGAGGAGGGCACAGGCAGCAGGCAGATGGGGTTAGGGCAGGCAGAAAACACCAGTGGGTGAGCACATGGCTTGATCTCCAGCTGCCACCACAGCGCTTTTGCAAGAGGCGTTCTGACTCACGAGCCAGACCCATTTTACGGGTGTGAGGTCTTCATGGTATTCCAGGCACCATTTGCTAAGGCACAGCCGGCATCCAAATAGCTGCTTTTACAACCAGATGCAAACACACCGACCCCCACTACACACAGACACAGATTTACTCACCCCACACATTCTCACTGCTCCATGTGGTGCACGTGTGCCACTGCTGCATCCGCAACGTCCTTCGCCAGCTCACCGAGCCCTGGCTGCTCACACGTGATGGCTCAGCTGGGTTCTGATGGCTTCTGCAGGAGGAGGTCAGAGGGTTCATTCGAGGATATCCAAACTATTTTAAGCATACCACCCCATTCCTTTATGCTACAGCGGCTGCCCCTTTCCCCACACAGCACAGCAGATGCAGAGCCAGGAGCTTGAAGGCAGCTTTAAGCCATTGCCGTAGGTGGATCCGCTTTCCTGGTTTCCCTCAGGTGTCTACCTCGTCGTGTCTCACACAGCCCCCAGTCTCAGCGAAGGGAAGTTTAAACAGTTCAAACAGTCTGGAAATGCTGGGTATTCCTCCCCTTTCTGCATGACCGCCATGGGCTTGTCTTCCAGGGTTTCACAGCTCTCCCCGGGCTCCACTGCTCATTTCATTGCTCCATGCTTGGCCTCTCCTCCAGCCTCCCCATGACTCCTGGCAGTCGGGGGTCACTGAAGCTCGAGCTGCCGAGCCTCCCCAAGACCCCATCCCTCATTCCCAACCCATGAGTCACTTCCTCCCCTCAAGCCTCACCTTTCAACTTCCATTTTTCATTTGCTTATGATTTTCTCTCCATCTCCATGGGGGTTTTTGCCCTACACCGTTCAGTTGCAGCCCTGTTGGTGCAGGCAGGAGTGCTACCAGTGGTTTCAGGAGCTAATTGAGGGGTGTGAAGACATCACATAAACACACAGGGCCAAATCTTCCCTCCATGAAACACAGTGCCAGCCCCTGGGGGGATGACCTGACTTGCATCAGCTGAAAATCTAAGCTGTGTTGCTGTGATCACTTGAGGTTTCTTTTCTCTCAAGAAAACAACATCATCAGATGATCAAAAGTTGGTTGGAAATGGAAACAAATCCATCTGACAAGAAAGAAAAAAGAAAAATATTCACCACTTTCCCATTCCACATGCTTTGAAATTGGCATGTTTTCTATGATTTTTCATCAGTATTTTGTGTTGAAATTATTGTTATTTTTGGAAACCACCAGAAATACGGCTTTTGGTAGGAAAATGTAGTGTCTAGCCAGAAAAATAACTACTATCAGGATTTCAAAGAGCATACTGAAAAATCACCTCTAATTTAATTTAAAAAAATAAAAATATAATTAGTGATAAATTAGTTTCATGGAGTTTCATTTTAAAAGAGCTTAAAAAAAAAAAAAAAAAAACAAAACTTTTTTGCCTATGAAGCACCATAAAATTTTAGCTAATCATAGAACCGTGCAGGCTGAGGTTTGGGGGTTTTGCCATCCTCAACCCTTGGCAACCAATAGTAAAGAGACTTCTGAACAGCAGGGTCTGCCTGGAACTCCTGGCTCAATGTTCTCTGATGGACACATCCCTTATGGCTCTGTCTCATATAAAGCATTGGTATATGGTAAAGTAATCCTTACTTTTTTCCTGTGTCAGCTATGAATGAGAAAGTCCTCTATGAAAGAAGGGGATGTTCAACCAAAATGAGCAAAAACATGGCCAGCCTTGGGATTTTAGCAGATATAACAAGCTGTAGCTGTGATCAGAGCAAAGAAAATTCAATAGTCGCTACGGTGCCTTTCAAAATGTCACTCCTGCTTTCAGTATCCTCCTCCTGGGCTCTTCTCCCTTTGTGCCCTCAGGTCACTAAAGCTCAGTCACAGTCACTGCCATTTCCCCAAGAACTTTCCACCTGAGCACTCTCCCTCCTCAATGAGGTGATGGACTTGCCCAAACAAGGTTCTTCCTCCTGGAATCTCTGCTGAAGGTCCCAGTGTGTGTCCAGACCCCTCCAGCCAGTTCTCTCTTCCAAGAAACCAGTGGGCAGAGATACCTCCAAGAACACGTGAAAGTGGGGCAGTATATCCACAACCACCCCAGAAGAGAAGAGCATCCTTCTTAATTTATGCCACCTCCTCACAGCAGGCTCAGACCCCTCTCATGGTCTGAGCCTGCCCAAAGCCCAAAGCCACGTGCATGGGCTGGGAATGACAGCACATGGAGGACAAGTCCATATGGCCACAGTCCTTGCTCTTGACCAAAAAAACACCAGGCTATTTTGGGGTCTGGGGTTAGTTCTCTGGCTTACTGCTGGCTCATGGACATCCGAGTTTTCTTCTCCTGCTTATTACACTGACTCCCCACATGCACTCTCCCAGCACCCACTGGCCATGCTTGGGCTCTCCCTTGTCCCTGCTGGGATGGTGACAGATGCAGACCAGGGAGGGAAGAGTAAACCCTGCCAGGGACAGGGGCCTGCCCTCCCATGGATGCTACTCTCAATCCCTATCAGCCTATGACAAGTGGGGAGTGTGGGTGTGCAGGGAACAAGGGACAGACAGGGCTAGGGAAGGTGCTCCGGTGCCCGCACTCACCTTAGAGGACTGGATCTTCCCCATCCCCTGCTCAGCAAGCCAGAGATTAATTACTAGGGACAGCTGAGACAGGAGGCAAATGGCATCACACTGAAGCCGAACAAGGCCTGTGACTGTGCGCTGTGGGATCCTAAATATTTGGAGAGCAAAGGTCGGGAGAACAGGACACTCCTCAGAGATGATTTTCTTCTCACCCTGCGGCAGGGACAGAGGGCTATGCCTGGAATGACCCTGGGCATTAGCCAGAGCCAGCGCCCTTGCGGGTCAGCCCGAGGTTCAGTGGTACCCACAGGCAGGTCCTTGGCCTCCAGGTTTCGGCTGCCACCAGGGCCCAGCACGATGCCCTCCCTGTGCCTGGTGGGTATTTATGAAAGCCCCAACATGGTGCAGCCTGAAGCCAGGAGAAAAGTGCCTGCTGGCCACACCCCATCCTTGGTGGGGCGTGGCAGGAGCTGCCGCTGGGCGGCTGATCCTCCTTGCCATGTCCCCTGTGCCCGCTGGCCAGGCCCCTGGCTGTTGCCAAAATAAACACTTGGCCATGACAACGCTGACATTTGCCTTCCACAATCAAGCGCTGGGAGAAGGACACGGCCGCGTTATTTTTTGCAGGCTGGTCACGAGGCTGGAGACAACCTGCTCAAGGCAGGGAGGTTGGGATCACGTCCCACACATGGCCCATCCCTCCTGCCAAAAGAGCATCCCTCCACTGAGAGGGGGCACAGCTCTTCCTGACACCAGTGACAGCAGCAGTCCCACGCTCGGCTGGTGACTATTGCTGGGCTGTAGGCAGGGATGGTGGGCTGAGATTTCACCTGCTGGCTCTTTTCATGCTGGGAAAGGTTAAAAACACATCGGGGGGGAGGTTAGAGAGGTGAAGAACTTGAGCCAAGGGTCCTGCCATTGAAGATGTGCACAGAGAGGATCCCAAGGCTCACCACACCCCAGCCTACCCATAGGAATGAGCATCTGTCAGACCTCTGATGGAGAGGGGACCATTGGGACACTTCACAGGTGACAGGGAGGACACCCACCACCTGCTGATGCTTCAGCCTTTCATGTCTTTCCCAATTCCCTATTCCTATTCAATCTTGGGATTTGGGAATCAGGTGAGATCTGCTGACGGAGTGCTGGCATGGCTGGGATTTCCCCTGGAGAGGGGGCTGGACACAGAGAGAAGTCCCTGTGAATGTGGTGCCAGTCAGTTTTATTCTGGGAGAGATGCCAAAGCTGAGCACAGCTGCTGAAACAGGGGCTTTCCTCACGAGCAGGCTGCTGTCCCACTGCCCTGACCTCAGCTGAACACTGTGGGGAAAGTGGGGAGAGATTGCACATCCCTCTCCTCACCCCAACCCCCCCCTGCATGGGGGACAATCATCAACCCCCCCCCCCCCACTGCAATCACAAACTCTCACACTGGAGAGGTGTGAGCACTGCCGTCATGTTCACTAATTACCCAGATAATTCTGCTCAGTGGGAAATGAAGGGATTTATTTTTCTGGTTATTGCTCCAGCCAGGTTAAGGCATCTGGAAACAACTCCCACATTTTCAAGACAAAGAGAATATTGAAGGACAAGTTGCAGCAGCAGAAAAGTCAGGAGGTTAAATCACAAGACTGATCAGGGAAACTGAGGCAGAGAGCAGCCAAAGAGCATCCCCCAAGAGCAGACCACAGCTCTGCAGCCTCATCCTCAGCACCACCCTGAACTCCCCTTTGGTGGAAAGGCTGGGCAGAATCCTTGCTGAGCCAGCCCCAGGTCCTCTGCCTTGGAGAGCAGCAGGCAAAGTAGTTCCAGAGGGTATTGAGGGAACACAACCCTCGGGGCCTGTGCTAGCAGAGTGAGTGAATTCCTTAAAGCCGCTGGATGCTTCTCGCAGCTGCAGAACAAATTCAATAACAATACCACGAGCAATGCCTTTTTAATAGGCACGAGGTGAAAAGAACCCAACGAGTCAATATTTGCAGATGAAAACAAAATAAGCCGAGCTGTTAGCACAGAGGAATGCAAGGGAGGCCGGAGGCGGCTGGGGTAATTATTATTTCATCTGCCAGACAGCCGTGGTCCTGCCCGCTGCCTCCTTCCCCCACTGCCCACGCTGGCTGTGCCGAAAGGAGGGCAGGGGGAGGCAGCGATGGGGGCACAAAAGAGCGGATGGTCTGGCTGTGGCAGAACCGGCGTGTGGCTGGGGCTGGCTCAGCGCTGCGGCCGCCGGAGGGTGAGCGCTGCCCTGGCCCAAGTATTTAATGTCAGCGGCTGGAATGTGCTTAACACAACATTTTACAAGGGAACATTAGTCAAGCATCTGCACTGACAGAGCGGGTCAGCGATAAGGAGCCGGTGCATGGGAGCTGCGGGGAGGCGGCTCTTGTTTCAGGCTAAGGAGGGCAAGTCTTGCAGACACAGTGCCAGGGCAGGCTGAGGAGATCAAAATGGGCCAAGCAGCCCTGCTTTTGGTCTATCTGTCCTGACAGGCATCACACCAGGGTGAGAGTGCCACACTGATGAGCAGGATTCCGCTTCCCACACTCCCTCAGCTATTGCATGTGCTGTCTGAAAGCCCTCCTCCAAACCACCTGCAAGGTGGGATTTGGAGAAAGCTGTCCAAAAGTCATTGCCTGCAGTGGTACCAGTGTTTGGCTGTCTGTGGGTGTGAACTTTTTCATAGCTCAGCTCAGGCTTTGCTCCCATGCAGCAGGGTCTCTCTAGACAACTACTTCCACCTGAGTCAGCACAGTCAGGACATGGCAAGGAGCATCCATCCCTAATCAGCAGGAGGGAGATGTGACACAGCCCAGAAATCTCCCAGAAATCAGATCAGTGAAACGTAGTCAGCTTTGCCTGTGACCTGAAAACAGCACTTCCCTCCATCTATTCCTGGAGCTATCCCTGTTCATTAGCCTTCTTGGCCCCTAGGCTTAAAAAATCGCCCAGTGTCATGACTCCTTAATAAGATGTCATCTTCAGCCATGACAAACACGAGCACTCAGTAAATAATAGCCCTGCCATGTAATGTCATGCCTCTGCCATCTGTTGTAGCAATGACTGTGCCTGGGTCACCTGCCACCCTCTCCCGGCTGCTCTGTGTGAACAGCAAGAGCCTGGCCAGCGTTTGGCCGTCCCACCCCTCCAACAGCTGCTGGGCTTGGTTCTGGGGTGGGCAGGACAGCCAGCCCTTCTGCAGGGCAGGCACTGTGCTGGGACTCAGGTGGAGGTGTGCAATCCAGAGCAGGAGAAGGGGAACATGGCCCCCAGCAACTGTCCACCCTAGGAGATGCAAAGGGGCTTCCTCACTTTCTTCCCTCTTTCCTTATTCTCACCTTTTTTTCTCATTGTATCTTTCTCTGTTTTCTTACTATCTTTTGCCTTCTCCCTTCCCTTCCCTTTAGCCATTTCCCCACTTCTCTTTCCTCTCCTGTCTGCCATAGTCCCACATCCCCATGCTTGCTTCCTGCTGGCCTGTTTGAGCACAGTCTCTCTGCTTTTGTTGCAAACCCACTTCCACAAAGTTCTCCAAGAATTGCCTAAGGGACAGAGCAAAGCTGAAGGCTTTGAAAAGCTCAACTCAGCAGTTTGGAACAGAATTCCCCTTCTTCTCCCCATACTCCCCCACTAGAGAGCATTAACCCCTTTATCCTTCAGTTTATCCATCTGCATATCCAGATTAATGACCCAGAGCAAACCTATTGCCATGGGGTGGGTTTTTCACAGTGGTTGGCTGTGGACACTTAACTCTGCTCCCCCAAAAAACCACCTCCTCTCCGAGCCATGAAGAGGAGACAGCACTACAAAGCAGCTGTTGCTCCTCACTGCTCAAACAGCTCCCATTTCCCTTCTCCACATCCCATACCCATCACTCCCCCTCCTTGGTACAGCCCCTTTCTGGGGCTGGTGGGGCACAACATCAGCCGGGAGTTGCAGAGCAGGAGGTAATTGTTGGTAGCAATTAAAAACCAAAAAAATTAAAAACTGTATGGATTAATGAAAGCTCTTTCTAGCAGGGGGATCTCAAGAATGTAATGCCCTCGGTCTGCAGTGAAGGAGACAGACACGGCCTTTTCAAGATGCCTTTTTTGCCCTCTCCCTTTCCTGTGAAATTTGGGTTACACTGAGTGCATAAAGGATAGTGGGACGTGGCAGTGCTGTTTGCCATGAAAGCTAATAGGGCCATGCCTGCTTTCATCAGGAGTGTAACCAGAGCCACGGATAATGTTTTAAAAGGCACAGCAGCTTCAAGTGCAAGCAGGGATTTATTAATGAAATCGAAACCACGCTTGAGGCTTTGCGAGTCTTATTTTAAGAGTCTGAAGGAGAAAGGAGCGGGCTGCCTGGCTGGGAGGCAAGGTGGCCAGAGCTCTGACACCGAGCAGAGGTGACAAGGGCTCACAACACTGCTGGGCTGCTGTTCTCACTCTGCCACAGGTAATCTGCACAACCCTCGTGATGTCACTCAGTTTCACTGCACTTCAGCCTGCACAGGGGAAAAAGAATCACTCCCATACAACCTCTCTAAAGAGAGTATAAATTAGGATCATCGTGCTTCTGTATAAATTAGGATCATGCTCCAAGGACACTTCCAGTGTCTGCAGTCCCTTTGCGGCCCCAAAAGGACCCAAGGCAGCAGTCAAGGGTTCCCACTGGACCCTACAGGTTCAGACAGCAGCTCTGGGACCTTCTCCCACCCTGGCACTGGCATGAGACAGGACAGCCATGCATGGCAGGTGGGGACAGGAATGAGAAATGGAAAAAAATGTCCCAGGCGGTGGGTCAGTGCAAGCAAATGGGTGCTCAGACTCCAGGGGTCTTTGGTTCTGCTACAGACACAAAGTTCATTCATATCTGAGGTCCCTGCTGCCTTGAAAAAGCAGTGGCAAAGCAGTGGGCATTGTTGGAAGACTGAATTCCCTGTTTTGGCCAATTCTCAGTGCTCCTGATGCTTCTCAATACAGTCAACTCCTGTGTGCTGATGAGTGTCTCATCAGTCCTCAATTAGGTTACAGGAGGAAGCAAATATAGTCATCTCCTTCCAATTCAGGAGACAGCTGAGCATGACCTAAAAGTGCATTTGAAGGCTGAATTTGGTGCTAGGAAGAAAGGAGACTGTGCTCCTGAAAGCATGTCTTGGTTTAACCCCAGCCAATAACTAAGAACCATGAAGATGCTTGCTTAGTCCCCCTCACCTCAGTGGGGTAGGGAGGAGAATTAGAAAAAGGTAAAGCCCATGGGCATAGTTTAATAATTGAAATGAGATAAAATATATTAATAATAATAATAATAATAAGGGATATAACAAAAAGAGAGAGAAGACTAAACCCCACGAAAAACAAGTGGTACACAATACAATTGCTCATCCCCCACTGACGATGCCCATCCCACCCCAGAGCAGTGATCAATGGCTCCAGGCCAACCCCCGCCAGTTTATACACTGAGCATGATGATCTATGGTATGGAATATCCCTTTGGACACTTCGGGTCAGCTGTCCTGGCCATGCTCCTTCACAGCTTGTCGTGCATCTCCTCACTGGCAGAGCATGGGAAACTGCAAAGTCCTGGACTTAGGGGAAGCACTACTTAGCAACAACTAAAACATCAGTGTGTCATCACCATGATTTTCGTACTAAAGCCAAAACACATCACTCTACCAGCTACTAGGAAAAAAATTAACTCTATCCCAGCTGAAAGCAGGACAGAGCATGACATGTGTTTAGGGTCTGTTTCTCCAGCCCAAGGGCAGTGTGGCTGGTCAGAAGGTGTGAGTTGTGCAGAAAAGATACTCCTGCATCCATTTATTTCTTTTTAAAAGAGAGTAAAGCCTGTAAAGCAAGCAGTTCTGTTTGGAACAAGCCTGTTGGAGAGGCTTCCTTAGCCTCAGATGCCCTTGCCATCTGCACTCATAAGAAACCCTTCATAAGGTTCTCATTTCCTCTTTACCTTTTTTATATAGCCCATAATAAGATCCCTAACTTTAATGGACTGTATGGATCTCACTAGCAGGGAATGGCTCCAGCAGAGAGGCTTTAACCCTCTGTTTCAACAGGATCAGCAGTGGAGCTTTTGGTCCCTTGCTTGACTCCACTGCAGGTGTTAGTAGGACTTCTACAGCCACCTCCACCAAAGCCCTCCCCACTTGCCAGGAGATGCTCAGATGACCCATGTAGTGTTTGTGGGAATCTCAGAATCTGCTGAGTTGGAAGGGACCCAAAAGGATCATCGAGTCCAGCTCTCAGCCCTGCACAGGACCATCCCCATGTCCCTTTCCATGGCGCTGCTTTCCAGCATCTCATTCCCCATTCTGTGCAAACATCAAGAACTTGGGAACTTGCCCCTCTCCCTCAAATGCTTATGAACCAGTACAAGAAAAATTAGCACCACTTTGCCAAGTTGGAAGATGTGGAAGGAGTTGGGTTTGTTCAGTCAGAGAAGGCTTACAGGGGGTAATAGGTACAATGGAGCCACCACCCTCCTGGAATTGCATGGGAGGCAGTGGAAACAAGGCACAGAAAGGGAAATTCTACCTAGATATTTGTAAAATAATTCCTGGTGAGACTAGTGACTAGTGTGTTTAGAAAAACACATGGAAGGGTGACTTCTCTGGGCAGATTCTCCAGATAAAAAAAAAGAGCCTGAAGATATGACCTCAGGGGAGAACAAGTGGTCACAGCAGGGCACCACACCAGATCTGGATCTGTGTTAAAATCTTCTTAATGGCTTGGGTAAGAGGCGGGGCAGAGTATAACCCAGCCTGAAAGATGTTACCGTGTCCCTTGCTTGGGGCACAGCTCCTCTTGGATATCAGCAGCCTGGCTGGGATCTTGTCTGGGAAAAGCAGCACATGGGAACTGATGGAGCCATTACAGCAGATGGGGGAAGGCAGAGACAGGCAGCAAGGATTCACAGAGCACGTGTCAGAAGATCTGGGCTGGTTCCTGGGTTTCTGACAGCTCCTTTCTCACAGAGCTCCTGGACAGGAGACAAAACGTGATTTCTTGCTCCTTCCACTAAAAGACGGCTGTGAAAGTCTGATTTATGCTGAACACTCTGGAAAAGAAAAAAGCTTGGCTGTGGAACCAAGTTTAGCTCCCAGCCAGGAGAACCTTGTATGGGATCAGCAAGTTTTAACCATGCAAATCAAATTGGAGTCCAAACAGAGCCCTGTTTCACGACTTCTGCCTCTCCCTTCCTCACTGCACAGGGCCAGGCTACCTCTTCCCTGAACAAGCCCTCACATCCATTCCCAGTGGCAGAGACAGGCTGTGAGATTGTAGACAACTTTTTCCCTTTTTCTCTTTTCTTTTTTGCTTCTTTTATTTTTTCTTCTCTTCTGCAAGTCACAGCCAAACACGTCATAGCTCTGTCTTTCACTGAGATGATCCCCAGCTGCCAAAACCTACTGGAAGAGGTCCACCTGTCTGTGAGCCTGTCACCAAAGGCCATCTCTGAGCATGGCCTCACACTGTGTGACCCCAGGCAGTCTGTAGGAGTGCTCAGGGCACGAGGGAGAAGGAATTGCTTGGCTCAGTTGTCAGCAAGGAAGGTGAACAGGTGACCTTTATTGTCCATGCCCTTTTTCCCCCAGGTAGATGCAGCAGAACAAAGGCCACCGCATATCCTTTTCCCCCAGACTCACCATCTCCTGGATGGCCCTGAAAATGGGCTGTGGGAGCGTTTGCTGGGGGGTCTCCAGTCACAGCAGCAGCAAATCCTCACCCTGTCATACAGGTGAGAGCGATTCAACAGCAGTGCTGATGCACCACGGAGAGGTGAGATCCCCCATCCAGGCCTGCTCACACTGGGGTAGTCCAAGGTGTTCAGGAGGCCCAGAACCTGCTGTCTAAGATGGGACCGTCTCTGAAACTTGTGCCCAGCAATCTGGTTTACAAGGGAGGTACTACAGGACCTGAATAAGTCCTGATGCACCTGGACATACCCCCAGTGTACACACAGACGTAGAATGAAAGACAAGGAATGCAAGTTTCAAAAGAGAAAGCTTTGATTAGATACTGGGGGAAAATTCACTGTGAGTATGGTTATACACAGGGGACCAGAGCTGTGGGGCATCTCTATCCTTGGGGACATTCAAAACTTCCCTGGACAAAGCCATGGGCAATCTAATCCAAGCTGACTCTACATGAGGACTGTTGGACCAGAGACCTTCAGAGGTTTCCAAGAACCTGAATTATCCTGTGACCTACATCCACAGCACTACCCAAGATTCTCTTGCATCATCCGGAGTTCAGTGAGCCCATCTGGGTTTCTGCTTCTAAATTAGCACGATCCTAATTCTCCCCTATGATTTAATCCCTTAATTCATTTGCCATAATCCTGCAGTATGTGGCTGGAGAAATAGGAAACAATGCAGCAAGCAAACAGAGAAATGCAACAAGTGCCCACAAGAATAGTGCGTTATTCCTCTTCTTTCCTGTTTGCCTTCCTGCCATTCTGCTTCCGTGAAAAATCTGTGGGATTTCATCCAAAGCTCCAGAATCTCCTCTCCAGCAGCGTTTGGGGACGAATGCTTAGAAAGAAAATAACAGAAACAGTGAGCACAGGATGATCCTCTCCCTGCTCCACCCTGCCAACCTCTGGCAACTGAAGCTTCAAGGACATCTGAAACTAAAGGCCACATCCGAACTTGAGCATTTGTAGTTACCATCTGAGAACCTGCCAGCAGAGTGGGAGCCACAATAGAGTGAGCTTTACAGGGTGTCCCAGGGAAAAGTATTTCCTCTTCTTCATGTGAAAAAGGCCATCCAGTTCTTTCACTGGGCATCTCCCTGTGCTCTCTCACCTCAAAGGCCATCTAAAACATGGTTACCTGAGGAGCTGAATGTTGTGTCCATACCACCTGTTTCTTCGGAGGTGTGAGTGAGCTGAAGCACAGCTTTATGGAGGAAAATAAACTACATGGATACTCACCACTATTGCCCACTAAAATAGCACATGGTAGTGGTGGGAATCCCCCTGCATGGCATTTCAGGGTACTCGCAGGTCATACAGCAGGCATCAGCTGCAAGAGGAGAGCGAGAGGATGCCTCGCCTTCCCCCACGCTGACACACAGGGCTGGCTTAGAAAAGATGTCAGTGGAGTTTGGAAAAGAAGCAGAAATATGTATTTCCCTAATAAGCTGAAAACTTCAATAAATGTTTTCCCTCAGTAGGATGTAGCTGAGGAATCTGGGGACCATAGCTGGAGCCAGCATCTCCGAGAGGAGAAAGTGAAAAGCCAGTCCAAGTGCAACAAATGCCTGGACAATAAAGGGATCTGAAGGGGTTCAAGGGTAGGAGGGATTTTTTTGTCTCTTTGGTGTTGCTTCTTGATTAATATTTACATGTCAGAACCAGCAAAGCACACCTCCAGATCACACACGGGATCTTTTTCTCCTTACTTGGGCAACAGAACGTATGGGCAATTGTGCAAACAAAGATGCGTGCCAAGCCCACCGCACTGAAGGGAAGAAATAAAAATACCAGTTATTTAAAACACATGTATTAACAGAAGGGTTGACCTCTCCCCTGCGTTCGTGCTCTGCTGACATCAAGAAGGCAGATGAAAAACCTTGCTGGAGCATCAGACTGGCCCCAAACCCCTGAGGGATGGAGGGGCTTTGCTTCACTGGCCCATGGTCTCTCTGGGTCACCCATTGGCACCAGCACCATCATCCACAATGTCACACACACCTCTCTGCCCCAGCAGGGTCCTGGGGAGCAGAACACAGTTGCAGGAGAAGCTTTTAGAAATTCCCACCCTTTCCTTGGCAGGGAGAAATACAGCTTTGATTTAATTTGGGTGGCAAGATCCCAGTGATACCTGTGGGAATGGTTCTTTCATGGCTGAGCCTCGTCTGCGCGTGGTTCGCAGCATCTCCTGGGTACAGTGACAGAAAACAGCCACAAAGGGACAAGTCAACTTCATGCCAGCAAGGCTGTAGCTTTTTCTTCTTCCCATGTGCCTCTTAGCACCCTCCTTCCCTGCCTTCCCTTTTCAAATGCACTTGAAAGATTTCAGCCCGAATGTTCCAAATTTAGGGGTGACCAGTGTTCCCAGCATTTTTGCTTTGTAAGGGGAATGGAGGGATGGAGAATAGCAAAGGGCTGGTGCCACCCATCCCCTTCCTACTGCCTGGCTTTGTACCAGGCTGCCAAGCTCTGAAGAGAGGTGCTAGGTCCTGAAGGGGGGACTCCATTCCCGAAGCAATCACAGCAACCTGATCTGGTTGCTCCAGCATGCGATGAGGAGGGCAATGCATGGCCCTCAGAGATAATGGGAGCCCGAAGGTCTTATCAGCTTCTTGGAGGGCAAAGTCAAACCCTTCAAATGAAAGCCCTTGAGGAAGAGGAGAGGATTTCTCCTCAAGTGTCAGGCACATTTCAGCAGTTTATAAATACTGTTGTTCTCTCTCTGCCACACTCAGCCCCACAGCACTGACTGTGACATCAGCCCTGGACCCAAACCTCATGGAGCTGAGCATCTGTGCTCGACTTGGCCAGGGGAAGGCAGGGCCAGGCCTCAGGTGTGTGTGTTTCCAGAGGCACTTTCAGCTGCTATTACCAGGTTCAGCCTTCTCAGGTTATAGCTCCGTGTTTTTCCCTATGCAGACCAAAGAAGGGGTTAAAGCGAGCTTACCTTTTCAGGAGCAGGACAAGGCAGTCACTTCGATGGAAAAGGAGTAGGATGTAGCCCCTTTTTCTTCCCTTTCCATTCCAGTCCTCTCCTCACCCTGTTATCTCCTACCCTTTCCTCTGTAGAGCTGCCCGGGTGCCCCGATGATGAGCTGTGAACCCTAATGACGGGAGAGGGGACAACATCCTGTTGTTCTACTCACCCCTCCCAGATTCTGACACCTGTCAAGGGCAGGAGGGCAATGTGGGGAAGAACTGAACACATCTGAGTTCTCCCCACCCTGATGGGGAGACACCTAGAAAACAGCACCTAGAGCTGTTTTCCAGTGAGATCCCCAGACTGAGTTTCCCCTGGATGCACCTCCTGGGAACAAAAGGAGCATCCCGAGACCAGAGACTCGAATCTCTGCTAAGATAGCCAAATCCCACCTGGCGATCGTGTTTTATCCCCGGGATGAATTTTGGGGTGGGCTCAGCAGAGACCCCAAAAACTACACAAGGACTGGCGTTGTGGCTGGACTCCCGGGAGAGCGGCTGGAGGGGGTGAGACGGGGGAATGGATTTGCCAGCGATGCCTCCTCGCAGGACACCGGCCAGCCCGCCCCGTGCCGGTTCCTGTCTCTGCCCCCGGGTTCCTCCTAACGAGGTTTCCAGCTCGGCTGAACCCCCTCGTTGCTTTCAGGTCCGCAGCCATCCGGGGCTGAACGGGGCTGGGGAGGGAGCTGGGGGCTACCGTTCCCATCCCCCTATTTCTCCTCCCCAGTATTATCGAGTGTTCGGGTTACATCAAACAAACACGAAAGCGGGGCAAAACTGGGGAGTCGATGCAGAAAATACAGTCACTGATTCATGTAAAGACGGGGCGGGGGGTTTATAAACCCTGTGCCAACGATCCCTTTGAAAGGGGTTGCTTGGGGTTGCTTGAGGTTGCTTTCGGCGGTGGTCCCCGCGCCCTGTGCAGGAGTTTGTGATGGAAAGTCTGCAAAAGCCATTAGGACTTTTGTGCTGGGGCACTAGAAAAGCAACGCAGACACCACTCACTTTTCTAAATAAACATTAGTCTTAAAAAGTTTGCACTGCTGACCCCCGCAGCTCTGATTACTTGCAATTCTCTGAACCATATTTTAAGTCTTCTAACTATTTTTATTTTTTTTTCGGGGAGGGGGCGGGTTTCGTTCGTTCCTCGCTGCAGCCGTGCCACAGATGTGCCGTACTGTGTGCTCCGGGAGCGGGGGAGTCTCTGCCCACCCCCTAGGCAGGTCCTCATTCTGCAGCCCTGCAGCCACAGCCCCACCGCATATTCAACTCCCTCCACGTTCCCCCGAAGAAGATTTGTCTTCTTCCTTTCTTTCCTTCTGTTTTTTTTTTTTTTTTTTTTTTTTTTTGGAGTTGTTGGACCACATTCGCGGGTCCGGTGAAGAGATGCTGCTCCTCTCTCTCAGTGGTCCCCGGGAGGGCAGAGGCGGTGCAAGCTGCAGCCCCATCCCCACCGAGCTGTGCCCTGAAACAGCCCCGGGACCCCTCTCCAACCCCCCCAACCAGACACATCTTGGCAGCGCGGCGGAGGCAGCTGCACCGAGGTATCATCAGTATAATTGGAAGGGTCACATGTTAAACCCTTGCTGTTGTTCACGGTAATGTAGCTGTGTCCCCCGGTTGCACATTTACCGATTTCTCGCAAACCAGCCATTGTCACAAGGTTCATTCCAGGAGGAGTGATCCAATGGGTTGCCACGGCAACTATAATGACATTAAAATAGAGGCGGCAGCCGCCGCCCCCCCATCTCCCCCACTCCCCTTTTCTGCCCGCTTAAAAACCGGCAGCAGTCCGGCAAAATCCTGCACCTTTCCCGTCGGGGCAGCCCGAGAAATAACACGAGTACCCAGAAGAGAACAAAGTGTGTTGGGCGGGAGGTTGGTTTATTTAAACCTTCCCGGGGAAAGCGGCCGAGGAAAACCCCCGAAAGGCGGCGGGAGCCACGCGGAGCCCCCGCGCCCGCAGAAGGCAAAATTGACCAAACCGGTCAAATTCCAGGCGGGAGCGGCGCGCGGACGGCTGGGGCTGGGAAGCGGGACGGAGCTGGGATCCATCCCTGTCCCAGGCACTCGCCGGGAGCGGGGAAAAGGGCACAAACCTGAGGGTTCTAAAGCCCCCACTCAGGCACCTGCGGGTTGGGCTGTGAGACCCTCTCCCTTGGCCCAACCCCGCGCTGGAAATCGGCTTTTCGCCACTTGGTTTTCCGGGAAACGTTCGTTTCCGATTGGTTTGCCTTTATTATTTCTCATCGGAGCTACTACGGTGCTTTCACGCATTTTTATTTTTCCCCCCGAAATTTGGGCCGAGAAATGGTGTTTTTAAAAAAGGACCTCTGTTTCCGATTATCACAAGACACCTTTCTCTCTCGATGAATATTTCTCTTCTCTCTCTCTTTCTGTGTCTCGCACATATATAAGCACGATCAAGGAATACTGTGCAAAAGCAAAAGGTAAATTCTGGAAATATTGACTATAATATCAACTAGATCTAGCGAGAGGGTCCAATATGTTTATTTTCCGTATGGGAAAACGTACTGCCCGTCTTTCGTCGCCGACAGCCGATAGCAGTGTCCGAAATCGGGCTCTGCAGAATTTCAGTGACGCTTTCCGGAATCGTTTCCCCGATCTCTGATTGAGGCCGGGAAAAGAATCGTTTCTATCAATTTCTCCCCATATTTTTTTTTCCCATGTGAGCCCGTGGGCGACAGTTTACCAGAGGAGACAGACCCGACAGCTCCACTCAGAGCCGCGGTTTCATTACCTCCACCAAAATGTGCCCGATACCTGCGCGCAGTTGGTGTAAATCCCCACCGCGGGAAGAACGGGGAACGTGCCCATGACTGGCAGCGACGAAAAAAATAAAAATAATTTTTAAAAGGGAGTTGGGGGATTCTGAGCAACCCAAACCGGCGCCGCCCGCAGCCGCCTCACAGGCGGTTTGCGGCGGCCGAGTGGCTTCCGACGGCGGAGCCGGCGACAGCGACACCCGCACCGGGTCGTCCGCGCTGAATATCCACGCAACACCCAGAGCCAGACCGGGAGACGGCTCCGGACTCCCTCTTCGGGGCCCCTGTCGCGGGTCGGGAAGGGGCCGGGGCGTCCGGGGATGCGGGGTCTGAGGGCACCGCTCGGCCCCAGCCTCCTGCGGGGCTGCACGACCCTCCGGAACTGCCCCCCTCGCACATAACCTCTGTAATTGCCGTGGTACCCCCGGCAGTGGGGGCATCCTGTTCCTAATGCCACCCACATCTCAGCAGAGAAGGTGAGGGGGGAATGCGGGGACCACCCCGCAGCCTGGTCGCAGGTTTCCCACCTCCGGTTGCAACTGGAAAACGCACTTGATCTGGGTTTTGTGTGACCCAAGGCGGGTGGCTGTGCCAGTCGCCGTTCCCGGGGGAACCCGAGGGCGCGGTCTCCCCGCAGGAGTTGGGTGGGAAGAGCAGCCGAGATGGTGAGAGGGACCGGCCGGAGCCGCGGGGCAGACGGAGAGGCGGTCGCGGGTGGCTGTCCCCTACCGCGGGGTTAAGAGAGGCGTCCCTGTCCCCAGACATATATCCAGCTCCTTGGGTGTGGGACCCTCCGCTGTGCGGCGGGAGGAGAGGGTAGATTGCCGGGGGCGCAGCCTGGGCTCAGCTCGCCGCAGCTCCAGGGAGGCCAGAAATGTTCTTTTGGGTGATCTCCTGAGCTCAAGAGCCGTCAAAACCATCCCCCTGAAGTACCCTCTTGGCAGGGGCTTATTGAAAGACGTACACGGAGCAGAAGCATGCCCGAGGGGAGGTGGGAACATCGTGGGACAGGAGAGAAAATGAAATTAAAACCAAATTAAAAAGAAGGAGGAAAGAGAGAGAAAGGTGGGAAACAGAAATTATCCTCCTTGTGAAACGTGTCGGGCTTCTCCGGAGCAACTGCAGAAGGGAGGCCTTTCCACAAGGGTGGATAAATTTACTCGCGTCCCACATGACCGAGGGTGGGGGACCCGAAGCGGGGGGTGGGGGGGGAAGAGAAAGGTCATGGGACTGGGATTTGGGTTGTAAGTCAAAGAGAAGACGTGGATTTCAGTGCCGCGTTAGGTGGCAGAGGCCTCGGGTTTTGCAAGAGAAGTAATTAAATAGGAAAAAAAAAAGGGGGGCGGTAAGAAGAGGGAAAAGCATTTCAGCAATAACACCAGTAAACTCTCAGGGGGTTAGCCGTGTGAAGGTGTGCTGCGGGGGGGAGACACACACAGATCCAGGAGAGCAACGCTGGGAGACCGTACTCGCCTAGCTATTGCCCCCACACCTCCCCGGGCCGGCGGTGGGTGCTCGGCCCTCCACCACTCCCGGCTCCGGCTTTCTCGGCCGAGCCCTGCGCTCTCCTTTTGTTGCCTTTATTTTGTGGCCACGTTTCTCTCCTGGAAAGAGGAGATCACAGGAGCGCTGCAGGCCGAAGCGGGGGGGGGGGGGGGGGGGGGGGGGGGCGGCCCGGCCCCCCCCCCGGATTCCCATCTTGCTCCCCTCGCCCCCACGCACCCCACCGAGACCTGCCGCGGTCCGGGGCGAGGGGGACTCGTCTGGCTGGACCTTGGAATTTTTGGCCCCATCCCCAAACGGGGGAAGTTTTTCCTTCTCCACTTAGTTTGTTTCAGTTTAAAGGATAGCCTGCGGCACCTCCATCCCCGGCCCTCCGGGAGTCCGGCCCCCAGCACAGCTCTGCTCCCACCCGGCTGTAGTTTCCCTACGCCCGGGGTCTTGTACTCTGTCCCCGCTTCTCCCTCTGCCGAGGGCTGATGTGGGGAGACACTATAGGGGGCACCCCTGCTAATCTCGGCCGGGTAAGGGGGGGAAAATTCCCACGGATTTTGCAGCTGGAATGAAAGGCGATCGTGTGCCCCGCAGACGGTGCTCAGTGCTGAAGAGTAATTTGTGGGGGCGGAGGGCCAGTGGAGCGCTCATCCACAGGCTTTCCGTGGGCTCTCCGCTCGCCTTCGTCGGCAGGAAAAAGTGAAGAATCTGGGAATTTTTGCGAGAGTGAAAGAAATCGCCGGTGTTTTTTCAACTCGCGGTACTAACGAAAGAGGAATCTAATTTCACGTAAAAGGCGCGTTAAAGCAGGGAAAACGAAATATGAACAAAACAGATAAAGACGGCCCCAAAGAAGAGCTTCTCTGCCACCCTGTGACATGGAGTCCAAAGCTCGGTAACCAGAAAAGATCGGGGAGTGGGAGAAACACCACCAAACCGGTCATTAGAACCATCCCAAGGCACTGGCATGAGATCTCCCTTGTAGAAACTGACAGACAAACTCATGACACTCTTTAAGTCTCCCGCCCGACCTCTCAGCGGGGAGAGTATCTCCTTTACAGGTTTTCATCCTGCCCTGCCACACGGAGAGGGAGACGAATATGATTCACGCTGTAGCCGTACACCTAATTTACCGGGATGCAGGCAGCTGGGACGGTTAGGAAGGCGAAGCATCCCGCCTGCCTGCGGCCGGGAAAGGCCGCCGGGCTCCGGCTTGCTCGGTACCGGCTGCCCAGAGGGGCCGAGCCCCTTCCCGGTCCACGGGCGGGCGCATCCCGGTACCGCCTGCCCGAGGGGTCGATAGCATCTGGATGATGAGGGAGGATCGGAAATGCACGCTCAGACCCTGCCGCGAGTAGGTTTTGTCCCGTCCTGGATCTCTGAGTCACCTGTTGCAGCCACTGCCTCGGGGTGCCAAGGTGCATCTTATTTAATAAAAGAATAAAATGCGAATTGGCGCCGCACGGCCGTGGGGGCCCGTCCGAGCCCGGGGGTAGCGGGTACCGGCACACGCTCACCCCTGCTACCCCGCATGGGCCGGGGAAGTCGCGTTACCCCCTGTAAATGCACCGACGGCCGGTGAAAAGGGGGTGTAGGAGGGCGAGCTCCGGGGTCCTGGGCTCTGCAAAACGCGCCTTCAGCTTCCCCGCAGCCCACCGGACACAGGGAGGGGAATCGCTGAGCCCAGAGAGAGGGTCCGCCGGTACCTCCTCTGGTTCTAAGGAGGGGAGATCCCTCTCGCTGCGGCCAAACAAGACATTCCCAGGGGCGGACATTGCTGCAAACCTCCTGGGGACAGCGGGAAAGCGACCCTCGATAGACTCGAAACGAAGTGGGTGAGACAGGAGAGACAGACACGGAGAGAAAGGGGGAGGAAAAAAGAAGGAGGGAGAAAGAGGAAAAGAAGGGTAAAGAGAGTGGAAGCAAACGAAACAGAAAAATAAAAGGAGCCACGAAGAGTAAGAGCAAAAGAGAGAGGAAAATGAAAAGGAAAGGGAGAAAGACGAAAAAGAAGAGAGAGAAAGAGAGGAAAACAAAACAAAATAAATTAAAATTGGGTAAAGAGGAAAAAAGAGGGGGAAAGAAAAACACAAAGAGACTTAACAGGGCGGGGAGATATAAAAAGAGAAAAATAAAAAGGGAAACAAAGAAAGTGAAAAAAACAGGTACATAAAAGAGCAGAATAGAGAAAAGGAAAAAGAAAGAAAGATAACGAGGGAAAGAGAAAAATAAATATGGAAAGAAAGAAAGGAGGGAAGAAAGAAAGAAAGAAGGAAGAAAGAAAGAAGAGGTGAAAATGATAAAGAAGAAAGAAAAAGTTATAATAATGATAATAATAAATAATAATTTTTTAAAAAAAAAGGAGCAAAGGAGAAAGAAAAGGAGAGGAAGAGAAGAAAAAAAGTAAAGACGAGCCGTAGTCCGGGAGGTGAGGGAAGAGCGCCGAGCCCCAGCCCCCCTCCTCGCCTGACAGACAGAAGGGCGAGTGCAGGTCCCTGACCTACCGCGAGCATCTCGAGGAGGAGTTCAAAAGCACCAACTTAATTTCTAAAGCAATTTTCCTGCGGCTGAGTCGGCTGCGACAGCTCTTCCCGCCCTCTCCATATCGGAATATGGGATTTTTTCTTTTTTTTTTTCTTTTTTTTTTTTTAACCTTGCTTCTCTACGTTCTGCGCGGGAAAGAAAAAAAAACGAAAGAGATATGAGGGTGGAAATAAGATGCTGGAGGGCAGTTATTTTCCAAAGTTACGAGACGGGAA
The DNA here is from genome assembly GCA_035584735.1 of Pseudotriccus pelzelni. Taxonomy (NCBI): domain Eukaryota; kingdom Metazoa; phylum Chordata; class Aves; order Passeriformes; family Tyrannidae; genus Pseudotriccus; species Pseudotriccus pelzelni. The sequence continues at coordinate 8,427,006 of JAWMRA010000005.1, forward strand.
AATGTTTTCAGGTCGGGCACTGGGGCACAGGGATATTGGGGGTTATTATTAAATCCTAAATTCACCGTGAAAATGGGAGTTTCTGCGCAGTCACAAAAAAAGGCCAGAGCAGTCCCGGAGGAAGGCTCGAACTATTGGAAAAGATGCTCTTGATGTCTAAAGGTGGTTTCTATAATCCAGGTTGATTTATTTTTGTTCGGGGCTGCGAGAAACTAGAAAGAGAAAACAAAAAAACTACCGGGGAAAGGAATAAGATCTTGACCTTTCCTAATTCTCCAAATCGGCAGTAATGGAAAGCAGAAGGTGCCAGGGGAGGAGGCAGGAGCTGAGGGCCGAGCGGGCGGTGCAGCGGGGCCGGCCGGGCCGGGGTCCCGCACCCGCAGCCGGCGAGGGAAGGGCCACTTGCTTCGCTCCTCGGGATCCGCACCACTTAACACAGGCTTAGTTAAGCGAAAGCAGAGAAAGAAATTACACACACAGAACCCTCCCGCTGTGGTCCCGACGGGGATATTCCGGGGCAGGATCGGTTTATCCCGCCCCGACAAACCCGAGGAGAATCCCCCGTTTTCCGCCTCTCCCGGCCTGCGCACACACGGAAATCCGTCGCGAAGTAACCGCGCTGAAAGCATCGCGGTTTTGTTACAACTCCTTCATCTGGCATATAGAAAGCAGAGGAGTGGGGGCACAACGAAGAATAAAAAACCCAAAAATAATCTCCACAGATGTGTGACCAAAGCCAAAGCAAGGCAGGGGAACCCGCATCCCCCCGGTCCTGCTCGGAAAAAGCCGCCGAGCGGAAAGGGAGAGAGCAAAAACCCCAAACCTGCAAAAAAGGATCGGGTTCGCAGCGGGCTTTGCCCAGGGATTAGCGCGGACAAAACCAACCACCGAAAGCAGCCCCGAGAACCGGGAGATTTGCCTACGGACGGGACGGAAGGGAAATGCCAGGTCGCCTTTTTGGCCAGGGACTCCCAAGCAGCGACTGCAACAGCTAATTATTTTCCTTTCAGTGCTCGGTTATTGCTGGTGTCCTCCCCGCCTCCCCTCCAGTAAATAAATAAAACCCTCCTTTAGGCAGCGAGGCGTGAAAAATGATCCTCGCTGAACGCTTAAAAATAATGTCCCGTGAAGATCGGGGCCACGGAGCCAGCCAGCCCCGTAATTAGGGGCCATTATCCGTCCTGCCTCGCCGAGGCAAGACTTCTCCTGAACCCCCAGAGCCGAGCCCGGCCAGGGCATTCTGGATCCCTGGAGACCCCCGGGTCTTTCCCCGCCACCCCGCGCTCCGGAGGGCAGGGGAGAGCCATTCCCGGGGGGTCTCCGCCGCCTCCCCGAGCGACGCAGATACTTGTGGGCGTGAGTCTGGTCTGGGCACGGAATAAGCTGGGGTGCTTCAGGGAAATTTAGCGAATGGGGAAAATTCTAATTTTAGAGACGCTTGGGGATCTTCCCTCCAGAATAAAACCTCGACGGCGCCGGCGCTCGCAGCCCCCGCGGGCGCCGGGGAGCCGAGCCCGACCCTTCCTGCGTGGATACCGTGACTCCCGATTAAGAGGGGAAAATCCCTCCGCTCCCAAGTCAGTTCAGCTTCAATCCTGGCCGGCGACCGCGGCTTAAAAACCCACTATGACTCTGCAAGGCAAAAGGAGATGAACGGAGCCGGGGAAAGGTGTCCCAGTCCCAGACCCCCCTCCAGAGCCCCCTCCCCTGAGCGTGTGGGGGCAGGGGGGCTCTCCAGGGAAACACCGCTTCCCTGCAGAGAGGACCCCCCTCCATCCCTCCAAATCCTGAGACCACCAACTTGGAGAACCCCTTGCACCAGCGGGACTGCAGGGGCCACACGCCTCCTTCATCCCTGCGGGCACCGACTGCTATTTCTTATCCGTTCTTGCCACCCTTGGCTCCTTCTCCTCCTGCACTTCGCAAACAGACAAGCCAAAAAATTATTAAAAATCGCTACTTTATATTAAAATAACCAGCCCCCTTCCTCCAGGCGCACAACCACCACCCAGCCACGCTGCACATCGCTTTCTTCCCTCGGATCCCTTCTCCTCAAAGCAGGCTCGGTTATTAAAGGAGGCTGAACAAAGATAGCCCCGAGAGCAGCTATCAGCGCATTTTAACTTCATCAAAGACTTCGAGGGAGAGGAGGGGTCTGGCACCTTCTAGTAATGAGCTTGTCAGGAACACCCCTGCCAGAGCAATTGAACAATTTGCACACAAGCAAAAGAAAAGGAGAGGGGAGGGAGGGAGGAAGGGGAAATGCTACAAAAGCCCCTTCAATTTCCAACCATGTGCTTGGCAATCTGGAAAATAGATTCATTGGCCTTCTCTTTTCTCCCATGTCGAGTCTTGTAGCCCCTTTTGTAGGAGCTGGACATGAAAGGGAGACAACCAAGTGCCGGACACGAAGATCGCTTTTCAAAAGCAAATGTGTGTGAAGGCGAGATGTGAGACCGCTCGCTGCGGGGAGGCGGCACGTTCAGGAACAACATCAACAAACTGCGCGGAGGTTCGAGGTGGCACAGACAGAGGCAGAGGACAAAAAAGGGGATGGGGGGAGAAAGGAGAAAAGAAAAGCCGATCCCCCCCTGCTCCCCCGGCGCACACGGCCCGGCTCCTGCCTGAGCCCCGGCGGGCCCCGCACAAAGCCCCGCTCGCCCGGGGACCGGCTCCGTCCCCCGCTCCCTGCCTCGTACGTCTCAGCTTTTTTTTTTTCTTTTTCTCCTTCTCCTTCAGCTGGCTGCCCGGTCAGAAAGGCCTCGATTCTTTCGATCAGGGTCCCTGCCAACAAACAAACCAAAGAGCCACGTTTGGTCCCTGAAATAAATAAATGGGGTGGGGGGGGAGAGAAAGGGGGAAAGTTTGGAGGAGAAGGGAGCGCTTTAAGATGTTTATTTACTTTGTAAGTTGTTGCAAAATTTAGGCAGAGATCAAGTTTCATTCAGTCATTCAAATGCTGCAGGCCCAAGGGGGACGTGTGTGCGGGGGGGAAACCCTCCAACTTATTTTCTCATGTGTCAACTTTTCCAAACAAAATAAAAGGAGGTGGAGGGGCGGCAGAGGGAAGCGGGGGATGCGGGGGGGGGGGGGGGGGGGAAA
>JAWMRA010000005.1:8432501-8537362 GCA_035584735.1 Pseudotriccus pelzelni
ATCTTGACGAAGCAGTCGTTGAGGGAGAGGTTGTGGCGGATGCTGTTCTGCCAGGCGGGGAACTTCTCCCGGTAGTACGGAAAGCGCCCGCTGATGAACTCGCAGATCTCGCTCAGCGTCAGCCGCTTCTTGGGGCTCTGTAGGATGGCCATGGTGATGAGGGCGATGTAGGAGTAGGGCGGCTTCACCAGCGGGTTCTTCCCCCCCGCGCCGCCGCCGCCGCCCGCGGGCGCCTTGTCCCCGGGCGCGGCGCCGCGGGCGCAGGCGGGCTCGGAGCCGCCGGCGGGGGACAGCCGCTCCGGGGACCCCCCCATGCGCGCCTTGGCGGCCCCGCTCCGCGGCAGCGCCAGCCCCAGCGGATCGCCGCCGTCCTCCTCCTCCTCGTCCTCGTCGTCGTCCTCCTCCTCGCTGTACTTGCCCCCATCCTGGGGCGGGCCCACCACGTCGATATCCGCGTCCTCCACCTCGGAGAGCGGCTCTTCCTCCGGGGAGCGCTCGGACATGATCCCGCAGCCGCCGCCGCCGCTGCTGCCCAAAGTCATTGTTGTGCGGCCGGGGCGGCCGGGGCCGGGCTCCCCCCCCCACCTAGCGGCGGCTCCCGGGATGGGCCCGGGGCCGTGCCGGAGGGCTGCGGCCGCCGCTGGGACTCCGCGCCCCGGCGCCGCCGCTCCGCTCCGCGCCCCGCTCGCCGCGCCGCTGCTGGCGGGGCCGCGGTGGTGGCTGCGGGGTGGTGGCTGCGGAGGGAGGGGCGGCGGAGGGGGCGCGGGGCGGGGGCGGGGGGAACGGGACACCCGTGGGCTGGGCAGGGAGCTTGGGAGCAGCGATAATAAATAATGGTGATAATGATAATAAAAGGAGAGAAAGAGAAACAAAAAAAAAAGAAAGAAAGAAAGGGGGGGGAAAAAAGTGGGGTTTGCGGCGGCTCCGTGCCTAGCCGGGGGGGGAAGGAGGGGAGGGGAGGGAGGGGCAGGGGAAAAGGGAGGGGGGAGGGCAGAAGTGGGGAAGGCGGCTCCCCCCTCCCCACCCCTCCCTAGCTGGGACCCGGTGGAAACGCTCCCACACTGCGCTTGCTGCCAGCGCTCCCCAGGCCTTTATACGGCCGCCCCGGCATCACGTGGCGCCCGCTGCAGCCCCCGCGGGGCACGGAGAGGGGCTGCCTGGCCCGGCCCGGTCCCCGGGGACCGTCTTCCCCGCCCGAGATGCTTTCGAGGAAAGGCGCTGCCCGTTCCCCTGGCGCTCGGTTGCCCCCGGCTTCGTCTGGAGTCGATTGCTGCAGGAGAGGGGGTCGGCGCTGGGTAAAGCCCCTCCCCGCTCCGAGCGCTTCGCGGCGTTGGAGGCTCGCAGAGCCCATTCCTGCGGGATGCGGGCGGGGATCCGCGAAGGGTCCCTTTCTCCCCTCGAGGATTGCCCATCCCCGAGTCTGGGCCCTGAGCTGCAGACCTCCAGCGGTCTCACCGACAGGGACCCTCACTCCGCCAGGACCGAACCCTCGGCACCTTTGAGAGGTCATGTGAATTTGGGGATCCCCGCTCCCCTTTTCCACGCGCTCACGTCACCGACGCGTCACCGAGCCCAGGACACCCTGCCTGGAAACCCGCCTCCCCCGAGGGCTCCCACGGCCCGCACCCGCGGAAGGGATGCTGCAGCCCGGCAGGTGCGGGGCGGAGGGCGAGGGGTAGCGCTCAGTCAAGCCTCTCCCCACGGGGGAAATAACCAAGACAAAGGCTGTGTGTGTCCTCGGGGTGCTGGGACGGCATCCGAGTCCCGCACTTCCGCCCGGCGCGGCTGGCTCGGCCGGGTACCACTTTCCGAGGCGGCCCACCCGCGGCTCGTCCAGGCCCCAGGATCCCTTGGGAAAGGGGAATATCCTGCGGCCTCGCGATCTCCTGTCTGCCGCCCTCCTGACTCCGCTCCCCAGCGGCTGGCAGGGAGGAGGTAGCGGGCATCGTACACCCACCTTGCCGCAGGCTGCGGACGAAGCTGGAGGATTTCCCTGTAAACAGAGTCCCCCAAGGCCCTTCAGAGTCACAGAAATGCCCCCGCGTGTAGCAGAGCCCCGCTGCCCCGCTTGCAGCCTCCCTGGTGCAGTTCGGGGGACACGGCCACTGCTGAAACCGCCCACCCCATGTCCCATGGGTGGCAGTGGCAGGAGGTTGTTCCCGTCTCTGTCGCGGACACGCCGAACCACGCTCGCAATGTTAGTTTTGGTTTGGTTTGCTTTGTTGGGCTTTTTTCCCCGTGGAGGCTCTGGAAACACGTAACCGCTTTCCCGGCGGAGGATGCTTGGGGAGGGCAGAAGGAGATGGGTTCCTCCAAGAGGGTACCATGAGGAGATGTCCCCCCGGCAGGGCCGCGTTCGGCAGTGTGAGAATCCGCGGTGATGAATTGCCAGTCTCTGCCGTTAACAGGTGCGAGCATTTGGCGATAAAATCTCCAGCACTAATACCGGGGAGCCGGGCCAAACAGCTGCGCGGCCCCGCTTCCAAATGCCGGTCACAATTACTCAAGCCCTAACGACTCTGCACAGGCTCGGTGGATTCTGGGGGACCCCGAGGAGAGGGCAGAAGCGGACATCTTCGCCCGCGCATCTCCGGTGGAAGCAGCGATTACAGAGCCGGAGCCTCTGTGCGGAGCCGGTCTCATCCTCTTCCCTCGCCGCCAGCGTGGCCATCGAGGAGAATTTCTCGACCGGAGGGGGAAAAATAGATGAAAAAGTGTGCTGAGAGTTTCTCGGGAAGGTGGAAAGTCTGCCCCGTGGGCGTCTGTCAGTTCTGGGGGAGCTTTCCTGAGCTTTCGCTTTTACACTTCTTCAGTGCTATTAACCTGCGTTTGCAACACATTCGCATACATCTCCCCTTTATATGTGTATGTATCTATTCAACTAGACATGTATTTATATTCTTTTATTTCTAATATATGTTTTTCCCTGTATATATATAATTAGCCAACACGGAGAAACGCTTCGGAGATGCCGCATCTTTCCTACCGACACTGTTTAAACTCTCCATTCATCAGCCCGGTGGAAAGACTATGGGAAGAACAAATGGAAGAGAGCGGAGAGGGAAAAGACCCTAGCCGCTTTCCATTTTATTAAGTAAAATAATAGTTATGCCTCCCCTACATAAACGAAAGTGTCATAAAAAATTCCGAAGCAGCTGCCAGAGATTTCGACCACACACACAACGGGGCGATTGAATTTCTACTTGGTGCATTTCATGGCAGCGAGGAACCGCCAGGAGCTGCGCCTTGTGTCTCTGCAGGGCGGTGAAGGGGAGGGCAGGGAGGGGGCAGCAAAATGACGCGCTGCAAGCGGACGAGGGCAGAGGACACCGCCCGGGGGATGCTCCGGGGGGGCTAAAGATGGTCAGCCGCCCCCGCGGCGCCCGGTCGCAGGGCGGCTGCCTCCCGATCGCTCTGTCTAGAGGCTGTTCTCGCACGGCTCGAAGTGAAACAGATGTGGGTGTCTGCTGCCTGCCCCCCTAAACCCTCCCACCGCCGCCCTGACCCGGCTGCCGCCTCCCTCCCCATGTCTGGAAGGATGGGCAGACCGCGGGGGGAGCCCCCAGCAGCGGGGGACTCGGGTGGAGCCGTTTGCTGCTACACTCATGGTCATGGGGACCGCGATGAGGCCGAAAATGTAGAGGGGAGACGAAAAGGGTCGATCAGATGCGGCTGTTGATGGGATGCGGCCGGTGGCTTGTCCTGCTCCCGCCCGGACCTGGCTTTCCCCCTCAGCACCGCACTTCCAGAGCCCCGCAGCTCGAGAAATAGCAAGTCCCGATCAGCCGCCATCGACACGATTCCTGCCTGATTCAAGACACAATATTGTTCTCGTTGAAGTCGGAAACGACCCAAAATGAAAAGACAGTGAATGAGTCCTGCTCCCTCCATCTCCGAGCGGGTCCTGTTCGCCGAGGCAGTCTTAGCCTCGGCTTTGCCACGCAAGATTGGCTGCAGAAACGAATCAAAACGAGAAAAAGTACCTAAACTACACCCGTCCCGAAATGATTTAGAAAAGGGAAACCCTGGACAGAAACAAAGCAGATGGTCGGGTCTCAGACACGGTACACTCGCACACACACTCTCTCTCGCCTGTGCATCCACACACGGAGCAACGGGTGTGTTTTAATGTGCGCCGGGGTAAGAAATGATGTGGTCTTCCGAAAGAGAAAACCTATTGATCTACCCGAGAAGATTGCCTTGTCATCGTCCTGCCGATCCCGGGCGTGCAGGGCTGGGAGGGAAGCACTTTTCCTTGGGCAGAGTTTTAATTTTTCTGCTCTCCTCTCTGCAGTATTTCCTTACAGACAGCCTCGCTTCCCGTTTGAACCCGACTCTGCTTTACGTTTCACGTTAAATTGCGGAATCAAACATGAGTAGGGCTGTGCACTGGTGGAATGGAGAGTCTCCACAAAGTCTTAATAGTAGAGAAGAAAAATAATAAAGGCTGTCAGCAGATCATGATCGTATTTTTTTTTCTTCTTTAAATTGATTTTCACTGTCTTTCCTGCCTGTCTTAATGAGGCGTTTGATCCAGGCGTGTTGGGTGTGTGTTTGATGCCCTGCTGACAGCTTTAGCAGGTGATCCCCACGGCCGAATTTCTCTCCCCCTCTCCGGGTCTCCCACTGCCCTCGCCGGAGTCGGAGCCCCCTGCAAGCTGCAAAACTGGACGCAACGACCAGGCTTTTTTTTTTTTCCCCCACAGGGAAAAACTCGTTCCCTGCCCATCCTCCGTTATTTACCGGGGGGTGTAGCGGAGGGCAGAGATACCAAACCCCGGAGCACCACGGGGTGCGATCGCTGCTTCTGCCCTGGCACTGGTCATGTCCACGCCCAAGGGAGCTGCTTCTGCCGGAGCATCTCCCGGCGCGGGGGGTTTAGCTGGGGGCAAAGCCCGGGGAAGCAAAGCCCTTGGGCAGTGCAGAGGGTTCAGCTTCAGTCCAGCCGACGTTGATCTCAGACCCTTCTAGATGATTTGTTGGTTTTGCGATATGTAATAGTTCTTGTTGCTTCTGTCGAGCAGCATCTAAATTCGTTTATTCTGATGAGAACGGCATCTACAAGTTCCCCAAGGCTCAGTGATGGATTTCTCCGTATTACCTCGTTATCAAGCTTGGCTGACCTCTAACTTCTCTGAAAACAGGAACAAGACAGACCTGCTGCTGCCTGGGATGCCCCAGGGGGCTCTTTTTCCACTTATGTGATTTCCTTTGATATTATTTCTCTTCTTTCCATATCCAAGGCTCAGACCTTCAGTGCTCCCTACAGTTCGACCTTTTTTCCAGCCCGGTACTGCCAGCTCCCAGCTTGCAGAGATCAGTTTGCAGTCTGCACACCAAGAGCTCCCAGCGCAGGGGGGTCAGTGGGAATGGTGGTGACAGATAGCAAGAGATATATGAAATTCCCAGTTTGGAAACCACCGGAGCCAAGTGCCAATATCCATCCCTGAAGTGTTCAGATGTTGGACAGCTCAGGTTTGTTGACTTGGCTTTTCAAATGCAGGTGTCTCAAAGCCCACACCAAAAAAGGCCTGGATTCCAATAAAGGCTTTTCCCAGGCACCCCATGTGCAGGGCTGAGCCCCCATGAAACTTTGGAGAACAATTCTCCCTGTCTTATCTGCTCCTCAGACGAGTGGGGAGCGTCTTAAACACACATTTATTTAGGTGCTGTTATCTGACTTTAGGACCTTAGTTTTGGGCTTGCAGTTCCAAAACTTTGTCTCCCGCTCTCTATTCATAATTTATCCCACCCCACGTGGGTTTGAAGCCCACTAGGCAAGGTCATACATAGCTTAACACTCCACTGATTAACTCTGGCTTTCTATAAGCTCTTTTTTTTAGTACCGTTCTTCAGCAATCTGACATGAAAAGAGATACATACATGTACATGACTCAGAGGAACACAACGATTTCAAGCCATAAACCACCAGGTGCACTTTTGAAACTCACCAAAGCCAGCTCTCCTGGTTGCCATAAAAAACACATTAGCCAAAGGCCGATGCATGTGGAAGGCAATTATGCTCTGGCACATGGCAGTGTGTATAGAACAGCTTGGTAACTGTGCCTACCACACAAGGAAAAATATTCCTGTGAAAACAAGCCTGCTAAATCACTTCATTCTTCCCCAAATCCCCTGAAAATAGAAGGAAGGATTTTTACGTTTGTTTTTTTGGGTTTTGTTGTTTGGGTTTTTGGGGGGGCGGGGGGTAGATGGAAGAGAGAGATACGTGGGAGGGAATAATATTTTCCAAAAGCTGGTGCACCAGTGCAAGAACCTAAGTAAATGGCCAGATCCACTTTAGAAACTCATGATGAGGTTACTGAGTCCAGGTTTTCCATGTTAGCATCTGATCATGCCAAACATGTCCAGGAAATCCCTGCTGCTGAGTTTTCTGCACTCAGCAGTTCAGCAGCCCGTGCCCACCTCACCCACCAAATTCACAAAAGTCCACTTCTGCCAGAAATTCCAGCTAAGAACTTTCAGCCTAGGGGCCAGAAGCAATACAAGGAGGGCCTTCAAAGAAGGAAATGACAGAGAAGGCAGAAAATTACTGGAATATACTCTGATTGATATAAAAATGTTTCCCTTTTTTTTTTCATGTAAATTGGTGATAAACAGTCATTGCATTTGGAAGCATCCAGCAATCTCCAGGTAGGGATCAGGTTGGGGTGAACCTGCTGTATCCTTGTGAAAAATCAGCCCCACATGCACACGTTAATATCTACAGATCTGCCTTGCAAAGAGCTTCATAAACATATTTTGCCTCTTGACCTCAAAGGAGATTGCACAGGAATATACCACAGGGCTCCTTTTCCCTCACTGCATCTTGGGAAGGAGTTGAATAAACAGAAAAAAAATTGCAACCTAAAGTATGGGAAGGGAGGAGAAGTATCTCACAAATGTAGAGAAGCAGAGGGAGAACCAAACCCCTTAAACCTCTCCCTTTACCTGGTGAAAGACTGCCAGGTAAAAAAATTATCAAAATAGGCACCACTTTAGTAGTCTGGGGCTAAATCTTCACAGAAGGGTGAATCTCAGCTCTGTTTCCCCACCGGTGTATGGCTGTGGATGTTGATTGCTCCACTGCATCTACATCAGGTCACAGCTTCACCCCTCAGCCCAGCTTTGGCATTTCCACCCCCCAGCAGCTTCTTCCTTCAAGTCCGAGACCCACAGTTAATCCCTGCTTTGCACACTGGGACACGCAGCCTTGGCACATCCCAGCCTGACTTTGTGGCAGCATCAGTGTGGCTGCAAGGGACAGTTTTCCATCTCCGTGAAACGGGTGCTCTGCAGTACACAGTAGGTAAAAGGGTCACACCAGAAACACATCCCCAGCATCTCCATACTGGTGTGAACTTCTGTCCCTTTCTTCAAACCACTGGAAAAAACTGCTACCCTGAGCTGCAAAGGGCCAAGGGAGGGAAAGCCTGTCAACACACAGATTAAAATTAATCCTGACACTCTGAGGGGCGGTTGAGGCTTCATATACACTCATATGTCCCTTTCTTTCACTTACTGCAGGTAAGCCTTTCCTTATTCTTGCTGGGAAGAGGAAACTGGATCACTCAGATTGAAGAAGCAATGCTGAGGGCTGCTGAAGCAAAGGCTGATGTTTCAAATCTGTCTTTATGTTGCTCAGAAAGACCTGATTTCTTAAAGATGGATACTCAGCATCACCCAGCTAACCAGATCCCAAAAACACTCAATATAAAATGCCTTTTCCTTATTATCACTTCCCAGGCTTTTTTATAGTCTAGATACTGAACATTAAAATTATCATATAAGAGGACGTAAGTTATCTGTTCCCTGAAAATACATGGCTGGGGTCCTGGGGGGAAGCAGGCTGGTGGGCTTCCCTCCCAGCGCAGAGATAAGCGTGCCATCTAGAGGAAATCCCCTTTATTGCCAGGACTGGCAGCTGAAAATTATCCAATAAAGCATAATTAACCTCTGGCTCCAGAGAAAATCCTCCGCCCGTGCTCTGCTGCTCTGAGCCGCGGCACAGGCGTGTTACAGCCGACTGGCCATGAGCCGAGGCATCGGGGTGGCTTGGGAAGGTCCTGAGTGCTTAAGGGACATCCCAGCCCACAGTGGCACACGCTGGCATGACGTGGGTGATGACAGCTGCCCAGCCCCCCCAGTGTGGGGGTTTGGGTGTAAAGGAGAAGAAGGCAATGTGGGTGTTTCCAGAGTACGTGTTGGCACCGGAGGAAGGTGAGGAGACTGCACGTATGGCCAGATGAGAAGGCTGTGTGTATCACATAATGCCCTCCAGTGGCTGCTAGCAGCAGTCCTGGACCATGGGTGCTGATGCCCGAGGCACAGGTGAGGTCTCAGGTGCACTAAAGGAGGCATTGGTAGGGCCACCTCCTCTACCAGCAGCTCCCTCCCTGTGGAGCACAGCCCTGGAGAGGCCCTGTGGGACTGACATGGGTGCGCAGAGTACAGCCAGCAGTGGGGAGGGGGTGTCAGGCCTCCCGTGGGACAGATCCGCACGTCCACTCATTTTTCCTAAGGAAAAAGCTTACTTCCCAGGCTGGATTGCTCACTTATAACTCTACATAAGATGGGCACCCTCATCCAAACGTTCACGCATGGGTGCAGGTCTGGGACACGCAACGTGGGAGCACGTGGGATGGCAGGTGCCATAGGTCTCATACCCTCTTGGGGTCAGCCAGCCCACTGAAGCATCCACATCCCACACCTTCCACTTTCCCTACCACCACCACTACCAGCGAATAGCACATCTGCACTCACCAGCACACGGCTGTTTGTCCCACTAACCAAAACAAATCCTTCCAGCCCTAAAGATAATTGAAAAACAGAGATCTAGGTTCAAGCAGAGGGACAAGTGCTACTGCCCAGCAGGTAGCTGTCTTGTGAAAATGGGAAGCCCTGCAAAAAACCCTTCAGAGACGGAGAAAGAGCAGGGAAGATCTCACATGAGAGAAACCTTATTCTGCACAAAAAGCAGGTTCACGCTTCAGCAGAGAATATTTGGATAGGAGCTGCTATTGCATTGACATGCTCATATTCTGCAGGATTCTTACATTTTCATCACTTTTCTTTTACTGAAAATTATTGCCACTTTTCCCACCGTCTCAGAAGCTCCCCCCAACACGTTGCTCTCTGGCGTCCCAAGCAAGGCTGAACTCCACCAACACCCGCAGCACTTTTTTTTTTTTTTTTTTTTGCTTTTAACAGCGATCCAGTCTCCATTTTGCAACCTCCTCACCTTCCTCTCACCCACACCTGTGTGTTCTCAGGCTCAACTCCTAACCCGTGGCTTGGACATGCTGCTCCCACCACCTGCACGGTTGTTGTTCGCTCCCCCAGCTCCGTGGCAGGGAGGGAAGGCACGGATGTCACCATGGCTCACCACAGGTCCTTGTCACTCACATGGAGTGAAGGGCTTCATGGCACTGCCCTGGAAGCTTGTGTGGTTTATACATCTCTTATTTCCTGTCATTACTGAGAAGAGCCCAGTTGTAATAAAAATCTGGGCTCCAATCCTACAAACACTTATGCCTGAGCTTAACTCTAAGCACGTGAGCCGTCAAAGGGGACTATTCATCTGCTTAAAATGTAGGCATGTTCTTAAGCGGCTGTAGCCTGGAGTCTGTCAGTGTAGGGATTTGTGCCTTAAGCCCATATTCTGGGTCATTATCCTTTTCATGTCTTCTCTGCCATCTCAGAAGATGCTTCAGCAGGGAATTTTCAAGTTCTTCAATAAACTTTGTCTTCCCTAGCAGTCTGGATTCTTGCCTATTCTATGGGACAATTCTCCTCTGTTGCCTCCCCTCCCCCTGTGAGCGATAATCCTGTGCTATTTCATGCTTGGCCAGACAATTAAGCCCTCTTGCTGCTTGGCTCTGTCTTTGTTATGTATAATTGTTCCAAATAATTAGCCACTATTGCACGCTATTCTGAAACTACTTTGTATTTCAATTATACTTAGAGGGTGAGCATCAGCTCGGGGAGAATCCAAGCAGCAGACAGCCTGGAAAGAAAGGGGTTCAAGCCGGGGGAAGATGGATACATGCTTAAACCAACACTATGGAAAACCTAACAATAAGTAACCAGGGAGGAGTAAATGTTGCTTGGACAGGGTCTGCAGCTGGTGGGGTCTGGGCAGGAGAGCTGAGGGTGGGCTGCAGGGTTTGGCCAGGGTGTCATCTGGCTGCCACCTCGTGGGTGCTGGTTACAGTGCAGGAGGCAAAATCGTACTCCACTTCTGTCACTTTCGTGGTGACTTGAAAGGCCATCTTGACCAAGTGGCCTGTTTCGCCATTTCCATACAATGTAGGGAATGAGCAGCTCTGCTGGGATGCATATGAGGTCTAGCAGGAAAACGTTCCCTCACGGTGGCTTTGAAATGGCAAAACTTGTGATTTCTTGAGGGTAAAGACAAGATTTGTTCAGCAGCCTCCTGTTTTTCCCATGGGTAAACACATCTCTGTTATGGAAGTGATGGATGGGAGATGCTCTTGGGAGGAAGTTACAGCTCTTCAAAAGCATCTTTCTGAAACTGAAAAGAAGACCCCTTAGCTTTACTGACTCTCCTGTCTTTCAAGCAGGGAACAACTGAAAAGGATATAACCAAGAGATCTGGGTTGGCTTGGCCTGAACTGGTGAACTAATTCCTCTGCTGAAACCCATGGCCTGCTCTGAGCAAAGAGCCAGGGTGGCCAGTGAGCTTGGACAATATTTGAGATCCATTTGCTCCAGCCGGGTTAGGTCACTGCAGAGGTCATACACTGCTGCCTTTGATCCGGCAGTGCTGATGCAAATGGAAAATGAACTTTTCCCAGGCACATATGTAATAACTGGCCCAGATGTATCCTTTCTCCATGCAGCACATGAGCCAGGGCAGTTTGTTGGCATTGGGATGACACAGTTGATTCAATACATGCACAAAACCAACTGCTGCAGTGTAACCGCTTCAGCAAAGCACAAGGACTGTGAAATGACTGGACCCCAGATGCTCTCCCAAGAGCTTGTAGGTGTTACTCTGTCAGTGCTTGGGCTCTGCTGCTTTGCTGCCTGACTGCAGCCCTGCAGCTCCGGTGCTGGTAGAGTCAGGCCAATCCTCAGCTCTGCCATGCGCACTGTGTAACGCATTTCAAACACAGTCAGGCTGCCAACGAGGCTGGCTGCTGCAGCAAAGGGATCTGTCATCACCAACTCCTCACCTTCCATGAAGGGCACAGATTCTCACAGTGCTTCCACTTATTTCCCTCTTTTGACTCTAGGGGGAAGAGTTGCAGGGGACAGCCAGCACAACCCAACCCTGAACCCTGTCCCCAGTGATGGCTTAAGAAAAGGGTAAAAGAAAGTATAGCCAAAGAAACCCTTCCTCTCTGAAATATTCCCAGAGTCAGCAACTAGTGTTTTAAGTATTTCCCAGCCTGGAGGTTGTATCCAACCCACCGTGTTTAATAACGACCGTCCCTGAACAAGCCTCACCCTGTCCGTACCCCAGGCTTCTCCGATGTCTTGTTCCCCTCCCAGCCATGAACAAGACCGAGCCCAAAGGTCGGGATGCTGCCGGTACGTGCTGAGCACCCCCGCCGGGAGCTGGGAGCCGGGAGCGGCTTCCCAGGGCTTTCCACTGGAGGTCAGTGTTGGCCTGAGCACGCCGGCTTTCACTCCGGGCCACCTCGGCCCTGCCACCCCCACCCCATGGCGGGATGTTACACCCGTGGGGTAAAGCGGCAGAGGGCAGAGCAGCGTTGCTCTTGCTCTATACAAACACAGCAGCCGCATCACCTGCTCCTGCCCGAATATGAACGACCCAAATATAAAGAACCAAAATATAACGTAGCAGAGGTGGTGACTGACCACAGATACCCCGAGATGTAGCTCAGGGCTTGGGCAGTGCTGACTCCCAGATGATAATTTGTTAAAAACCCATTATTACCTGGCAAAGCCAATCTCAGCCTGTCCCACTGCACCCACTGCTCATATCCCCATCATCATTTTACTTTACTGACTCAATCTTGACCTCCAAGAAACACCACTGACTGTCTTCAAGCTATGTATTTCCAAGGGGAAAGTATTGCATAGAATAAAAGCTAGTTATGGTGTAACATTTCCAGCACTGGGACTGCCAGTGGACAGCTGGCAGCATCCAGACAAAATCCAGCTCTGCCAGAGGGACTAATAAGTTCTTCAGGAAATGTGTTTCAACTGAAATTTCAGCTAATGCTGTGTTTGTTTGTAACAGGATGGAAAACACTATTTATAGCATGGGAATACAGTCTGGAAAGAGCAATTCTTACTGCTTGTTTGAACCTGTTGGAAGCAGCAGGAAGGTGGTATGAGCATGAAAGATGCAGAATGCTGCCGTATGCAGAGAGATGCAGCAGTTCAGCTGCAGTTCAGCTCTCTGGGCAGCTGGTGTTTCTCAGAGCAAAACAAGCACCATTTCCAAGTGGCAGCTCATTTTGGCTATGTGTTTCTGAATGTGCAGCTTGAGTTATCTGAAATCAGCCTAATTTGCAAAGAGTTACTCCCTGAGAAATCAGACAAGATAGCCCAGATCACCACCTACATCTCTTTGGTGTTCAAGATCAACTCCACCTCCCCTGCTGGCAGCTCATGGGCTCAAGACAGGACTCTCCCCAGCATGGGAAGTTCAGAGTACCTCTTGCCATCACCCTGAAGGATGACATTCATTCCACAATCTTAGAGAACACAAAAAGTTTTGCCTCTGTCTCTTTTGTGAGCTTTTGTGTGAGATAGTTACAACTGTCACTACCTAATATTCCCTAAAGTCCCTAAATAAAGAGGGGAGGATTTCAAAGGAGACTTGGTTTCACAACTGAAATCTGGGTGATAATTACTCCTGCTTCATTCAAATCCCTCTTATTCACTACACGGGGACATAGAAAAGACACTAAAACAGATGAAGGGCTCAGGTATAAACTTTACAAAGCTTAAAACTACTCTGTCCCAGCAAGGCTCATGCTTTACATGACACCTTAATCCTACTCATTTGCTAGATTCACCCTAACTGTAAACAAAGCTTTGAAATGAAAGCTTAAAAGCCTGGTTGGGATACATTAACTTAACCAAGAAGACACTCTTAAGGCATTAGTTTAATGACAATCACAATACGAGTTGCCAGCGTTTTGTGTGTGTGAGGATTAATATCTACAGGAAAAAGAAGAAAAGGGGGTTGTTCCTCCTGATTTTCAGCTGTTTGGCAGTGTAAGACCCACGGTGAGGGTGGTTTATTGATACTTGCAGGGGGCTCTGGGCTGGGGCTGTGTGGCAGACAGGGATATACCTGATCTTGGGAAGATGTGCAACCCAACACTTCACATCAGGGTTTGTCCCAACACACAGCAATAGGGTCATCTTCTCTCTCTGAGCCAGGTTTTCAGGGATTCAGTCCACTGTGGTGACTGTTGCTTCACACCAGAGCCACTTTGGCTGAGGAGACCCCTCAAGCACAGGGGTGGGATGGGTCTCTTGCAGACACATCCTTAGATCCCGAGTTGCGTGCTACTCTCCAGTGAGCTCCACTGCAGGAGGGCACAGGCAGCTGGGGGACAGGAGCAAGCCACAGCCCAGCCCTTCAGGGACCCTAAGCCTCCATGGCTTCACCAGGACTTAACACCCAGAGATGCCAGGAAGTTGGAAAGCTCCCTGACACCAGCTCCCTGCTCCTGCAAGTCTGCAGGGTGACTGGGGAGGACCCGGTGCAGCCCAGTTTGAGGTGTCACAGCTTGGCTAACTCTTCCCAGTGCATCCCACCCAGGCAGAACTACGGCATCTCCTGCCCACCCCCTCCACCCAACATTGTTTTTCTCTCGTGCCAGTACCTGGTTCTTCCCTACCTTGGCAACCCTCCTGCTCATGGTGCTAACCCAGCAGAGTCACAGCCCCATCACTCAGCAGCCCCAGTGCTTCGGGCACATGTCTGGCCCTGACACCCTGGATACTTAGGCAAGATTTCAAAAGTTCTTTTGTTAGCAAAACATTGCGGGATTGGGCCCTGGGAATGAATGCGAGCTATGACAAATGTTCTTTCTGCTGACTGTCCTTGCAAGTGATTATTTCAGCATCCCTCTAAGTCATCTCCACAGACAGAATGTCACAGGCAGGAATGTCATGTTGCAGCTTTCCATTAGATGGAGGATGTCTGCCTGTAGAGATCTTCTGCAGAGAGCCAAAGTATTCCAAGGGATAAGTTTTTTCACAACACCCTTTCTGAGCAGGGTTATCACTAAGGGAAAAGGACAGAAACTGCTTCTGGGACCAGTGTGAAAGCTGCAAGGGTCAAGCTGGAACGACCAGAGAGGAGACTCAGCACCCAGCGCTCAGCTGAAGGTGGCAGAACAGATCTAGGCCAGTTTTTAGAGGCAAACGGAGTCCAAATTTTAAGGAAGCCAAGAAGAAAAAATAATTTTCTTCCCTTCCCTCTCACACTAATCCTCCTCTCCGTTTCTATGAAGCACATAGAATGAATGAAAAGCCACAAGTCCCCAAGACGTGGACAGAAGTTGACTCCTTGGGTACCTGCATGTGCACCAGCTTTCAGTCATGCCCAGACACTGGAGAATAAGATGCTGTTTTACACCAAAGCTCAACCGACATCCAACTCCTCCTTAGAGAGAAAGGCGCAATAAGGACTACAGAAACTGCTCTGCTTCAGAGGGCACGTTTGAAGAACAGGAAAGAAATCCTAGCTTGGCACCAAATGATGTTTAAATTTAAAAAAATCTAAAAATCTGAATCTGGGGATGGGGAATTCTGCCTTCAAATCTGGTGAGACAGTCTGGCTGGCAGTCCTGTAAATAAATAGCAGCAGCCTGGCCAGTGAACAGTTTAGAATTTTAATTGATTTTGTTGCTAGGAAGAAAAAATACGATCTCCTAATTCGATGTGCTAAATCAGAATTTCACCTGCAAAGGGTTCCTTGGAGGGAAGACACGTTCCATGTACACAAATGGAAATCATCAAGTCCAGTAAGAGCTGCATAGGCAAACCTTACAGGAGTTACCACTCAGTTTTAAGAAAATCATAATAAAATGAGAGCTTTGGAAAGTGTCACTAAAAATGTAAGACATGGCAGTGTCACAACAGTAGCACTAGTCCATTTCCCACCAGTTACAAGACTATAATTTCCTCTTGCCAAAATCCATCCAGAGCCAGAGGAACAGCAGCGCTGGTCATGTTGGAAGAAAAAGCTTTATTTTAAAAAAGTCCTTTCTAACAATAGAGGTAATTTTTAAAAATAGTAAAAAGAAGTAGTCAAGTTGGGATTTCTTTTCCTACAGGGAAAGAAAATGAGAAACATCTTAAATATTCATTTAAAATCCAGTGAACTCGTTTAGTGGGATTTTTGGATAACTTTCATTCCAGTTACGCAGGAGGCACCCAGGAAAGAGAGGAGAAAGCCCATTTGTGAGAGTTTCCTGCACTTCACACTGTGCACCCACCTCCTGGCTGTGCTCCTCCTCACCTTAGGGGTGCACTGCTGCAGATGGCATCCCTGGGGCCAGGCTGTGCAGAAGGGCAAGAGTGGGGAGCCCTGCCTGGCAGATGCAGCCAGAGATGGGGCAGAAAAATAAATCCCCTTGCCTCCACTTCAGAATAAGCTGAGAAGCAGAGGAATAGAATCCTCCCACACCTGTGTCCACACACAGCCAGAGGTTGAGGACCCCTGACTCTCCCCCAGCTGGCCCCCACGGCAGGGAGGGAGAAGTGCACTTGTCCAGAGATGATGCTCCTGGGAGCCTGGGGATGTCCAGCCAAGCCCCCTCAACCCCCTCACATGTACCGCTCCAGGCCAGCAGGGAAGTTGGGCTGCCTCATGTAGGTGTTGCTGGAGCCGAACTGGCCGAGGGGCGAGGTGGAGAGCCCCAGGAGCTGCTCGCCGTGCTCAGCACAGGCTGGAGGCCGCATGGCCGGCAGCGCCAGTCTGTTGGGAGCCCCGTAGAGCTGCGGGCTGCTGGGCGAGTAGCTGCCCTGTGCCATGGGTAGGTGAGGGGGCGAGGCGGCATAGGGGTAAGCCAGGGTGTTGGGGCCAGCTCGGCCCAACAAGCCAGGGCTGACGGGCTGTGCCTGGAAGCAGGGAGGCTCGGAGCTGCTGGCGGAGCAGGCAGGAGCCAACTCGGCTCCGGGCAAACCCAGCGATGGGTGGCCCAGCTCGGAGGGCGGTGAGGGCTGCAGGGCCTGCTGCCCGCTGATGAGACTGTCGATGCTGAACATCCTGGGATGCTGTGCTGGCGGTGCTGCCCCGGCTGCATAGGGGTGGAAGACCGTGCTGGAGAGCTGGGGGCCGTAGCCAGGAGAGCAGAGGGCGTTGGGGTAGGGTGCTGCCGGTGCTGCGGGGCGGCCGGCGGGCGGGGGCGTGAAGGCGCTGGAGTTCTGCATGTAGCCGGGGTAGGTGGTGATGTCGGTGCGCTTGAAGCGCTTCCTCCGGCGCAGGAAGCTCCCGTTGTCGAACATGTCCTCTGCAGCCGGGTCCAGTGTCCAGTAGTTGCCCTTACCGGGATGTCCGGGCTCCCGGGGGATCTTGACGAAGCAGTCGTTGAGGGTGAGGTTGTGGCGGATGCTGTTCTGCCACTTCTTTGGGTTCTCCCGGTAGAAGGGGAAGCGCTCGGTGATGAACTTGTAGATGCCCCCCAAGGTGAGCTTCCTCTCGGCGGCGTTGGCGATGGCCATGGCGATGAGGGCGATGTAGGAGTACGGGGGTTTGCCCCGCTGCACCGGCCGCTTCCTCCGGCGGCCCCCGGCGGGGGGCGGCGGCTCCTCGGGGGGCGGCGGCGGCGGGGCAGGGCTGCCCCCTCCGCCCCGCGGCTCCGGCTTCACCGGCGGCGCCTGCGGAGACCCCCGGGGCGGCCCGGGGGAGCCGGGGCTGGCCGCGGCGGCGGGGCTGGGCGCCGGCAGAGTGCACATGCCTCGCAGGCAGGGGAAGCCGGCCGCGTTCATATACGGCCCTCGCCTTCCTCCTCGTCGGAGGATGGGGGGGAGCGGCGGGAGAAATAGCCCCCCCGAGGGGAGGGGAAGGGGGGAGAGGGAGGGGAAGGGGAAAGGGGCTGGCGCCGCGGCAGCTCCCTGCGATGGGGAGGCCGGTCCCGAGCCGCTTGGCAATATATAGGGCGTTCGCCCCCCCCGGAGGGGCGTGCGGTGCCGGGCCGGCCGGCCCCTCTCCCCCGACGGGAGGAGGAGGTCCCCGGGGAGGGGTCCCGACTCCCATAACTAAATCCCCCAGCCTCTCCTGGGGTTTGTGCTGCGGCCGTGCCCCCGAGAGGTCCCTCCCCCGGGGGTCCCGGGGCCAGCGCTGGGCCGGCCCTGCTCCGCGGCACTTCGCTTTCCTCGGAAGAGGTGCTTCATCCCAGGAGAAAAACCAAACAAAACCTGTCCCGACGGCCAGCCCGGGGAGAGTTTGGTGCCGCCGCCAGCCCCCAGCAGTAGAGCAGGTAACCTCCCGTCGGAACCCCTCCTGCGCTTGAATTTCGTTGTCTTTTTTCCCTGTGGAAAGCGCTTAAGAGTTGGCCTCAAGTCAATGCCGGCAACAGGCAGGGATTCTCCACAAAACCGAGCCCCTCTGTTTAGTTGCTTTGCAGCCTGGTGAGATCTCCTGGGTAAGGAAATCCTGGGAAAAAGTTTTTTCTTTTTCCCGGGAGAAAGAGAAATGGTCCGCAGAGCTCAAGGGCCACCCGCAGGTACTCCCGCAGTGCGGGCAAGGGATGCAGGAGAGGGATGGCGCTTTGGGGCTGGACAGGGGAAGTGGGAGTCACTCTATCACTGCAGACAGTCTGAAGCTGAAGGAAGACACCGGTCTCAGAATGCGCTACTGGTTTTTGCAGAAAACCTCTTCAGTTCTCAGCCTGTGCTCCAGAGCGAGCTGGCCAGGCAGAACTGCAGCCCCTCATCCACATGCCGATACCAGAGCTGGGGGCTGCCGGCTGCTTTAGCGGCACCAAAACAGCCGGGAGCTTTCGCACCGTCCTCACTCATTGCTGCCGACCATCACCTCTAAGCCAGATGCCCAAGCAGACCCCAGCCCACAGCAGGTAAGGGACCTGCTGCGTAAGGGTGGGCTGGGTGAGGCGGGGGGAATTTCTATAGCCAGATCACAGCTTTATACGTAGCTACATGTCCATGTCCTGAGAAGGCAGATGGAAACGTCTGTCTACACCCTTAATGCAGTGGCAGATCCCTTCATATGTGCATGGAGTGAAAATTGAAACCTTCAACTTTGTAACTTGGTTGAAAGTATTTCCAGTAGCAAAACATGATGAAAGCCTTTTCCCACAGAGGCAAGCAGGTGATCTCGATCGGGTCATATCATCCTTCTTCCTTCCTCTATAAATTTAAAGCCACCCAGTCTTTTGGAAAAGAGTCTTCAGCTCTTTCCTTTAAACATTTCCTTGTGGTTTTAAGTTCACCATTCAGGTTATCTGCCACCATGACTCATTCCCCTTCTTGTGCCTGCATGTGGTTTTGTCCTTGCTTTATTTTTCCTGAAGATAGTTGTGGCTCTTCTTCCACTCTCCAGGGCTCAGCCAGGGAATTGTGGTCTAACAGAGCCATGGCAAGTCCAGTCCTGTTCTGACACAGAGCAGTGCTGCCACAGTAAACTGCCTCAGTTTTCATTCTGCCAAATTAGGATAACAACAGGAGCATAGGTGATGGCTGGAGGACAGAGAGCAGGTGAAAAAGGGTGAAACACAGCCCTAAGGAAAGGTGCCTTTTTCCACAGAAGACAGAGATCTTCAGGGAGGAAAGCAAGTCAAAGGCACTGCTGGGACTATTCATTCACCTTGGGAGAGACAAGGGAAAAAGAACGAAGATTTGTATTTCTCCTGGAATGTGCATTTCAGTCAAGAAAGTATCAGAATGCAGCTAGTTCATTTCAGTCAGAGGATCTGACTTTTCCACTCACTGGAGAGGACGGCAGGACAGATGCCCAAGAAGGGACTCACTAAAGATCACTCCCAAATGCACAAAGAAAATTACCCCCCTGGGGGAGAAGGAAATCTTCCGCTTTGCAAACATTAGCTGGTGAGATCTTCATGTCAGTCTGAGGATTGTAATGTATTCTGACCTGGCAAGAATAGTTTTGGGAGGGAAAAGGGTTATGGAGTGAAAAAGAGGAATAGCTTTTATCAGTCATATCAAATAGCCCTTACTTGTCACTCACTCTCTTTTTTTTTTTTTTTTTTAAAGTCTAAACAACAGAAAAAGAGTTGGAAAAGAAAACCCACCAGTATAGCTGGATCTGGAGCAGCCTGCACCTGAGATCAGATCTAGCCAAGGAGGAGACATCTCATCTGGACGATGGGCTCTGAAGACCCAACGGCTTTAAGTGTTTATAGTCTGAGGCCCTGATCTCGTGTCATTTTATACACAGTGGGAGAAGCCCTGGCCCCATCTTGGGCTGTGGGCTGGCTGAGACTCCAGCTGGTGAGTAGTTACTTTAAAGCTGACAGGACCATTCAAATTACTCTCAACTTCAGGGGGTTAAGACCCAGATGTCAAAGTAGCTTTGACAGACGGATAAAACAGTGGGATGGAGGTGGTCAGGAACACACAGACAGGAAACAAACTGCGTTTTACCATGGAATAAGGAAGGCAAAACCACACAGACTCTGATTCTCACACATGCTTTCTCACTCAGGGTGCTCTTTGGCCCAGACCTATTACTAAAAATTGGAAGACAATAATAAAGATGGCTATCAAACAAACACAATCTGGATCTCTCTTTAAAGTGAGGTGTTGAGAAGGGAATAAATCACATTTACTAAGCAAGTGTAAGTTTTGCCAGCAACTGCTGTCTTCTGCATCATTTCATCCTAACTGAGTGCGCAGAGCGATTTCAACTGCTCTTTTACCTCCAGCTCCTGAACTGTTTTGCAGGAGAACTGCAGCCTCCTCTAGAAGTGCTGCACACACAAATCACTTTACTGCACAGGTGAAGTTGTTTTACTGCAGGAGAACGGGGCTGTGCACCCTCAGTGAGCTGCTGTTTTAAGCCCTGCATGCACCCAGGTAGGTATTGCACCAGTGGTACCCAGGGCACATTTCCAAGCTACTCTTTGCAATCACATGGGTTAGAAAAAGACGCATTTTCTTGCCCCAAAATGAAACAATCTTTTGCTAAACCACATGAAATATGGGGGTAACTGGGTAGGAGGTTCATGATCTTTAAGGCAGCCTCAGAGCCAGCGGTGACCTCTGGAGGATGCTTCAATGACACAACACCTGCTGATGGTGCTCTTAACATGGCCCTGAATTACCCCGTTACCTACTAACAACCAAACATTTGGGGATTTCCTTGGCTGAAAGCTGTACAAACCCATTCCCACCCTCTATGCATCAGTATCTGAATCCATCCATGCTCCAAACTCCCAGATGGAAATCCTCAGAGATCCTCCCTCCACAGCTACTCTGTGCAATGGGAAGGCTTAGCCACCAGAAGGAGAATCACATCACCCACAGAATAACATAATGGGTCAGGTTGGACAAGACCACAGTGGGTCATCTGGTCCCACCCTCTTGCTTGAGCAGGGTCATCCCAGAGCACATGGCACAGGATTGCATCCAGATGGTTCTTGAATGTCTCCAGTGAGGGAGACTCCACACCCTCCCTGAGTAACCTGTTCCAGTGTGCAGTTACCTCTCAGGAAAGAAGTTCTTCCTCACAGATGGAACTTCCTGGGCATCATTTTCTGCCCGTTGCCTCTTGTCCGACTGCTTGGCACCCCCAAGAAAAGCCATGTAAGAGGTCAGCCCTTTTGCACGAGGTTACTTCAGCTGGGGTGTGTGTATGGGAAATCCTTTCTTCCCGGGACATTTCCCTAATGGGATGCCACCTCTCAGAAGAGGAACATCTGAGGGAGGAAGCAATGAAAGCAAAACAGTAGATCTGGAGGGTCGACTCTGTGTCTTGTAACTCCAACTAGCATATGTGCAGGAGTGGGGCCACGATGTTGCTCAGCTACAGGATCAGCAGCCATGCAAAATGCAGCCCAGGACAGCAGGCAATGACTGCCTGGGGTCAGAGGAGCCACAGTTAAACACCCTTCCTGAGCTGTTCTATTTCTTCAAGATGCAGGAAACTGATAACCAAAGCAAATAAATTCTTCCTGAGAACTAACTCTCTGGGTCACTTATGTATTTGTAGGCAAGTGTGCAGTAAGGTCTGGACAAAATCATTTCTTCACAAAAATGATAAAGCATTTACCAAAACTGGGGAACATCAGGGAAAAAATCCTAAAAAAAAAAAAAAAAAAAAAGAAACTTGTAACCTACTCTTCATCTTTCTGGGCAAGTTCTGGTTTTTTCCCCCACTACAACCAGTCCAGTGTGTTTTGTGCATTGCCACACTATTTCTCTCCCCCTTGACCCCCCATATTATCCCAAGCCTTCCCCATGTTGGGAAGCTCTGCCTCCACCCAGTTCTTCCTACCTGCCACGCAGGAGATTTTTCTGCTGCCCAGATCCTGTCTCTACCACAGCTCCAGCCAGCTCCCCAGGCCTGCTGAGGCTTGGGTTTGTCAATGAAATCAAGGGAATGATGCCCAACTGCCCAGATGCTGCACACCAGGGCTCCCAGGCAAGGGCTTCACTGCAAAACTTTCCCTTTTCCTTGTCTATTTGCTGGTCTCTTACAACTACCAGTTGCAAGACCAGGCAGATGGTTAAAATCCCACACTGCTGGCTCACTATCCGCTCTCTTTTTCCTCTGTTTAATGCTCCTGCCAGCACTGATTTCACTCACTCCGACCATAATAGCGTTTTCCTTCCCCTCAGGCCAGGAGCACACCTCTGTCATGAAAAATTTCCCTCCTGTCTTGCACCTTCAGCCTGATCTGCCTGCAGCCCGACTGGCAGGTTGTTTTTCTTCTCACCACTTAAAATACTTTTGAAACAAAGACTCTTTAATGCCCCCCAGCCTAGCCAGGCACCTCTGGGAATCCCCTCCTGGTAGTGCAGGGGGAGGACTAACCTGAGCAGGGTGTACAGGGCACCCCTTGAGCTGGTGGGACCAGGTGAATGAAGTTTGTGTAGGACACAGAGTCTCCTGAGATGGTCAGGATGGAGTGGGATGCAGAGTTGAAAGCACGAGATGGTGATCTGGGGGAAAGGAGAGCAGAGATCCTCACACCTAGCCCACATGTTTGCTTACTAGCCTACAGAGGTGTCTCCAAGACTGAGATTTTGTGCAGTGACTTCAAAGTGCAGGGAAAGGGTCTCCAGCCATGGCAGGCCAGTGTTCAGCCCATCATTTCCTCGTGAGAAGGCAGGAGAGATGATTCAGACTCAAATCAGACTGGACAAGTGTGAATCACACAGCATTTGTCTCACATTCCTCCTAGCCAAAACCATCCCTGGCTGATGTTACTTTGGGGCTGGGAGAGTCAGCCTGGGCATTTCTTTATTTTGGAGGTCCACAGACATTCCTTTATTTCATTTCCATCTGCCACTTCTGACGTAGTGTGGGCACTGGAATCCCCCAGCTGAGATGGGAATCTCCGTGTAACAGCAGTGTTTGATGAAGGTAGGCAGCAGCGTCCAGGTCCTGGGCAGTTTCTATTGGAACTGAGTGCCTGGGGAGAGCGTTTGTGGTTCATCCATCACTGCTTGCCCTGGAGTAGCTGTTCAGGAGGGCCTCACCACATCACTGGCCTTTGGTAAATTACTTCAGTTTGGATGAGAAGCAGTTGATGCCAGTCTGCAACGTACCCGAGCCAACTTTATCACCTTGGGAGGCCAGTTAGCCCCAAGAACAGCACTCATATCTTCCCAAGCCCTCCAAGCAGTGTGAGCTGTGGGGATGGTGGCCTCTCTGATGGAATTTCAAGGCCCTCTCACACCTCTTTCTATTGGCCTTTTGCCTTTATGTCTGCATCTCCCAAGGGTGTCCTGCAGCTCACTTTTTCTGTTCACAGCCCTCACTTAGGTGCTATAGCACAAGTCTATGCAGGGGTGGACTTGAGAGAGGTCCCCAGCAGACCCAGCCCTGCCTCTTCTCTTTTCATGTTGCCAGCTCAAAGCCCTGTTGTGACCTGGAGGACAAGGGTCCATATGATGCTTGAAAGAAACTGAAGCTGCTGATAACCCAGCAGGCTGAACTTGCTGTTCATCCAGAAGGTTAGCAATAACGCCAACTTCATCTTGTAGTGCCACCTTGAGCATAAATGATGAGGGGGATGAATTTGGACTTGAAATCTGGCTTGGATCATGGTTATCCAAGAGGATAGGTGCAAAACCTGACACTGAACTGCCTTAGCCCCTGAGCCTAGAAGAGACCTCTGCCTGCATTACATCTCAGCCTCAAGGATTGAAGACCACATGATGTCAACCTCAAGCACTCTTCTTTAAAAATGTCCAATAAAGCATGTCCTTGGGGAAAGGTTAAAAATTGTTTTGCCCATTTCTAAATGGGGATAGCAAGTAGAGCATAAATGACTGACTCATCTGGAGCAAAGCAGCAAGACAGTGACATCAGTGGGACCACCATACAAATACTCTGACTTTGCAGAGACATCTAATTGGCATCTCAGATATATATCACATGCATTTAGTTTTTGTATGCATAAAAAACATTTTCATCATGATTCTGTAGGACAAAGCTCATGGCTTAATCATATGGGTTAAGTTTCCACTGAACCTTCATAATTTAGTTTGTCAATAGGAATGACTAACAGACTCTAGTGGAGTTTTCTGAATGAGAAACCTGTAGTAAAGGAGCAGAAGATCCTTGTTTTTCCACTGCAGCCAGAACTTCTGGATTGCCTCACCTTTTTCTCTGCTCGCTCCATTTGATGGGCTTCAGAAGGGTCAGCGGTGACATATGGCAGACCTGAGATGCCAAGATGCCAGGGGAAGGGAAGGATTTGTCTCCCAGGGATGGCCAAGTGTATGCTTTGTCCTCGCAGCATAAATGTTGAATGAAATACATCAGCAGAGCTTCCCGATGGGAGCCAGGCTGGGAGGGAGGTGACGTCCCTTAGTAGTATGGGAAGAAATCCTCTTCAAAATGGCACGAAATCATCAGCAAGAAAACAACAGCTGAAGGTCTCCAGGAGGTAACAGGGGCAGTTACAGATGCTAATAAAAATTTACACAATCTTCTTTGAAAGATGATCAGATGATTCAATATTATCCATTCTCTTTACGCCAAACTTGGAGTGTACAAACTTTGCACAAATTTTCCTGCCTTGTCGCTCTCTCAGCAGACATGGCATATCTTCACAGGTCTAAAAGATCAAAAGTGGGCAGCTTGTCCCCCACCAGACAGGGAAGGAAATTGAGGCAAAGGGAGACACAGGAAACCTGGCCCAAGCCTGGGAGTGGATGAAAAAAAGAAAGAAAAAAACCCTCAAAACCAAACGAACCAACAGCAGGATTTGATCGTAATTTTTCCAGCATAAAGAGCCTGGTAGATGTTTGTAAGAGAAACTTAGGAACCCATCTTCCATTCAAAGCAACAAGAACTAGGAACTTACATCCTCCCATAAAATTCCTTAAGAAAAAAAAAAATCATCAGCAACAAAAAGCAGTTGTAAGAGGCCCAAACACGTTCAGGCAGAGTGGAAGCCAAAAGAACTGTCTCAAGTCCCAGATGAACAGCACATGGACACCGAGGCCTTTGAGGTATGAACCTGACTGCAGGGATGAAGGGGTAAAGAGGTGCCAGGGTGGGCAACCAACAGCATGCCAGGTCCCCCCAGGGGGCTTAACAGCTGCCACTGCAGAATTAGCCACTTGCAAACAAGTCCTAATGGCTTTGCCTTATAGACCCACAAAATCCAGAGGCTGGTGCCTGCCATGGGCTTGTTCTCCCACTGCTTAGTCTGCCCCTAAGGAAAAGGAGCCCAGATGCAGCCGCCAGACTTCAACACAATCCCAAAGGATAAAAGATGAGCAAAGGAGAACGGAAGGCCATTTCAACAGAGAGGTGTCTGTGCTGTAAGTATCCTGGGGTACTAAGGATGGCCTCCTTCCCAGAGCTGCCAATCCTTGTGTTTTCATCACAGATTTCTCAGAGTGGGAAGGACTTATTCCCATTTAATCGTTTTGGTTTCTTTACTCCTTACACCACAACTGAGGAGTGCAGATTGCAAAGGACAACAAGATAACTGTGATCTTTCATGCACACTCCCAGAGGTCGGCAGAAGATCCTGTGTTGCTGTTGATGGTGAGAGCATGCAGATGGGGAAAAAATGCTTTTTAAAATCCAGTCTCAAGAATCTGGCTGGCCTAAGAACTGAGTCTGAGTTGCCTCAGGTCTCCCGTCATCAGTTGCCAGGAATATCCCAGTGCTGAGCAGACCCCACAGAAGGGATGCCAGCACCAGCTGGGCTGGTCCTTGGCCCCTGGAGATAGGAAGTCACTTTTCCTCCAAAGCCAAGACCAATCAAGGATCTCCCTAGGGAGCACACGCCCTCCGTCAGCAGGAGCCATTGCCAACTGCTGTCATAGGGCCACCAGCCAAGAGCTGGTCTTGGGATAACTGTATCAAAATTCATTAACCTAATTATTGTGTTCCCACATAGGTGGAGAGGGACTTCAGCAAGCAGAAGCAGCAAGCCACAACAGCAGGCAGTACCTCCTCACTGCCAGAGCCGGGACTCTTGAGGAGGCTCTGCCTCTTTGTTGCTTCCCCTGAGTACACTCAAATTACAAACCCGCCAACTCCCTGCTCAGCCAACCCCCTCACTCTGCAAACAGAAACTCAGCGCCCTAGAGGGTCTCACAGGCCTTATTCAGGTTGATGCTTGTGAAGAAACTCCCCCATTCCTACCAATTCCAGGGGAAAACCGTGGTAGCGGTGGCCCCAGGTCAAGCCTGCCAGGGGATGCTCTACACAGGACCCAGACCAGAGCCCTGCACACCATGTATTCCATGGGGGAGGAACAGAGCAGCCTTGATCACCATCAGAGCATTTCTGTACAAATATCCCTGCAAAGGAGTGTATGACAGGAATTTCTCCCCTCGTGCAATGGACTTTGCTGGATGTCCCCACAGCAGGTATTGTGGTCATCACAGCCAGGGTGATTTCCACGAGCTTGGTGAGAGCTGGCTATGTCCCACCTCTATTCTGACACAGACCAAATGTCCTCCAGATCCTCCACAGAGCATCAAAATCCCAAACAGAAAGGCAGGACATCCTAGGAAAGGCCAAGACAATCAGTTTACCCATATGCGGCAGTGGTGGAACAGGGTAGTTTCAAATTCCTTTTCGGGGTGGGGGAGATTTCAGGTGGATGTTACAGCTCTCAGCAGTGCTTTATCTGTTGACTTGGACAGGAGAAGAACCAGACCAGTGCTCATCACATCCAGCACCCTTCGTCCCAGTGTCAGGCCCAACATGGACACAAAGTCATCATTTCCCTTATGTATCTGGGGAACATCCCTCCAGACCATTGAAGCATCAGGGCAGAAGAGATTCTTGGGATGCAGGAAACCAGTGGAAAGTAATTTCTCATGTGAGACATCTTTGCATAGTTACACATAAAACGCATGTGCTCAGTAGAGTTACCTCAATATGAAGGGTCAGAAACACAAAAGAAAAGGTCGGATTTACAGCCCACCGTGCTGGTGCTGCGGAACGATGTGTCTGCTCTCACCAGCCTATTGCACTCTGACAGTTTTGAAAACAGATAAATGTTCATCACCTGCCCCAGAGGTGTGTTGCAAGGGTTAACTCATTAACCTGCCCACCTAAAACAGTACATGAAGAGCATCGGTGCCTGATCTCAGCACCGTTTACTGAATCACACCCAAACTCCTGGACCAGGACTCTGGGAACCAACCGAAAAACACAGCGAGGTACCACTGCCAGCCACACCAACAGCGGCAGAGCAGAGAGCATCGGTCACATCACCACTGGCCCTGGGCTTCACGTGTCACTGATTGACTCAAGTTTTAATTATGCCCCAATATCTCCATGTCTCCCAAAACACAAAGCTTCCAGCCAGGCAGTTCCTGCCAGCCGAAATTTCATAAAGAGCAGCGAGTGACTAAGACAGCCCAACCTTCAAGTCAGATGCTAACAGCTTTGGACAAGTGTGGGATTTTTACACCCCTATCTGCAGGAAAATCTGATGTTTAGTGCCCTGACTGTGAGCAGGTCACTCTTAAACCCCTGAACATCCCAGGCAAAAAAAAAAAAAAAAAAAAAACGGCAGAAAAAAAAAAAAAAAAGCGCCGGAGGGGAATTGTACTGGCTCTAATCCCTTCTGCCATTCTGCATATTCATGGAACATTGTCATAACACATCAGCAGGACAAAAGGTCTGTCGGCACCTCCTCCTCATTCCTTTGATAAACCACGAGACAAATGCTGAGTAAACACTTGGAATCCATTCACTGCACTATTCTCATCGGGATGAGAAAGGGCTCCTCTTTCTTGCAGGCCCAGAGCTGCTCAGCCTAATAAAGTACGGCCCACGGCCCGTGAAAAGAGAGGCCTATGGATGATGAAAACATGGATTATCTCATTTCACCCTCCTTGTATCAGACCCTGCTCACATTCTGAGTGCACTTGGTCTGACACGCAATTACACACACCAAAAAAAATAATAATAAAATTTAAAAAAGAAAAAAAAAGCCTGGTGAGGGGGGTGTTTGACAAGTGGGGGGACTGTCCATGAAATTTCACACATGACCTTTCCCTAGTGGGAAAGTAATTTGTTTTTGTTCCAGGACTATTCTCATTGATACCATCATTCCCTTAAATATTGTGGTTGATGGGAGAAGAGATAACACTTAGGACGAAGCTTTGCAGGTCACTAATGGCCTGATTCAAGCTGGCCCTGAGCACCCCACGAATGGCTGGGATGTTACTGAGCACCCCACAGACGGTTCCCTGGCCCTGGGAGCAGGCAAAGCCCCATTCTCCTCACAAGACTGCAAAATCAAAGGTCCTGGGATCAAAAAAAGCACCTGGAGAAGGAGGAGTGGCTTCTGTGCCCAAGGAGGGATGCGAGCACCTTGGTGGTTTGGGACCTCCAGGTGAACACCCCAGTGCCAACGGAGCAGGCTGGGGCATGAGATACCCTGTGATGGAGGTCAGTGGGCTCCAGTGTGGAGTCGCTTTGGTCAGGCTGGGACCTCACCAGAGTCAAGAGCAGGCTGGTGAGACTGGGAGCAGCACAGCTCCTTCAGCCTTTCTTCACACCCCACAGGCAGGCAGAGAGACCAGAGACACACGACCAGATAACTAACCATCTCCCAAAATCAGCATAAAAAGCCTCCTTACCGTTAGGCGTTCGGTGACTTGACCCAGGTTGCACAGAACGTCGATCACCAAAGTCGATCCCCAAGTGCTTTCCAACACTCCTCCGTTGCCCAGGTTTCTGGAGGCTCAGCTAAAAAAGCCTGCAATAAAACAAACAATTTAATAACCCAAAACAGGACAAGCAACTGGTTCTTCTGAAAGCAATCATCTGAAAGAAATATCTTCCATTTAAATAAGGTCCTCTACTTGGAAGAATATGAGCAGTTTTCCATGTGAAAATAAATTTCAGAGATGGTACATGGGGAACAAGCACACTTAAAGCAATTGTGCCCATAATGAAAAGCAAGACATAGTTATGAATTGCTGCCAAATGATGAAGAAACAGTAAATAGACTGCTGATTAACTAGGGTCTCTTTGTTAAATAAATGGCTCATAATCCTGTCCACTAACTGAGGGATGAGTACATAAATAGTGTATTCAACGCATTTGTTTCTGAAGAATCCTTAGGTTCACCCTTTAAGTTGCAGAAAAGCACGAGCAGTTGCTCCTCGACCTGGCACATCGGTCCTGAACGTCGCTATTCAAATATTTGCGTTTTACAAGGTGTTCGTTACAAAACCTCCCCGAGGACTCGGTGCAGTCTCACGGCAGCTCCAGTCGCTCGCTGGGCTCCAGTAAAACCCGCGCCATCCCCCGGCCAGGCAGGCGATGCCGGCTGTTTGTTTTCCCTGAGCGGGTGACTCCTCTCCCTCAGCAACCAAGAAGCAAAAGCAAGTGTGAAACTTGCACGGCTTCCAGGAGGCTGTTTGTTCTGCTGCCCGAAAGCAATTCCTGGTCTAAACTGTATTTGCACGTGTGATGGCTGCACTTCTCTGCCCTGGGATGGGTGACGGGCAGGCTGCTGGCTGCCACCTACAAACACCTACATCTGACCTGCAGAGCAACACAGCACAGCACTTCTTTAAAATGTTAGACTAATATGGTGATTTTCTTCCTTAGATCATGCTTTTATTTCCCCAGTTACTGCATTATTTAAAAAAAATTAAAAAAAAAAAAAAAAAAAAAACCAAACCAAAAATCAGCAGTGCTGTTAAGCCCAGATCCTCTGAGACCGCTTAGGCACATAACTCCCATTCACATCCAAATGATCTCAGGCGTCTTTGGCATAGGAGCCTCAGAGAACTCATTGCTTGGTATTTCTTGCGGGCACAATTCTCCATGCAGTTTCTCTCCCTGCCCAGCAGTGGCTCCACCCTGCAGGGCTTTGGGGCTCTGAACTCAATCCCAGGGGATAAACATTGGTTCCAAGCACTCAAAGGTGCTGAGCAATCTCCCTCCACTCATGCAGCCACCAGTACCAGATGCCCTCATCTCCCTTCTCCACAAGCCAGCACCCAGATACGGGACAGACCAGTTTTGAAGGGGAGTAGAAACAACCCTCATCCTATTCTCAACAGTTTTCCAGGGACTGTCCTATGCTTTTGCACCAGGTTCCATGGCTCCTGCACCATTCCCCAGGGCTGGGATGCAGGCAGCTGTGCTACAAATAAGTTACCTGGACTTAAAACCCAACCCAGGGTTGCTCCTGGAATGCTCCGTGCTTAGCGGAGTAGGAGGCTTCATACATCTTATTCCAACCTGTTGCTCTCCTGGGATGACTCTGACACCCCTGAGAACTGCTGGGCCCTGCGGAAGGGTCAGAATTTGGCCCTAAAGATTGACGGGGACTTTTCCCATTGACTCCTGCAAAAGCAGCTTTGGTACCTATTGCATCCTGTCAGCAGCATTCAGGTTAGAGCCTCCAAGCTTTAAATTGACAACGTTCCTCTCCAAACCCAATAAGTAATTGTGGGATTCGCTAATAGGGCTTGTCAAAATCAATTGGGGTTAAACACCTTTAGCTACAATAACAGTCATCTGACCCCGGGCTCCAGAAACCGCCGGGCTCAGAGGAACCCCGAGGGGTTATTCCTGGCTTCCCATTGCTTTGAGACAGATAAAAGAGCAGACGATGCAGAGCTGGGTAATCCGTTCAGCCCATCCCAGCCATGCACTGAAGTGACAGCTCCCAGAGTTTCTGCAGAGCTGGCTCCTCCTGGGAATTGTGTGTGGAGGGGCCAATTTGTTCAACAAAACCTGGGCAACCAGAGTTTTCTTAAATTCAATTGCCTGAAGGAGAAGGCAAATAGCATTTAAGCAGAGGAAAGTGCATTAAAACCACATATTTGATACAATGGCTGATACACCCCGTGCTGCCAACGCCTGAAATGATAATATTTTTTTTCTTAAATAAATAGCTCAGCAGCAGGATCCCAGCTTCCCCCAGCACAGTGAGGCTTCATGCTGCAGCAGCCGCATTTCCAGCCCTCCAGGCCAAACTGCTTCAGTGCTTCCCCTCTTTGCTGGGCTCGTTCCGATGGTGGACCAGTTCAGGAGGGACCGACAACGATGCCCATGCTGTGCTGAGGATCCACACATCCAGAGGGCACTTTCAGCTTTGTGTTTTCCCAGGAGGAATGTGTAGGAACACCAGTCAGCATGGACATCCTTCCCAGGTTAGTACAAAGGGCTTTTCCTGCCCGTGGCAACTTGTTGGTTTAAAGACCTGCCAGACCTTGACATAGAGGAAGGCAAAGCAGGGTGGGTCAGGAAGAGAAACAAATATTCAGGATTTGGAGCACTTGCATAACCCAGTAAGCTTCTTTCTCCTTCTCCAGATGTGGGATGCACCACTACCTCCTACTTTTCCCTGGGAGCTCTTCATCTGTGCCTTCCTCGCTTTTCTATCTGGGCAGTGTCTGCGACCATTGGGGTATTGAGGACTGCAGGAGAGGGTGTCTCCAGGTATCCCAGGGGAGGTTCCTTGGGGACATGAGACCCTGAGCTAGACAAAAACAGTGCAGAGGAAAGGAACACAGCTCTCCTGCTGTGCACAGAGAGGATGCTCGTTGGCCGGCTGCTGCTTGTCCCTTTTAGCAGCAGCTAACTTTATATTTGAGCACGTGATATTTGAATGAAGTCAAGCCTACAATGAGGGATTTAAAATTGTCCCACCTGGTCTCAAAATTTTTGAGAAACTACTAGAATGTAAAAAAAAAAAGCATCCTTTGCCACCCCTCCACAAACTGCAGAGATAACTGCTTTTAGGCTTTCCTCCCCTGGGGATTTCAGCTTCTACTACTTCTGTGAGAATCCTGGCAAGGTTGCCCCTCACACGAGACAGGTATTTTAACTTCTCACCTTGGCTAGGGCCCAAAAATCCAGTGCCAAGGTGAAAGTAAGCAGTACGGCGAGCAAACAATTATCCCAACATTCCCAAACAGGCATCTTGAGGGGAGAGGGAGGGCAGAGGTAAAACCTGAGCAGAAGAAATGCAGGGAGTGATACTGGGCAATACCAGAAGGGAAAATGGGAGGAAAATAACTAAAAAAAAAAAGCTTTCCTACAACACCAGGGAAGGGTTCAATCTGCAAGGGATGTCACACTATGGACACGTGTGCTTTTACCAACAATCAGCTTCAGCTTTCCCCCAGGCCACTCTCTGCTATAAGCCCAACCCGTCCATCAGAGACCAGACCCCCACAGGTAGGATGCTGGCACGTGAATCCTTCACTTCTGACAAGTTATTATGGTCACAGTGGAGGGAAAAATAGCTTTCCAAAGGAATCTGAAATGGGGGGATTGGTAGTGATTCAACATGAAAACTCACAAAAGTGAGTCCACCTAATCCAACACACTTCTGGTGCCAGCAGCAAGACCCCCTTCGCAGGAAGACTGACCTGCACCTTCACCTGAGCTCTATTTGACCAAAAACCCAAAAATATTAAATGTGAAGGGAAATTCAGAGGGAGGTGAAGGGCTCTGCATTGCTCCACTCGAAGGAGACTCCAAATTCTAAAGAAAGTCTAAACCAACTGTCATCGGCTGAGGGGCACAGCGTCCCTCGGAGCAGTGGCTGGTGCCACATTGGAGGTATTCAGTCTAAATTAACTCTCCCCCTAATACCTGAGCAAACATTTTCAGCTTGAGACTTAATATCCCTGGACATGTCTGCTGTCTCCCAGGTGAATCCCCAGATAAACAAGGTCAGCTCAGCCCTAATGCAACCATAAAAAGCTGTCAGTCAGCCCAGGAGATCTGGTTGCAAGGTCAAACCAGTTCCTGAAGGGTGCTGGGGCCAAACCTGGCCTGTCACTCATTTTAAGTGCAGGAAGGTTTGTTTTCTTGTTACCACGTCAGGTATCCCAAATTTAGGATTAGCTGTTGGCCGCCACAACATTGTTCTTTCAAAAAAAAAATAAAATAAACACATGAACACACACACATCCCTGGCCCCAAATAAATCTGTGTGCTGAGCCTGCCTGCAGCTGGGAGGTGAAAAGAAACCTGTCCTTCAGGAAAAGGGAAAGGGGATGTTCCCACACATTGTGTGACAGTTTCTGGCACAAAAGAACCCCCAAAGCACAGAGCAACATCCTTCAGCTAAAATACACAGTTGAATTATGGTATCTCCACTGCTGAAAAGCCTCTTTGTGCAGCAGATGAGGAGTGAGGCAAGGGCACCCTCCATCTCACAGAGGACATGTGGAAGCTGTCCCAGGCCACCTGCAAGCAAAACAGCTTTGCCTGGGATGAATCCTTGGTGCCATGTGTGAAAAGAACACATCATCTTCCCCAAATATTACCAGCTATTTAGCAGTGGGAAGCACTTTCCATCTCTGTGTTGTTTCTCCCGGCTACAAACCACTTGTGACCAGATGATGCTCTGGGAACAAGAGCCAAACCAAACAACCTGCCAGAGTCCAATCCAACCTTGGCTTGGTCCTCCCACCGCCCTTGTGGTACCAGCAGCACAGCACAGGGACAGCACTCGCAGTCTGGGGGATGAAAGGGAACGTACAGATCTGGTAATTGGGGAAAAAAGCCTCCCTGGTGCTTCTCTAACCACAACACTGTTTGAGGGGGTAAGTAGCTGGTCTGGGGTGGGTGCTAGGGAAATAAGTCCACAGGGAAGGATATATTGAAGAGGCTCTTAAAGCAACTTATCCCTTTCAGAAAAGGACCAACCTCCACCATGAAACTCCCTTGAGCTTTTGCCTCTCACCACCCGCTACATTAACTGGCTTCAGTCTTTCACCTTCTGCTGCTTAAAGTAGAGTAAGTTGGTCCGTGGCCAGTTTATCCCTTTCTGGGGGAACCAGCTCCTGCTGGTGCTTGAATATGGTTTTTCTACTGATGCAGGGAGCTGGCTGGGCAGGACAGCCCGAGGTATGTGCCAAGAACCAGGCCTGCAGCTGAAGAGCAGGTTAATTTTTCAGCCTGTGTCTCAGGGAGGTAGGACGGGGAGCAGGGAGCTGCCCCAGCCCCTTAGAAAGAAAAAGGAAAGACAAATAAACTGCTCAGAGGAGGAATTATCAGACTGTGCACAAAGAGGCAAACCTGAACAGACTTGTGCCAGGAATGCCTGGAGTGAGACAGGCTGATGACTGACAGCAACACTCTCCCCCCACCCCGCAGCAGCCATTGAGGCGAGCTTGTGGCAAAGAGCAGGAGAGGTGGGCTCATCTCAGCCCTTGGTGTCTCCACACATCAGTGCAGGCTTGATGTCCCAGTCCTCAGCTTGTGTTGTCATGTTCCAGCCATCCATGCAGACTCATGGGTCAGGTGGAGCTGGATGTGACACCTCAAAGAGAGACATATTGAGGCTCACCTCCCCACTCATCAGATTCAGCAGAGATGCCCCAAACCCCACTGAGAACCTAACCATTGTCCCCGGGGCAGTAGAAAGGGCACCCAAAGTAACCACTGCCTCTTTGGGGCACTCAGCTTTGCTCTCCAAGGTTGTCAGAAGACCCTCTTTACCTGCAGTGCATCTCTAGTTTTGCTACTTGGTGGCTGTGTCAGCATGTACATGACTGCAATCAGCTATTGGAGAGAGATCATCTGAATGGCTGAATATTCATGCACAACTATATAAAGCCTTGGCTCCCAAAGCAAAGCCAGATTGAGAGGTTACCATCCTCAATGCCTGCAGCTCCAGGTTCACTGCCACACCTCCAAAAGGGATTAGTTTTTAACCCAGACCATTTGGTTATCCAGCTAACAGCTTGGTCTTATAAAACTGTTACAACCACACAGCATAAGGGATGGGGAACTGAGGCATAGCTGGAAGAGCAAGTGGGCCAGAAAAAGCTCATTTTCAGCCAAAGTGAGTGAATCATTTGTGACTTAAACAAAACTGAGCTGACACCATTTGCTGCCCATCCTGAAGCAAATATCCAAAATGATATCTCATGGTGAAGGAAACCTCCAGAAAGCAAATAGACAACAAAAGCCTGTGGAATGCCAAGTGTGATCATCTGTCACCTGCAGGGCTATGGCACTTCCCCAGGAAGCTTCTCCTCCGTGCTACTCATTCCAGGGATATCCCTCAGCCAGTTAACAATATCCTACATTTTCTTTTTTTTTTGTTCTTTCTGTTTTCAAGGCATGTTAATTTCAAAACAAAGAAACAAGACACTGTCCTTAAACATCCCCAATATTTCAAGTTCAACTTTGTTTCAACATCCCTAAAACTGCGTTTTTTTGACAATTAAACCATTCATCTTTTCCAGATCCACTCAGAACCTCATCTAGATACACATTAATCTTCCTGATCTCAAAGCCAAGCAGAAAATAGGCATTTCTTTCCTCTGCTCCTACAAGACAATACTGCCACAGTACTTGCTGCTACTTCCAACCCAGGCTATCAATGCATTCAGACATTAGGCTTCCCTCATGTCGCAACTCAACCTAACATATCTGATTCTCAGTTCCATCCCATTATATCAACACACTTAAAAAAAAACCCCAAACTCAGCCATCTAATAAAAAAAAAAAAATCTACTTCTTGCTGAGGGCTCCTGCAGAACACTACTCTTGACTGACCCAGAGGGGTCTAAGGAGCTGCTGTCTGTGCTGGAGATGGATGCATCCTGAAGAAGGACAATGATCCTGAAGAAGGGGAATGATCCATCCATCATCCGCCCCCTCCTTAACCTAACTCATGACCATTTGACCTTGCTCATTGCTACAGCAGCTTGCATGTAGGTGCTGCTCCTTCCTCTTCTCACCTTTCCACTGTTCAAGAGCTTCAGCTGAATCAAGATCCATTCTCCGCCAAAGGCACTGGAGCTACTCCTGGTGTGCTGCAGTGCTAGAGAAGCTTTGGCCCAACACCAGTTCTCTTCCCTGTTCTGGAGCATGGCATGATGAATTTTCACCACTATCAATACACGCAACACAAATACTCTCATGGTTTACAAAGCATGTCTCCCTCCCCTCCTGCCTTGCCTGCTCGAATTCAGAGATGGCCAACAACTATTAAACACATCAATGTAAACATTGGTAGATTGCTTCTAATAGGAAACAAAAATGTTTTGAGCAAAGCTAATTGCCGGGAAATAAGGTCGTTCCAATATTTCAGCAGGGGGTTATAAATCTCTTGGTTCCTGCCTCCTTCCAGGATTAAGGTTTTACAGATGTTGCTGTCAGAAGGAGAAGAATGATTTCAGATGCTTGTTTCCACTGTACATTTAAAAAAAGGGCATAAATGCATGCAGTAAATTGCTGGGCCAGTTTTCTTTCTACAAGAAAAAAAAAAACACACACAAATCTCAACAAACAAAATACAGAAAATCTGCACTGGAACTCCTAAAAATCTTATGATGATGCAAAACGCTCACCACACTGATAACTGGCAAACTTTAACATGTAATTCAAGCCAGCCAGTTGCATTGACTGCCAAAACGCTTCTTCCCCTCCTCTGCTTCTTTCTATCCTTCTCCACCACCAAATGATCACTCTACATGGAGGGACTCTCTAGTGCAAGGAGACCAGAAAACAGCCCTGTTCTTCCTGAGCTGGAAGAGGAAAAGGGGCTGAGCAGCCACAGAGAAAAGAGCTGTTCTCTTAAAAGCTAGACCTAAACCCAAATATAAACATTAAGAGAGCAGGGAGAGGGGAGAAAGCCTCTATTAAGTACAAGGAGATGGTTAGGGTAAAGAATGAGACTTGATGTCTGTCTCCAAGTTGGCTTGCCAGGGCAGTTTAACCATTTGCATGGGAAATATCCATCAGCAAAGGGGTTGGGCTCAGCTCTTTTCCCCTTGCACAGAATGACTGATGAGCTCTTGGGAGCCTCCAGACACCTCCGGGACTGGGGTAAAATTCCCCACCCCAACCCCGTGCTGACACCCCATGGTACACACTGTGCTGCCTTTGGAAACCATTCTTCAAGCAGCAAAATCTTGATAGGAAAAAAGAACACAAGACCTGCCAAAACAAAGCACTCAGCTGCACAAACCACTTGCTTCGTGAAAAAACAGCAAGCGTGGAGAAGACCAAGGCAGATCATCACAGACCAGAGGTCTGTCCCCGCAGGAAGGTGCCCATTGAGTTCCTCATTGTTGTTTTAATTGGGATAATGTGGGCATTACAAAGGAGGACAGTGCTGTGGTTGCTTCTTAGCACCATCACGAGACCTCGGTCACCTCCCCAGTCCAGCAGGTGTCCATGCTGTCAGCTCATCTGAGCCAGACACCAGTCAAACGAGGACTCGAGTGGGCTCTGGATGCCCATGTCCAAAACTGCTGCCACAAAAAGCCACAGTAGCTCAAATCCTGATGGGGACACTTACACAAAAGCCCACAGATTTGCTCTAACTGTAACTCAATGAGCTGATTGAACTTTCATGGGTGTCACCATCACACATTGCAGTGTGTTAATGTGACCTTTTTTTCCAGCAAAATAAAATCCGTTCATTCTCCTTCACTTACCTTTAACTTCTCAATGCCATCCAAAGGAGGGGAAGGTTCTGCTTCCCCCATCCCCAGCGACCTCCTTGGGGCTCAGTGGCATCCCTCCCAAGGTATGAGGTTTTCTCCAAACACAGCTGACTCAAGCCAAGGGGCCAGCACCTCTCACGAGAGGCATTCTGGCTGCTTTATTTTTCCAATTCAGCAGAAACTGTGACTCTCCTGCTGAGAAGCCTGGAGCCTGCTCTGAAGACAGTGGGCCTGTTCCAGATTTACACTGTTTTTCCTTAAGCTCAGAGATCGCCACTGAGTTGTTCTCTCATCCCGCTTTTGGTGCTTTCTTTCATTTTAAACTGCAATCGTACTCCCTCCCCCCAAAAAAAACCCAACAAAAACAACATATCCAGACAAGAAACCATCCAGTTCAGCTCCTTTTACATTCTCAAGACATCAGTACAACTTCTTCAACTGCGGGGGGGTTACATTTTGGATCTGATTTCCACAAGACACAAGTGGCACCCCTAAAAAAATATTCCAAGCCACTGGGACAGAAGAGCTGAAGTCCAACATCTCTTCATAAAGTAGAGGGATTCATGCCTATCTCAGAAACCAGACAACCACCACATATGAAGATGCAGGTACATGTCCATCCCAAATCTCCCAGCATTCACCCACAGCTGGATCCCAGGAAGGAGGGGGCTGTACTCATGCTTCTCATTTTCCAGCATGTGGGTTAGTCTGCAGGACCCAGGGGTGGGGTTATACTCACTGGACCTGGGACTGACACCTGCCGTTGGAGAAGACAACGATGCTGGGACTTCAGGATCAGCCTGTTAAATCTCGGGTCCCGCTGTGGCATCCCCAGGCACCCCTGCGTGGCGGGTCAGCACCTCCTGAGCCGCTGTCTCAGGGAACCCACCAGGAAGGAGAAGCCCCACCACCTCCACGTGCCAGCTCCTCTCAGGAGGGGTGGCACAGCTGCCAGGTGCACACTCCAGGGTGCCCATTTCGGGAAGGCTCCTCCGCCCTGGCTATAAATACCAGCCCTGACCACGATCCCCAGCAGCTCGCTCCGTTCTTCCAGCAGATGTGCCAAGACAAACTGATGCGAGGCTCCGTAATCGGCAGTTTGTTGGTCTCCCGGGGCCAGTGAAAGCCCAGACTGGGGACTAAACACAGCTGACTCGAACACACAAGCAACCAAGCTCTGTTAGGGCCAGAAGCAACTGGGGAATGATTTAGGAGATGAGTCCTTGATTCTGCCAGTTATTTATCTAGTTGATGACTCAGACAAGCAGTTTTACGGTCCAAACCTTAGGGGAAAACATGTGGAACTAATCAAGGCACACCAAAGGGAAAAAAAAAAAAAGACAAAATTAATATAAAATAAATTGAACAATGCACACAATCACCAAACCCGATTTTTTCCTTCCGAGTAGGCACTGTATCTGAGATGCTTGTTCTTGTTGTTTCTCCTTTATTATTCTTTTGCTTTTAAAGGGCAACACATGGCAGCAGAAGTCATTTTTGCAAGCACAACAAAACATAATCTCTCCACAAAGAAAGGCAATAGCTGTTTATTCAGCAGGTCCCTCCTATTCATGTCGTTGCCACCTCAAAATAAGAATGCAATTGAAAATAATAATAAACCAAGACACTTTTGTGACTAACATAGAAATACGCCAATTTCAGGGTTAAAGCAACCAACACGAGCAAGGTTTTATGCTAATGGGTGCTGTGAGTTTTTTGTCTGTTACTGTAGACTAAAGGAGGAGACAAGATGCTTTGGTGCTTTAACACCGGCTGAGAGATTTGGAGCCCTCTATCCTTCATGTCCCAGAACCTTTGGTAAAGTCACTTCAACTCAGCTCATCAGGAGCTAGCTGCCTAGTTCCCAAAGAGATGCATGTTTTGGGATCTTGTGGGATCTTGCACCACCTCACTGCACAGTGATGTCCAGAGCCTCACCCTTGCCCAGCCAGGGTCCATGGTATGTTAATCTATAGTTTCAAAGGTGTGTATCCCAGCTAAAAATTGAGACTTTTTAAGAAAAGTACAGATTTTGATGAAATTTACTGGGTGGGGGGGACAGAGATGATTCAAGTACCAACCAGATTAAAATAACATGCTTAGAAACAGGTCTGAAATTGCACCCAGTGTCAGAGAGGACATAGATAAAGTTGAGCCAGCCTAAAGCAGACTCAGCCCAGCCAGTGCTCAGCCTCACATCAGCTCTCCTACAACCCCTTCCATCCCT
Source organism: Pseudotriccus pelzelni (assembly GCA_035584735.1). NCBI lineage: Eukaryota > Metazoa > Chordata > Aves > Passeriformes > Tyrannidae > Pseudotriccus > Pseudotriccus pelzelni. The sequence continues at coordinate 8,471,770 of JAWMRA010000005.1, forward strand.
CTGCAGCCCAGGTGAATCACATCCCCTCTCCCATACACATCACCCCTCCTTGGGACCCCCAAGGCTTGACTCTGAGCCAGAGGCTCCTGCTTGCCTGCCCATTTCACTGCCTCCTGTCTCACAGCCTCCCAGATAACATCAGGCCAAGGTGATTATGTCCTTCCCGGGCCAGCAAACCAGATTTTCTGAATGACCTGCCCAGATCACTTCTCATCAGCCTCATGCATTGGTCAGTGCCAGGGCTCTTCCTCTACACAAGTCACCAGGTATTGTGCTGGAGCCAGACAGTTTGCCCTCCTTGTGTTCACTGAAAGCCTGAGCATTTCATTGCTGGAGCCATTCACTTCACGCACGCTCCAACAATTCACATCCCCACCCCGTCACCAGGTCACTCTGAAACTTGCCTTTCCACTGTGCCCTTCCTGTTTGCCTTCTCTTCTCCACTGCACTTTGATTGACACAGTTAAAGATGCCCCTGTCAAGTAGGCTGTGGTCTGGGGCCAAAAAGGGAAAAGACCACAGTCAGCAGAGAAAGGTACCTGCTGGGAGAGTTTATTTCTTCCCTGGCAGAGGGATTATGTTTCACCTGAGTGTCGTGGTTTAACCCCAGACAGCAAATGGTTTTGACTGGGGGAGAGTCAATTTTCTTCCTAGTAGCTTTTACAGTTCTTTGTTTTGGATTTAGTATGAGAATAATGTTGGTAACATGCTGATGCTTGAGCTGTTGCTAAGTGTAGCTTACTACAAGCCCAGAACTTTTCCATTTCCCATTCTCTGCCAGTGAGGAGAAGCAAGGGAGGCTGAGAAGGAGCGTGGCCAGGACAGCTGGCCTAAAAACTGACCAAATGGATATTCCATACCATAGAGCACATACCATAGAGCCTTCTCTTCTCTACCACCCTTTGACTGATTTGCTTAAAGACCTCCCTGTCAAATAGGCTTTGGTCTGGGGCCAAAAAGTGAAAAGACCACAGTCAGCAGGGAAAGGTACCTGCTGTGAGAGCTTATTTCATTCCTGTCAGAGGGATTATGTTTCACCTGAGATATATTGTCTCCCTACTGAAGCAGCCTGAGACTCTCAAGACAGGGCTCAGCAGAGAACATCCCACTGCTGGCCCATCACCAAAACCTTCCTGGCAGCTGCTGATGGGATTTTTACTTATGGTGGGTATTTCAAGCAGTTTCACAGTTGTGTTTTCTATCAGAGAACAGCAAGAGCCCAATTTCTGCCTGCCTCCCTCCCATCCACCCCACAGGCATGCTCTCACCCACGAGGCAGGGGACAACCCCAGGGGCTCCTCTCAGCTCCAGAGTAAGGGGGACCTGCACCCACCCCAGTTGCTTATCATTCTTTCCCTCCCTACTGACAGGTGCTCACTTTAAGAGACTACAGTGGCCTCAGCAACAGTCCTACTCACACACCTGCAGGCCCTGCCATCAGCCCCACTTTCACTAAAACAAACCTTTCATCAGGAATGCACCTTCACTGGAGTCACAGGGCAGGGAAGACCAGGCAAATACCAAAGAGCAAGTGAGGGCACACCTTAAAACAGAGCCACAGCCTCACATAGCATCCAGAGACTTTTTATTTAAGAGAGACAATCAGCATTCAGGCTGACTTAAAAGATTGAGCAGTATGATGACAGCTCCCATTTCAGGGGAGAAAGGCAGAGGGAGAGGGGATTTGGTTTCAGACTAAACCCTTGCGGCAGGCTCCCATCAACATGCACCCCAAGGTCACACATGGGAGGCAGCTTCTTTAAAATAATAGGACAGCTTGAGGCTTTATTTACCTCCAGAAAGGCTTTTTAACTCGGCTGGCGGTGACTTCACCCCCACAGAGACCTCATGGGAAGCTGGAAGTGTCAACTCTAAAGAAGCAGGTTTTGGGGACCAGTGTCTGTGTACGGATGGGATGAGCAGAGCCCAGACAAGGGTCCCATGTCCCCAGGGATGCACACCTGGTAAACCCATCCCTCAGAGAGGGTCTCACCCCTACAATACACAGCCCAGTACTGCCACTCCACTGGTGTCCTGTGCCCACACTAGGCTGACGCAGCCTCTCTACCTGCGGCTGCCAGCAGCAGCACATCTCCTTTCCACCTCCACAGACCCACCAGGCACAGGCACGTTTGGATGGACACTCAGTTTTAGGCACACTAAGAAACCATTCCCTCTGCTCACACCATCACAGACTTAAAAGCACAAAGGATCAAGCCTGGGATTTTGAGTCTGCTGGGGAACAGAGTGTCTGTCTCTGCAGCCAGGCACAGCAGCATCTCAGCACTGCGCCAACCAGTTCTCATTTCTTCATGAGTCTCAGGTGTTAAAAAAACCTCTTTGCAGCAGAAAAGGGAAAATGGCAACACCTGCGCATGAAACAGAGAATGGGGCTGGTGGGATCGTGGTCTTTCTGTCTTACCTGTCACTTGCAGAGGAGGTGTCAGGGTTTATTCATGCAGCTCACTTGCCCATTATTTAGAGCTTGCTCTGACTTAAAACTGAGCCAAGAAAAGACCAACTCCTCAGCATCACACGTGCTGATCTGTGGGCAGGGCTGAGCCCTGGCAGGCAGATCTTGCCACTGGTCTGATAAACCAGGGCAGCTTCTCCAGCAAGGGACTTTCACTGACTTGCTGCAGGTGTGTGGCAACTCATTTAATCTTCATTTCTTTCACCTCCTGTCCTTTACTCATGTTCTCAATTTAAAATCTGAAGCACAGGGACAGCAGGAGAAGTTTTCTACTAAATAGAACTAGAAATGCTTCCTTAAAGCTTTCAATACCGAAGTTAGAGGGAGTTGGGTAGAATTTTTTTTCCTTTAAATAAAACTCCAAGGGATGATACAGTAACCTGAATCCACTTAAAAAACATCCATCTTTCCTAATTCTTGTGGTTATTGGACAGAAACAAACTAACAAAAAAAAAAAAAAAGAAAAAGAAAAAAAAGAGAAAAAGAAATATAAAGCAAAGAAAAGGGGGGAAAAAAAACCCAAACAAAAAAAACAAAGCAACCCCAAAAAACCCCAAGCTTAGATGATTTCTAACTGAATTTCATGCTCTCTGAGTGACTGGAAGACTTTCTAGTCACACAGTCTTTGAGGCACCGAAGTCCCCTTAAGTAACATCAAAATCCTCAGCAACCTGGGAGCTTTGGGGCATTTACCTGTGGGGAAAGGGACCCAGGAGCATGGGAAAGATCCGAGCTTGATGGAAACCTCTGCCCAAGAGATTCCCAAGGTCTTGGGCTCAGGTCTCTGCCTCCAGTAATATCATATGAAACAGAAGGAAGCTACACAGCCAAACATCCTTGGCACTGCTCAAAAGCATCCCAGCACTGTCCCCTCATACTGCAAAGCCCCTCTCAGACAGCCCGAAGGAGCCAGCAACTTTGTCTCTGAGCAAACCAATGCAGTAATAGCTAAACCCAGAGCTCTCACCTCTGCTCCCTCCCTGGATCTCAAAGCTGGGGCTGGAGGACCGGTGCTTCCCTCCTCGGGTGCGACATCCTGGGCTCCAGTCACCACTTCCATACTAACTTCTGGGGACCAGCAGGAACCCAGTTAGTAACTGCCTGTCCTCACCCATCTGGGCTGGGTTCCCTGCTGGAACCAATTAGAACAATTAGTAGCTCATCAGGGTTCCTCTGTGCTAAGGACTCTCACATGTGGGTACTTGCAAAAGACCTTACCCATTTCTGCACCCTTCGGCAGCTCCTAGGCTCTTTGTGGGGGTTCTCATCTCCCCACTTTTATTCTTTTCCCCCAGAGCTTATATTGTTAAGGGCCTGTGCAGTTCAGGGAGGACACAGCAGGGTAGATAAGGCAGGAGTTGATGAATTGCTCATGATGGAAGAATAACAGCCAAGTTAATTAAGAGTCTTCATATGCCTCATGCAACTTTCATTAGCTGCTGTGGTGACCCTGTGCCTACTTAGACAGCAGAAACCTACCTGCTCTCCAAAAGGACTCAAAATCTCCCCTCTCCAGAGCAATCCCTATCAAAGTGTCCGTTAATGGATGCACCATTTTTAAAGTAATTTTCAAAATTAAGGCTATGATTTATTATTAATGATAATGTCACTTTTGCCTTACCATTTTAATTAACTGACGTTCTTCTTAACTTTTAAAAACACATGTTATCTGAAACATAATTATCTAGTCTTTTATTCTGCAGCACAGATGGACATTAGCAGGTTGGACATGATTGCTGACAGATGTCACATCCTTCAAGGAGGATTGGACTTCCAAGACAGTGTTGGTTCTCAGACTCTGCCCTCAAGAATAACTTGCTCTTGAGGCACTGCTCTACCAGCACCAATGCAAGTGCCCTAAAAAACTGCATTTATTAATTTCCCTGAAGAAAAAAACCCTCCTCTCAATACTTTGGATAAACAGCAGAATTTGTTTAACATCCTGACCTAAACACCTGGACTAAGTTTGGGGGTAAAGGACTCCTGAGTTCTTGAACAGATGCAGTGATTCTGCTAAACCCCTGTAAGCCTGACCTTCCTGAGACCTTGTCCTGTTAACTGCAGTGAGTTAGGAGCCAGTTTGGTCAAATTTGAGCAGTTGCTCTTTGCAAAGGCTGTTTCTCCTTTTGCCAGTCATGCAGGATGCGCTTCTGCCCAGTTTGAGAGACCCTTTCTACACTGATCTCCTGCTTTAGAAAGTGTGAACACATCTAAGCACAGAGGAATAGATCTGCTGCAAGGGTTCTGCAAAGTCATTTGTGCTCAGCCCCCAACAGTGATGCTCTGTCTGGGGGGTGTCACAAGACCCAGATGTCACTGGAATAGCAGAAGGTGCTGAGCCTACACAGGGGGTGGCTGCTGGTACGGGTCCTGCTCATGCCCCATGTTCAGAATTACCGGCCATGCCCCAGCACAAAGTTCTGTTGGTGTAACCCTGCTGGCACATTGAAAGTTCTCTTCTCTGACCTCCATCAACCGAGATGCCAACCCCATTCTGTCTCTTCCCACTCCCCTACCCTGAGGTCTTTTCTGGGAAGCATGGGGCTGTCTTTGCTGAAGGATACTCAGGTAGAATCTGCACAGCTGTGCCTGAAGGACTAAACTACTCCATGCTTTTCCATCAGAGTCATTTGGAAACAATAATAGGATGGAAAGGCAACTAGAAGATTTTGCCAGAAAACATCAATCAGCAGAAAAAGCAATTAAGGCTTTGACTGTGTAGCTACAGTGTTTTCCCTCTTTAAAATTTCCCTGTGAAATGGAATTGGATACAATTCCCCCTATGAAAGGGAATTGGGTGCTTAGCACTCAGCTTTTTCCAGCAGCTTCACTTCTAGTGCTCCCTCTGCCAGCCCAGGGCAGAACTCACTTCTGAGGCACTCTGGGGTGGAGAGACACCAGGAACACTTCTCTGCCGTGGCACCAGGTATCAAATTCCTTTATTAGTGAAAAGCCCTCCAGTCAAAAGTCAATCTTGGACATTGCCCAGTTGGTTTATGCAAACCTATCATGAATGTAGTGGCACAGAACAGCCATGATAATTAAGTTGGCCCCATGCAGTTGTTCTCATTAGGTAGAATTAAATAAACTGACAAAAAAAAAAAAAAGGGCATGTCATTTACTGTTGTCAAGTTACCAAATAGCAGATCTCAGTGCAAAACAAAACTAAACAAACACTAATCCAAAAATATCTATTTCTCTATGTGGATTTTTTTAAAAAAAAGTTACAGTGTTAAAAACAATCAGGCTTTTAAACTAAAAATCAGGTCTTTCAAGGCACGAGAAATACCGTACATCCCAGGGACGCCACTCCCAAGCTGCATCCTGCTCTCCGCGAACCTTGCACCCCTCCTTGTGGCGGATCGCAGCAACTGTCGCGCGAGCAAAATCCTCTCTGCCGGTCTTTGGCTCCCAAAAAAGACCCCAGGTAAACACCAGGGACATCCATCAGCTCTGGCACCGACCATCACCTTCTCCAGGCTGTGAACGTCTCCGAGCTAGAGATATAAACGACTTCTGCTTCTCTCTGGAAGTCACCTCTAAGCATGCGTTTCAAACACTGTTAAAATGGAGGGTGTAGACATGTGTGACACATTGGAACAGTTAAACTCCTCAATCTTAATGTTTGTTTAAAGGTTACTTTTGGATGAAAGCTGGTTGGAGAATAAATAACAGATGCCGAGGGCCTCCATTATGTATTTTTGCAATTAGCAGAAAATCTTGATGCTTTTCTTAAAGAACATACATAATTTTGTGGGATGTTTATTGCTGGAAGCAATCTGCTCTCGCTGGCAAGAGCAGCATCCAAGAGCCCAGGGAAGCTTCACAAGGAGTCACACATAGTAAGCCAAAATCTATGCTTGCTGCAGGAACAGCACTTACAACCCCACGCTTGCTGTTGAAAGGAAGCGGTGAAATGCTCTTTATTTCCACAGAAAATTTTAAATTACAAAGAACATGGTGAAATTATCCCCGTTTCTGCTTTCCACAAACATTTTGACTACCCAGCAAAAATGTGGCTCCTGATTATACTTTCATTTGAAAAATGCATCCACGACGTTTCATGCCATTGTTGGCTTCTATGCCCAAGGGCTTCTTCCATGGTCCAGCTATCAGTTCCCTTTTGCGGTATGGAGATACTACTATACCTCGGGAAATCTTGTGCATCCAGGATGCGTGGCCTGGAAGGAAAAATGGAAGGACGGAAGGCACTAAAACTCACAGAAAGCATCTCCCTCTCACAGAAGCTTGTGTGTGGAATATGAGGTGGGACAGCAGCTCAACTTCAAACTGAGCCAGTCCTTGCCCTGAAATAAAGGCACTGATGATTTCCATCACATCCCAATGAAACTAGAGAGGGTATTCAGACAAGAACAGAGAAATTTGAGTTAGAACATAATACATATCTCAGAATACTTGGTGACCATAGCTGGGAACTTCAGCTGGTTCTGGTTTAAGAAGACAACAGTAGTAATGCCCTGAACATGAACCTAAAGAGATAGCCCTGTGCTCAGTCAGGAGAGAGGACCACCACATCCTACATGCTCCATACACCCTGATAGATCCTGATAGTCCTTGAAGACCTCCACAATAGATTAAGCTTAATTCCTCAGACTTGATCTAATTTTATCCCAAAATCTCTCTTCATATCTCATGGCACTAAATAATCTCTCTATATATCTCACGGCATGCTGAGAACAGAAGTTGTCCAAGATGCCATTTCCATGTACCATCTCCATCCCGTTACACTTTGGTAGCTGCACAGCAATCTTTCCCATTTCTTACCACACAGAAACAGCATTGTGCTAAAAAGCCCTCCAGAATAAAGCAGATAATATCTTTTGGGACAGCGCCTCGTATTTTCCGAGAGTTGTCTCGCTGCAGCAGCTATTACAAACTAAACCAAACCCTCCTATTTGTAAATTAGAAAGAAAAAGCACAAACTCAAACTGGTATTTGGTTTAGGACTGAATGGGTTCACACAGTGCTTAAGAAGCATTTTAGACAAAAGCAAGCTTTCTGCCAAACATTTGAGGGGAAAGAGAAAATTTCTGCTTTTGCTGTCTGAATGCACTTATAAGCCAGGATGACAAAATAGCCAGGCACTGCTGCCCACAGTGAAATACACTGTGCTTCTCATGCTTCACAAACAAGGTTCAAGTTGTCTTTTTCCTGCCCAGTTTAGTTTCTATGGTGTTAACCTGAAGAAAAAACTCCTGTCTTCATGCCTGGAATTTAAGGGGGCAGAGTCGATGAGGGGAGACAGGGAACTTACAGGCAGGGAGTGCATTTGCCTCAATTTCCACACAGCACAACCATGAAATAGCTGGACTCCACAAGCATCACTGCTGTGCAGAACGGGTAGGTACCCAGAGCTAAAGTCTGACCGGTGAATGCTCCTCTAAGCATCTTCCCTCCCCTCCTCAACCACCTCACTTGCCTCTTCCATTGAGGCGTAACTGGTCACTGCTGGTTTAACACTAGCGATTGAAGAGGTTTCTTCACGCAACTGCTGCTAAGCGCTGTGCTGAAGCATGACAGACACAGCTGATCTGACTCACACAGGAGAAAAGAGCAGAGGTACTACACAGATTTTCTGTAGCTGGGAAGGAAAAAAAAAAAAAAAAGCAATGTGCAATGTTGGTTTTGTAACAGCTTATGTGCCAAGTTCATGTCAGAAACAGGTTCAGGTTGCTCCAGCAGAAGGTTTAAAGATTTTCTTTATTTTGCAAGACACAGAGAGATTGGTAAGCACACTCCCTTCCCTATCACACAGAACATCTGCAACTCACAAACGTAAAGAAAAGGCATTAAAAGGCAGAAAGCAAAGAGGATAGAGCATACTTCAGCTGAGCAGATTAGAAGACTCAATAAAGACGCCTATTGTTACCAACAGAAATACTCTACAGACCACAGACTGAAAACCACCATCTTAAACTAAGCAATCCATGAAAAACAGCAGAGAGCTGCAAGATTAAATTCATCCATCCTCCCCTATCTCCACTGGAAGCTTTATAAATGTCTGCAGATCAAAAGAGTGTGTGCAGTGCTGCTATATGAAACCAAGTATTAGTATTTTTGTTACCATCTCCTTTGTTACCTGATCAGCCGAATCCTCGTCACGTTGTCTTGCGGTTTTCATTATCAGCCGTTAACCTTGGGATCTTTGGGCTGTGGCAAGGGCACAGCCCCACCTCCAAGTCCTGCTGTACCACATCTTGAAGAAATAACTTCATGGTGCCCAGGAGCCAAGTGTTGTCCCCCCACCCCTCCCCAAGCACAAGGCCAGCGGAGCCGTCACAGATCGCAGCCTTCGGAGACATCTGTGTCACAACAGGGACCGAGCTGGTACAGAACCTCAAACTAAGCAGAAAAGTAATCCCCTAAGCTGCAACTTTCCTAAATGCTGGCAGCCAGAAACTGCCAACCGGTAACGACAGTTGGCAGCTCTGGTCTGAACTGAGGGTTTTTTTCCATTTAACTCTCCCCTTCTCCCCAGTTCAGCCTGGGCAGCAGCACACAGATGCCCCCACTGTTGTAAGACACAGAATTTTCCATAAGACCTTGGAACACCCTCATGAGCCAGCTCTTATTAAGGACAAATGTTGCTAGTGGGGAGTATCTTATACTGAGGCAATCCTCAACTGCATGCTTATGGTCTTCTGTGCCTGCCCCTACTCCCACAGTGGGACACTTAACAGAAAATGTCTGTCCAGAAGGTGCTAATTTGATGGGGAACTTTGCCCCTCCCTGTCAGTGAGTCCCGGAGGACATGCTACGACCTCAGGGTGAGGTTTCAGCAAGAGTTTGGCCTGTGAAGTTTTACCAGCAGAAAGATACCTACCACTGCTGGAAAATCCCCTGCTTTACCCACCCCTTTCAGGCCAGCTCTGCAAATCTTCCCAGAGCAAGGTTCCAAGTTGGAAGGGTTGGATTCCATGATATTATAAGTCTTTTCCAACATAAATTATTTCATGATTCCAAGTTCAACATGTTGTTTACTGGGAACCTACTCGTGACAAAACAACCCATTTTGTGACGAACCTTTACACAAAATGGGTTACTTTAAAACAAGCCTGGCACCCTCTCAGTTCCTTTTATAAAGAATATTCTGCTGTGCCAATCTCCTTTAAGAACACAGGCTGGAGTACAGCACATAGGCATGTGATGCAAAGCAGCAGAATGGCATTCAGATCAGCTGGTGACTGGGCAAGGAAGCACAAGCAATCGTGACAAGAAGTGTCTCCAACAGCAGCTGCACAACAGGTTTGTTGTTCCTAGACCACTTCTAGCCCCTTTTCTTTCACAGATGTGCCAAATGAATTACCACTGCACAACTATACAAATAGAGTCATCTGCTAAACCTATATAACCAAGAAAAGGTACCAATTCCCCAGGCAATTGCCTGCTCTTATCCTGTGCCTAACAGGGTCTTCAGGACTTCAGTCTGGATGGTGAAAACTGAACTTTTATAACTTTTATACACCTACCTGTGTGTATGCAGCCACGTGAAGTATGTAATGCTAATAAATACTCACTTTATACAGACAGATATATATGCAAAATATCCCTTGTGACAGGTATCCAAGCACTCATTAAGCCACAGAAGAGAGTTTATTGGATCTCCTCAAATTCTTTATACAGTTTTGCTGCTAAATGGACACAACACATTGGCATATTGCCTTTCATCTTTATTTCAATCATAAGTCCAACTTGGAAGAAGTGGTAACACGTTTAATGGCATCTTTAATAAATAAAATGACAAAAAAAAAATCTAGTCCTTGCACAGACACATTACAATCCACTCCAAATTCAATACTGCCAAAACATTGGGGTTTATTTTTCTAAAACTTGCTCCAGAAGTTATTTTTGTTTCAGCACTTAAATACACAGAAAAGTGTAGGATGAGAGAACATGGATACTCTATTCTGAACAGAACTTGTAAAAACCAATAACTTAGAAACAAAAGATAATTAAATCTAACTGCATTAAAGAATCCCGTTTGAAAATTTTTTGAAGAACTCTGATACTAACCTTCATATCAAAACATGTAGTTTTGCTGGATCCTATCCTATGTCAGCATACTTATTTATTAAGAACTAAGTTCCACATTGTCTTTTCTTTTTTTAAGGGGAAACTTGAAGTGAAAGCATCAGGCTTCCACACTCACAAAAGTAGTCATGGTCCATATATTCTGCAGTAGTAAACAGCTATTTGTGCCCAGTCCATTGTCTGAACTCCTACCAGACTGGAAAAGCTACTGTAGTTTACCCTTTGTTTCTGTACCCATCTCCTTCCCAGACCAGCAGTCTTAACAACCTCAGAGAGATGAGAATTCCTGCAAATACAAATCTGCCTTCACAAATCTGGCTGCAGGATGAGGACCAGCACATCTGATTCTAATTAGAAGCCAGGCATAATTTAAACCTTTTCCTAAATGGAGAAAGTCATCACTAAAGAAAAGCTGAACGTCAAGATTTCCAAATTGCAATTCCGTGCAATTAGCATATCACAAACCAATTATAGCGTCAGTTAATGCAGGAAGAACCACTCTATCACTAAAATTAGCTAAAACTCTCATCCTTCAAGCCTTCAGTGGAAGCTCAGGGCATGCAAGGAATGCATGGGTGTGCCCCCACAGACCTATGCATGCTACATAGGGGAGAGAAAAGGTTAAACAAAAGACAAAATTGCACCACATCTGTGCAAACATTTAAACCAGTTTGTTTCCATTAGTTCCCTGCTTATCCCAGCTATTGCTGCTGACTTTACTTGGCTACTCCAAGAGAACATGATGAAGCAGGACTCAATCTGTGTAAGGGAATGAAGCATTTTCTGCAGTTATCTTCCCCTCAGCTGACCACATCATAATAAAAGTGCAATAATTTACAAACTTGTCAAACAAACAGCTATTAAAATTATACATTTTTAGGGAAACAAATCCTCTAGTTTAACCATAAAATATATTTCCCCAGGTAACAAACCCTAAAGCATTTGGTAACACAGTATTTCAACAATAATAAAGAAAAATCCCTTCCACTTATTACTTAAGACAGAACTGTTAGAAGATTTTGCTTTTACTACACTATTTAAGAGCTTTGTCATCTTGTGACCACCATGCTGTAATTAAGAATATAACTATAATTTAAAATGAATGAGCATTGAAATATTAAATTTACTTTCTTCATCTTTTGCAAATGAGAACAAGGTAAATCCCAGGGCCAAGTCACCCAGGTACTCAAGAACTTACAAGACAGTTTACATCCAGAGTCATAAGAAAGCACCACTTTCCATAAAGTACTTTGTATGTCTATTCCTGAAAAGAATATTTAATAGTTCTTTGAGAACTGCTAAAACAGATTCTCATAGTAACTGCAGCTTGACTTCCAGAATTCATGTTTGGGGATATCAGTGACTTTTTGACAAAATTATACTTTGGAAAAAAAAAAAAAAAAAAAAAACTTGCTAAATTTGGTCCAAGCCTCCAAAAAACAAACAAGCACATGTGGGTCCTTCATTGCTTAGTGCTGCTGTTCAGTTAATCCTTGGAAAAAAAAAAATAGGTGTATGGCAGTAATGAATAAAAAGGGCTTTCCATGACAGGCACAGAACTGTGATAGAATAAATAGTTTCTTCAGAGATATATTAACTGTGATTCTGCCATGTGAGTAACTGAACTTATACTAACGGAGAACCCTGAAATTTTGTATACTCTAGACACAAGAAATGATTTCCTATTTAAAAAACAGATCAATTTCTAATTAACTGCTTTTACAATCATCATTAGATATGTGAAAAAAATAAAAAAGAAATCTTTTAAAATAATTACAAAGAGTGGACTGCAGTAGCAGCTATTCAAGCAAGATTCAAGCACAAGTTTAAGTGAAGTTTCAAGCAGGGAATTAGCCTTCTTTGTCGAAAATTTGTACAACTTTTTCAAACACCTAAAAAGATAAAGAAGAGTATTAATTTTATGAAGTGTTAAACAGTTACTTCAAGTCAAACCAACATAAATAGTATTTGAGAGCATTTTAAAAAATATATAGGGTTTTTTAGAACATTCACAGTAATTCTTTAACAGTGAAATTGGCATCAATTCTGGGAAGCAGACAGAAGAGCAACACTGCTTCAGAAGAGCAAAAGCTCATGAAAATGAAAAAGGCAAGGCACTTAAACACAGAAACATTGAAAATATATTTAGTTGAGCTCATGTTCAAGCAGAACTAATCAATTTCCTGAAGTTATTCACGTCTCATTCGGTTCTTCGAGAGTCAGAACGAGAGTTCCACAACGTCCCTCAGTAATACACATCAGTGCTTAATTAGCACCCTAATCACACATAGACACATCTCAGAAGACTGCCAAAAATACATACCCTGCCACTGTCATCCCCATAGTATTTTGGCTTATACACTTACTTCATCAACAGATTTAGAGGCATCCACTTTTCTGACTTTTCCCATTCTCTCATACAAATCTATGATAGGCTTGGTAGACTGCAGGTATGTGTGAATTCTAGGAGAAAGCACAGGGAATTAAAAAAAAAACAACACAAAACCCACACATTACATAGTAAAATATAAACAGAAGGGAACGGAGAAGTTTTGAAGGCAGTACCTCTTTTCCAGACTCTCCCGATTATCATCACTCCTACCACTGCTCTTGCCTCTTTCAAGGCAACGGCCAATACAGATCTATAAGAAAAAAAAAACAAACCAGAACATCAAAAGGATGATTAAAACCAAGAACACAAAGTGCCATCTTTGAAAGCAGGAACAAAACAAAACCCCTGAAAAATCTAAATAGGCCTGAGAAACAAAACACTGTCCAGATCTGGTGGAGGTAATCAGAACTCATGTTCCAGAGGAAAAGGATGGTAGCTTTACACTTCATCAGTTTATTAAAATAGGATTGGGGTCAGAGGACGTAAAAGTAACATCAGGCTCTGTGGTTTGACTGAGTCTCTAACCTAAGACATTTAAAGAAGAAAATTACCTGGTTTTCAAGGGTGTGTTCAGGCTTTCTGAAAAGCAGCCTGTCAAATGAGACTACTAATGTATGCCTGCCTGAAAGAAAGTCACTGTATGTTCTTTTGTAAGGCAAACTGACAAAATTAAGTTATTGTCAGGTAAAATGTTCTTACGTGACATCACTATAACAAAGACTTCAAAATGTAAGTTAAAAAAAATGAAGAAAGAACTAACCACAGTTAAAAGCTGCCCCCCTGACTAAGTTTTTAAACCTAAAGTTAAATAAGCAAAGCTTATGGACACCTCATGAACACATTTATCCTACTCATGCAAGAGGACAATGGTTAAAAATTATTTTTTGTTACAGGGTACGATCACAGTAAAAAAAAAAAGAACCACAAATGAAGAAGATCTTTTAGGCATTGTCTATTTTTAGATCTTGCAAAAAAAAAAAAACCGAATCCCAAAATTAACTCCTCACCAAGGAGTTCTTAAAAAAAATCTTCAGACTTGGAATAGGAAAAAAATAATCCCTTATGTGTTCAGATTAAAATAATTGCAAATAAGAAAAAAAAGGCAACAAAACCTCAGGAAGTTGGGGAAAAAGATAATAGGAAAAAAAGTTGGCTTAAGGTGCTGGGATTCTCATATCAGTTTTTATGTTATGCCTCAAGGGCATTGACATATTAAAAAGACAGCATATCATGGCACTTGTTAAATGAATATACTGCATCACTGTCAAAATGCCCTTGTAATCTAATGACTTGCTGAATAGAACATTGATTACTGCTATCCTACAGCACAGCTAGTTACCATGAAAATAAAGATTGCTGCTGCACTTCAGAGTTAGAGCAGACATTGCATCAAGTTCATTTTGGACTAAACAACAAATTACTGAGAGTAAACAGAGTAGTATTTTCTGAAAAGTAACCAAATAATTTTGTAAAATGTATTTAAAAGTTTTGATAAATTTTCTTTAAGAATGCAATTCCCTGAAGTACTTCCTCAAAATAATTTATTGACGTATGATTATACCCGGTGTCATCAGCTGCCTATTTCCATAAACATCCAGCTTTTCCTCTGCATAAACAAATTGCTAATATGCAGATCACAGCCAAGTTTTCCTTCTACTCTTAAACTAGCCCATTCTACCTGACAGAGTTTTATTTTCTTCTTGAATGATTCTCATAATATTGCACGAAAGGAAGTTACAGAATGACACTTCTTTACCTCATTGTCACAATCAAAAAAGAGAACAAAGGAAACATCCGCTTTTCCATCCATAGTCTTATTCCAGCCTTGAAGATTATCCTCATTCCTGGGAAATCCATCAATCAAAAACTTGTTCTTCTGGGAATTGGCAGCCATTGTTTGATCCATAGCCTGAAAAAAGATAATTCAATTCACAGTCTCACACACACACACACGCTGCTTTATCTACTTATTAATTTACCCCCAAATGTTGACACGGTAAGTTGAGAAGCATTTATCTTGGGATTATTGCAGATTTACAAACTGTATTTTTGTTTCACCTTCAATGCATGCTAATTACTTCACTGATGCACCAGCATAGCTATTGTTCAAACTGAATTAATTATTTCATAAAGCTCAGAATCTCCTAACACAATCCCAGCTTTAAAGTTGACTTTCCACAAGATACTGGAAAGTGTTGTTATACAATAAGACAAAAACATTACTGATCTAGAGTTAATTCTAATGGAAAAGCTCCAGATAAATTTAGTGCCATGAAGAACAACAGAAGCCTTTTCTGTCTAAAGCAGGTACTCTCACTGTTTTCATGGACATCTAATAAGGATAAAGGCTGGAGCTTATCCTTCCATGAAAACATCTTCTCCTTCACTTGACTATCTATTTTGATAAAACTTAGAAATCTTAGTGCCTTTAAGGCCTCTACCCTCCAATCAAACATGACTGAGCAGACTAAGAGGGTCAACAGCTAGTGCACGGGAAATAAAAAAATAGTTTCACTGATTTTCCCAGAGCTACTAAAAATAAAATAAAATAAAAATAATCCCTTCTCGCAGATCCCCAGGTATCAGAGGCCATCACCTCTCCAGCACTCAGAAAGAAACACAACTGGCTGCTGAGAGAAGCACCCACGTGTCTGCCAACTCACAGTACTCGCACTGGAGGAAAGGCAGCTCTACCAGAACACAGCCACTGCTTCACTGCTTAGTCTGCAGGAGTGACCTTGCAAGGAAATAGCCCTTTCCTTACCCTCTTCAGCAAGCTGATCGTTATTTCAACTGGTACGATTTCCCCCTCCTTAATGTAGTTCTCAATGAGTTCTCCATACTGTGAGCCCGGCCTTTTCCGCTCATCCCGGAGGAGGTCACCGGCAGAAAGGTGCGTGTAGCCGTATTTCTGGAACATGCAAAACAGGCACAGGATCCCTTCAGTTCAGGCATGTGTGCAAGGTTAACGTCAGGCAACAGTGTCAACCCTTGTGAAAAACACAAGGAATAGCATCTTGCTGGTGATGGATCTATTCCCTCTCCAGAGAGCAGTCTGACAATACAGCACACTGTGCATGCATGGATAGTACAGCCATAGAATCACAGAATCATTAAGGCTGGAAAAGACTTCCAAGATCATCTAGTCCAAACTTTGACCAAACACCATCATGCCAACTAAACCATAGCACTAAGTGCCACATGCAGTCATTTCTTGAACACTTCCATGGATGGTGACTCCACCACTTCCCTGGGCAGCCTGTTCCAATGCCTGACATCCATCTCAGTGGTGAAATTCTTCCTGATGGCCAACCTGAACCTCCCTTGGTGCAGCCTGAGGCCGTTTCCTCTTGTCCTGTTGCTAATTGCTTGGGAGAAGAGGTCGATCCCCACCTTGGTACAATCTCCTTTCAGGTAATTGTACAGAGTGTCAATGTCTTCCCTGAGCCTCTTCTTCTCCAGGTTAGAGGCCCTGCTAGCTCTCTCAGCTGCTCGTCAAAGAACTTACTCTCTGAACCCTTCACCAGCTCTTTTGCTCTTCTCTGGACATGCTCCAGCACCTCAGTGTCTTTCTTGGAGCGAAGGGCCCAGAACTGGACATCGCTGAGCAAAATGCTCAAGAGGGCTTTGGTCAGGTATTGGTGTATGGCTTTCAAAGGAAATCTTATTATGTTCAAAAACAAAACAAGACAAGAATTTTGTCTAATTACCTACTTAAAGAAAAGCAGATGAAGTGATTCCAGGTCCTTTGGAACTGGAGTAATATCCCAAGCACAAGTCAGAAATCCTGGTGTTCCTGTTGTGGCTCTGGCACCAACTTCTGCCTCCACCTTGGTGAAATCATCTCTAACATGACAGCTGCACAAAAAGTCCTCCTGCACTCCCTCCAAAACCACTCCTCCACACCTTCTCCTGCTACCTCCTTTCCTGGGATGAACATGACAAACTCAGGGCAGCCCTTGGAGTAACTAGTGCCTTCTTCCTAAGGATGATGTGGCAGACGAAGGTAAACAGCTACACTGGTGCCACCCTCTGTGAGCCGTGTACAGTAAACAGCAAGAGCAGAGAGATCAGATTCAAATCATCAATCTGATGGCAGCATGCAGGAAAACAGCACACACCGTTGCTCTTCTCTTTCACCTCAAACTACAGCTAAACAAAAGTCACTAACACAAAATACCAATGGAAAGTATTCATTACACTTGAATTTCTCAGGCATTTATTATTGTAAATAGACACTAAGCATAAAAATATATTCCTACCAAAGAGAAAGGCACTGTTATAAAGGAAATTTCAGAGCACAAAACAATTGTTTTTCTCAGCTGCTTTAACACCACAAGAAAACTGACCACGTATTCTGTGCTCCTCAACCAAATGTAGTCCATAAAAACAGTCTCCTTTATTCCCCAAGCTAGCTGTATATCCAAGAGCACACATATATATTCTCCAAGTTTTTACACAAAACAAAAGCAATAGCAAAAAACTTCAGGTTGGCTGCAGAAACATCCAAAGCAAATTTCAAACAAGGTGTCTGAGAGGCATAATAATGTGACTACACACTTCACGAGGCTGTGAACTTGGGATTTAAAAACTTGGCTACTGGACTAGGTACAACAGAAATATTACACAACCCACTAAGTGACTTTAAAACATTTCAGTTGCTTTCCAATTTCACCCACAAAAGCATGGAAAGTTAGTTCTGCTACAGTCATAATTTAAGAAGGGATATAATTACCTAAATCTCTAAAACTGTACACAGTTGGCAAAAAAAAAAAAAAAAGCAGCAAGATTTTACTGTAAATAACTGTGAAGAAAAAGCTTCACTGTTCCAGACATTCTCTGTAAGCTCACTGTATTCCTGCTTTAATGTGCATTGCATTTGGATATGCCTACTTAATTATAAATCTAAATATTAACTATGACCTACAGAAGTCATAAACCAGAATAAATCTTTCCTTATGAGCAAGAAACATTACTCTGCTGAACAACTAAATTAACATCTAGTTCTTCTTGCTAAAGTTAAAGAACGGTGATTTTTTTTAACATCAAATTTCTACAAAGGAGAAAAAAAGGAGGAAAATATAATCCCTTCAGTTTTAGAGGATTACCAAACCATTTAATTTTCCTTGGTATTTCCCTTTTCATGCACGAAAACAAAATTGAGTCAGACAATTTTTGGAATTCTCTGCCTTTTGCAACAGCAAACTAAAGTAGTTTTTTTAACAGCCGGACTGGGAAGGAAAAGACAGAAGCGTTTTAAAGTGCTGTTGCACAAATAGACTTGTTTTAGATAATAATAAATTGTATTCAAGAGTAACCTTCAGAATGGCTTAACCAGGCAATAAGAAAAACAAACCTCTCCTTCAGGGGCAAAACATCTATTTGTTAACTGTACTGAGCCAAGAGCCAAGGAAAACATGTCGGTTTAAACAATGTAAACAAGCAGGGAGAACGGCTTGGCTGCTGCTCACACACTGAAGGCTTCAGAGATGTGGCATTCAAGCTGCTCTTGCCAGTTTTAATCAAGGCATTCAGGGCACAAAGTTTTCTTTCATCTTAGGTGAGATAAACCCTCGGCAAGTGTCCTGAATTGGAGCAAATCATCACAACCCCAAGAGGTCGCAGAAGGGGCTGTGATATAACAGCAAGGGTCAAAACACTCTTCTGTCTTGACAAGGTTCTCCTTATGCCAGCAGGATTTTCCCAGCAGTGCCAAGTCCAGCTTGGTGCAATCCCCAGAACGTGACTTTTCGCCACTACTGCCTAATCCTTCTCTGCAATCAAAAAGGGAGCGGGACTGTGGTTGCCAAACAACGAAAAAGCAGTTTCTCCGGTTCTTGCAGGAGGCATAATGTCAGACTGAAAGGAAGACTTGAACAGAAACTAGGTTAAAAAAAATTCCAAATACTTAGAAGCCAAGCACCTAAAATCTGGGCAGATTTTGAGATTACTGAGAAGAAAAACGAAAATATGGAATTAACTATTTTTAAATGTTTCAGAGACAATGTTTCCAGCTATGCTAGCAGACTAGCATGCTGTTCTAGAAGAAGAAAAAAAGATTAAAACACTAAGTTGCTATTGCACTAATTCTCATTATTTTTAAAACTATTTTTATGTTAGGAGAACCATAATTCAAAACATACAGAAATCAACTGTGAATGAAAAAGTGCTGTCTTAAGCACCACTCTAGACATCTTCCTTCTTTGCTTCAAAAAAAAGAAAAGAAAAAAGAAATCAACAAAATAAAAACACAAGAATTAAAAAAAAAAGAAAATAAATTCGTCCATCAATCCCACCACGGCGGTGTTCCTCAGAACAGCACTCAGCAGCACTGGATAGAGCAGAGCAGGGCACTGCTGACTTGCTTGTCTCACACTGGCCTGCCCACTCAGTCCCCAGGCAGCAGGACAAACTGGGACACACAGGCTGTGTGCTCCACACCTCCAAGTGACAACCCGAGACCGCAGCCTCCCTGGGATGCCCTTCTCTCCCGTCCCACAGCCCTTCCAGCTTTCTCCTGTCAGCCAGCATTTGCAACTTCCACTCCACAGACAGAACGTGCTTTGTTTTCGTTAAATGCAATAAACAGATGAATAGAAGTGAAAATACATGAGTCATATCTGTGTCACGCTGGAATCAGGCAGAGTCTGCCCCGGCAATCTCTAGGCAGCAAGAAAAGGTTGGTGGTGAACGGCAGCTGCCGCGGGGACTCCTGACACAGACCCCTTTCAAGGGCACAGGGTTTATTTCTGATTCAGCCCTGTGTGGTCCAGCAGCACATCTCTCCACTAAACACACAGCTTGAGACTTCCTTGAGCGAGCAGAAGCCAAGAAAAAGCAAGAGAAACACAAATTACACCTCTGACCTTGACTCCTATCTTAGCTTATCATCGTTAGTTTGAAAATGAAAGTCACAGGGCTTAAGATTTAAACAAATCAAATACAAACTTTTATTGCCCTAGTTCTGACCTGTCGTATCTTGGGCAACCTTAATAAACAACCAAAGTTTGCTACATACACCATTCAAGATCTACTTAAAATGAAAACAGAACTCTGTGAAGCCTGCAACCTTCATATTTTTTTTAACCCTGAAAACTTTTTGCTTGTCCTGTTACCGCACGGAATTAAATCTTTGGGGTACAGACTATAATGCAGTAGCAGATCTTCTGTCTGTTTATTCCAAATTAAAAATAAAATTCACACATTTTCTTAGTTTGAAATATCTTCTTGCCTCTGGGGGAAGAAAAACAAACAAAAAACCCCACATTCACAAAAACAAAATGTACAAAGGAGATCCCATTGACAGTGCCCCCAGGGAAGAGGGGGGCAAACGGAGCACCCCAGTGCTTCAGGAGGACTGAGCTCAATAAAAGGCACCCAGGATGTTTGGGAAAGTCCAAAATTCAACACCCAGCGTTCTGCAAAATGGAAGCATACAAGGATAAATCATCAGGGGGTAGATTTAAATGATCACTCACTGTATTTAAAAAAAAAAAAAAAAGCTCCAAAGTTCAGAAACATATTCCAAAAAACAACTATGAGAAATCAAGGCTAAGTAGAATACCAATACCCACTCACGAAAGAGCTTTCAGAAGTTGAGTGTAAAGCAAAAAACTAGAAAAATGTTTTTATTTCTAGGAAATTAATGCTGTCTCTCAGCAGACTGCCAGAAGACCATTAACATGACAGCAAAACCTAAATCCTCTGCTACTTTCAGAGGAGTGTTTCTGATAAAATGAGTTGTTCTTTGCATTGTTTCCTTCACCCTAGGAAATCTTCTTATCATATATCCAAAGCAACTTAACAGCTTTTCCTATTTGAATATTAAGTTATGCTCTTATAAAAGGAGAAGGCTCAGCGTATCACCTTGTGGAATTAATTTAGATTTAACCACAAATATACAGGATAGGGTTGTGGTGGGGGTGAATTATCTTTTAGGCACACATAAAGGGATGTCTTGCATACAGATCACCTTGCTAAAACAAGACAAAAAGTACAACTCAAATATCGCTTGGAATAACAACAAATGATTTAGTTATTATTCTTTGCACCAACCACAGAGCTTTGCATCTCCAGCAAAGGTTATAAGGATTTAAATTTTAAGTACAGCAGAGCGTATTTTGTGCAGATTTGACAAATGCATTTTTTCCCTTTATTTTATAATGATAATTTCATAAGCAAAGTTCAGAAGTCAGTGATAAGACTCACTCATTTTGCCCTACGCACACATAATTATCTCACAGTCACAGAGGATACACCGTGGAAAGCACGAAGGTTATTGCAAGAACCTGCATTCAAATGACATCACTCAACCACACGCTCAAATATTCTGCCTCACACGACAGTCCCAGATGATGCCAAGCTCCACCTAACAGAGCTGTAGAAGGTTTCAGGAGTTAATCTGCAGAGCTGGAAGCGAGAGGATAAGAACTTAAGAGGGAATTCTGCTTCATCCCTCTCTAAGCAGGAGGAACTGCTCCACAAGAGCAGCAGTTCTGCTGCATTTGCATTTCCCTGACATTTCTGTGCGTTCGTGGCACGTACAAGAGTCGAGTCTTCCCTCTGTGTCGGGGAAAGCCAGCCTGGCTCAGCTGTCTCACCCAACCTTATCTGTGGAGATAAAGAATCCTAATCACTTACCAGTGTTTCCCTCCCTACACTGTGTCAATACCCATTTCCGCCTGTTATTAGGTCTTCTTCCCTCAGATCATTTCTCCATTTGGGTCCAAGTTTGGCATGAATACATTGTCCAGAATCAGGAATTTCAGCACACACATCTTGAGCAGTCATGATTTAGGCTAGTACTTAACAAATACATATTTCACCTACAACACAGGATGCCCATCTCCCTTTGTTGGGAATGTAATTACAATTACAACACTTCCTTGAGAAATCATTCCAAGGTACTAAGTACGTAGCACCTCCTTTACTCTACAAAACACAGACACCCTTGGCTTTCAACAAAAATAGTTTGGTGCTAAAATAATACAAGATCTCACCTCAGCCAAATGAGACTTCTTCCACATGTGATGCGCTCTGTCCCAAATCTCCAGTATGAATAGCAACCAAGACATATTTATAGCTCATACTGACTTTTTGTTCAGCACAACCTTCAGATTTACAGCAAGATTCTGGGTCAGATTAATTCCAAACGTAAACTAATATTATTCAGTCCATTTATAACAAGGATGAATGAGGTTTATTATGACTCAGCTACAGGCCCTTTTCCCTGTAGCAAGCTGTCAACAGCACTTAAAATACAAATAAAAACACACTAAATACAGCACTGACTGCGTAAGAGCTCCTTGCCCACCTGCACCAGGGCTCTCTGGGGGCTGCCAGGGGCCAGGGCAAGGATTTGTGCTTAAAAAAGCCACTGCTCTTCAGTACTTCTGCTGTGTTTCACCCACGCTTCCCTGCTCCTGCTCCCTCTTCCTAAATTTCCCAGCAGCTCTGGATCAGTCCAACTCTTCCTTAAGCTACTTCAGACCCTCTCTCCCCCAGGTTTTAGCCAGTGACTCCCATGGAGGTATCTGAGCAAGCAGAAAGGCTGAAAGGCTGTCCATGGCAGTCCAAGTGCTTTCCACTGTCAGCCCACTCCCTTCAATAAACTTCTTTCCATGCAGTGAACAGGATTAGCAGAATTAACGCAAATTTAGATTTCCCTTTCCAGGCTTAGAGAAGAGAAGGAAATAAATACAGTGCAAGCAAAGTTTTTCTTTTCCTTCTTTCCTTTCCACAAGCAAATACAATTTCAGCAGCAATGGCCCATTTGAACTCCTCCTAATAAAGTGGTCTTTATCCAATTATATCAGCCTATCCAGCCAAAGGCATTTATACTTCTAAACAGAGGCCAGCAGCCACACACAAGGTACTTCAGCCCTGAGGCTGCACTAATGGTTTGGTGAAAGCCATTAATGACAGCCTACAAGATTCCCTATAGTTTAAGCTCATTTGTTTGCTGCGTGCCAGGGGCTGAATTTGACCTTACCAAAAAAGCTTTATGAGCATCACGAACCTTTCATTCCACAAGTCAATTTAATGAATATGCCGGTTTGAATGCAAGTCTGTAATTTGAGGTTAAAATCCTTCAGAACTAAAGTTGTAACGGCATTTTTCAGTCTGGACCAAATTCACATAACTCAGTTATACAATACTGAGGTCTGGGGTGTAATAGCAGCGTGGATAAACTGGAACAGCACTGCCAGGGCAGCACCAGAACAGACAACACACTCAGCGTGTCCATTCCAGGAGTTTTGGGGTTCTTTCCCACTGATAGTTTCAGAAACAAGGGCATCACCACAATTCTTAGACATTTCTTTCAGTGAGGGTGTCGATAAGCTTTGATCCTACGTGGCTTTTAATCAGAAAAATACATACAACTGCTCAGAAAAAAAATGAAAAAAAAATAATCAAAGAGCTGTTTCAAATCCAACATACACACATGTTTGGAAGCATTCAGCCTTAACTACTTCTGTAATTATCCACCTGAATACAGTATAATTATCCCTGTGGTTTTGGTTTTTAAAAGGGCTGTACTATACCATGCAGCATTCACCGTTCCTTCTTAGATACTTGTTCTGTAAAAATGCATTTGGAAAACCGAAAATCTGATAATACAACAGAAAGCTTTGTCAAATTATGCTGCCAGTTTTAGTCTCTTTGAAAAGCAGGAACAAGACCTATGGGATCGGGACATCCTTTGACCTCTACCATATTCTGTCACAGAACCAAATTTTCATTCTATTTTTAACACTGTAGTTCTACAACTTACTGAGATGGCACCGGGCCAGAAAGCCAACACCCCGCAATGCCTGCTGTGCCAGCTGTTACATTTATGGGACAGGCTTCAGAAGACACGGACCTTGATCCCACACATATGAAGCCAACGTGTTCCCAATGGCCGTGGGACACCTCAGATCTACTTCCAGGCCACGACACCGGCAGTCTGAGCATCTGAGCCACCTACGTGGCCGTGCCAACGTGTACAGAGCCACTCACCAGGGATGGGCTGCAGGACTGGCCCGGCAAGGCAGCACCCCTCGGGCAGCCGGCAATGTCTCCAGGGCCGCTCTCCTGTCCTTCCACAGCGGGGCAGCCTCCAGACCCCAAGCGGGTGTCCCCAAAGCGGACACAAAACCCCCACGTGGGTGACCCGAAGCCGGATGCCAGCACAGGCAGACCCACGGGCGGAGCGGGATCCCGCGGGGCTGCGGGACAAGGCAGGAGGAGGGACAAAGGCTAGGCGGCCTGACAGGGGCAGGAGTGGGGGCTGCCCCATCACTTCACCCGCCAGCGGGGAGCTATGGGCCAGTTATTTTTATTTATCGCCTCCAAGGGGCGGGGGGTGGACGAAGGCTCCGCAAGAGACCAGACCGCAGGGCGGGTACGGGGGACGACACGCCGCCCCAAGCGACCACCCCAGAGGTGGTCACGGACCCCAGCGCGGGGGATCCGGCACCTCCCACAGCCCCCCGGGGCCGCCCCGCAGAGCCCCCCCAGCGCCCCCCGCCTCACCTCCACGATGCGAGCGCACTGCGTCCCCTTGCCCGCCCCGGGCCCGCCGAGGACGAAGACGACGACGGGCTTCATGAGGAGAAGGAGGCGGCGGCGGAGCAGCAGCAGGACAGCGGCGGAGGGGCGGCGGCCGTGCGGCGGCCGTGGGGCGGGCGGGGAGTGGCGGGGGCCGGGGCCGTGACCGGGGCTGTGGCTGTGGCGGAGCCGCCGCCGCGCTGTGCCCGCGGCAGGAGACTGCTTCCGGGTCCCGGGCGGGGCGGGGCGGACACGTGGGAGCGGGGCTGGTGGCGCCGCCGGGGCTCACGGAGCGGCTCAGCGGCTGGGAAAGGGCGAAGCCGGAGAGGCGCTGCAGCAGGACCGGGAGTGCCGGTTCTCGGTTCGCCCGGCCCGGGGGTGCCGGTTCGCGGTTCGGCCGCCACAGCCGGGCCGGGAAGGAGCCGGCGGCGCCCCGCGCTGCCATGGCAACGCCTGCGCGCCGCCGCACTGCGCCTGCGCGCCGGCGGGGAATTTTTAAACCCCCTGCGCGCGCGCTGGCGGTTGGTTTGCCCGGGGCGCTCTCGGATTGGCCGGGCTGGCGGCCCGCCCGCCGCGCGCCGATTGGCCCGGGGCGGGCGGAGGGGGCGGGTCGCGCGCTCTGATTGGCCCGCGGGGAGCGGAGGGGCGGGTGGGGGCCGCTCGAAGGCGCCGGAGCGGGAGGGAGCGGCGGGTTCGGGAGTCCTTTCCCCGAGCGGCCGGAGTCACCCGCCCCGCTCCGCTCCGCTCCACTCCGCTCCTCCCGCACGGCCCCCCGCCTGCACCGCGGGCTGCAGCGGGCACGTCCCGCGACGGGGAGAGGAGGAGGAGGGTGGGCAGAGCTGCGGCCCTGCCCCGACCCCGTTCGGCCCGACCTGGATCCGAGGTACCCGCTCCGCGCCGGACGGGCCTGCATCGCCCTCGGCCCCCCTGCGAGTGCACTTCTGGGAATAAAGAGCTGCGGGAGGGAAGGGTTCTGCTTCGTGCTTGCCTAAAACTAGTGGAAACCGGGGCTTTAAAGGAGTTTCCCCTTTTGCAAAAACTTAAATTTGGGGGTTGTCTTGATTTGGCTTATTTGACTTGTTTTGGTTTTGACTTTTAACGGGAATCAGTTGAGTGCTTCTAGAAACGTGAGAGGTGGGTGAGTTCCTTAAAGGGCTGCCTTAGAAATAAAGTCCCTTCCTGGTAGGTCGAGGAAACGCAAAGGAAGCACCTTTTCTTGGCAAAGTTCCGCGCTTCAAATAACCACAAAAGCAGCTCCTCGCTTATTTGTTAAAAGGTGTTGAGGCACTTGCCAAGTGATGTGGGCTGTCAGTTGTTTTGTGTTTTAATTGACATGATTGGTTTGCGAGACTCAAAAAAATCTGCTCCTGTAAATAGGTTAACGTAGTTACATACTGATTTCTTCAGGGCTCTTTGATGGCAAGTTTTGCACTATATTATTTGAGTTAAGCCAAAGCTTTATTTCAGAGGACTTCAAAGCTTAAGTGGGTTGTGTTCTTGCTTTAAATAAAGTGACTAAAATAGGGCTTTGGGAGCCTGATCTAATCTTAAGTTTGCTAAATCAATCTTTTCTGTGTGCTATGGGAGTTTCTAATTACTGGTAACTTTCGTCTTCCCTGAACTCTATCCAGAGCAGCTTTTTCTTGGGCTTTATCTGCAAACTTGTATTTTGGCCTACACATCTTCTGAGGCTGCACGAAGAAACTGTCAGGTGGAAAATAAAAGTTTTGTGTTGACTTTGTAGCTCTGACAACTTTGTAGGACAAACTTTCTGCTCTGTTGAGCTGGACTTGAAACAAAAAAAATACCAACAGCTTATGTATCCTATTTCTTGTTTTTACTGTGTCACCTCTTTGCTTTATCTTTTAAACGTCATAAGATAACGATGTACTTTTATCCACTTTTTGTCTCTGTGATTTTCTTCCCAGATTTGTTCCCGAGAGGATGGTCCCTTTCAGTTTCCCTCTGTCCAAGTGTGCACTTTGGGACCCAGTCCCCGTGGGTGATGTCATTGGCGCACACGTTACCTACTACAGGTATCACTAACCTTTCTTTGTGAAGCTGAAGGTTAAAATAAATCACAAATTGCGTGATTCAAAGCCTCATTTTGTCTTTTGATTCTGTTGTGTGGCAAGGCACAAAGGCTTATATGTTATAAGCATATAGGGATTTTTACTGGAAGGATTTGAGTTTCCCTTTCTGTGGTGTAGCGCAGTCAAGTTGGGTAGGAGGCATCTCAGTCTAAAGGAATTTAGTTTCTTTCAATTTTCTTAAGTAACTGCGTAATTGTTGCTTTCTTGTCTCTAAATATATACAGAGGAAAACCTGTTTTTTACAAATGAGACGCAGATGTTGTGCCTTAGGTAAAATTTGTAACTAAGCATTTGACTTGCTTCTGTAATCTGCATTAAAATGTTAAAAGTTCTTACGTTTTGGTTCATATTGTTTGCTTAGGATTAGTCTAGAGGCAAATCTGAAGCACTTTGGAATTTCTAGGGCAGGATATTCCAAATCTGACTTGAAAAACAAATGGAGAATAAAATTTAATCATTATTACTTACATGGGTAACTTTTCTGTAGGTGCTACAAAAATCTTGCGGTAGTTGTTAGAGCAAGTATATGGATATTTGTACATGTAAGTGTGGATAGCGCTTATACAAGGGGCCTCCACTTGAATTTGCCACACACTGTGAACTATGACTTCTTTGAGTTAATATTAAAACCTCAACATTTTAACAAAGTTTAAAATAAGTTACTTTTATGGAGGCACTTCATGTAATCTTGAGCAGGTAGGATGTGAGGCATCATCACCACATTCACATAAACCGGTAGCTTCATTTTCTACTTTGACTGCTTTTCAGGCCAAAATCAGATAAGCTCTCTCAAGCTAAAATAACATTGATGTGTTTACTGCCCTAGATTCCAATTTACTACAGTTTTTACCCAATAATGGTTTTATAATTACCTAACCTTTCTCCATACTTGCATTCCTGCGTCACTGCGCCCAATCTGCTGCTGCTTTAAGCATCCACAGTAAATATAGTGCTAAAATGAGTTAACACCACTTCAAAATTAGTTAAACTTCTTTGCCTATTCTACTCTTTAAACTTTTGAGGCTTTTTTAAAGTTCTGTGTTTTCCTTTTAGTGTTTTTAACTTGTCCTGCATGGTATTAAAATAATTCGCTTGTGTTCATCTTTTGGTTTTGTGACTGTGATTCCCTTCAGGTGAAAAGGCTTTTCCCTTCTCATTGTTGTTTATTCTCCATAGGGAAAAAAAAAAAGCTCTTCTCTCTCCTTGCTATTTATTCTCCGTAAGAAAAATTGTTTCCCTTCAGTTGTTGGTTTGCTGGACTAGTCAAGCCAAATGTTCTTGTTAAAGATGGTTTGGGAGTTAAACTTGCTTATTGTCTCTCCTTAGAAACCCCAAGGTGTCTCTGCTGGAGAAAACCTTGCGTCTTGCCTATCGCCATGCAAAGCAGAATGATAAGAAATCACTTTCCTGTTTTTTGCTTGGGACCCTTGCATTAAGTGAAGGTAATTTTAAGCATCAGGTGGACAGTCAGTATTGGCTGGTTGAGTAAGCTGTTGTTGAGTAGCCTGAGTTGTTGCTCTTGGACTCTTACCTTTATTTATTTGTTTTAAAGATGGGGAAGGCGTAACGCTGACGATAGACCGCTTTGATCCTGGTCGAGAAGCTGCTGGAGGATCGGGCAAAATTCCGACCGCATCTCTTCCTGGAGACTTTTTGGTTCCATGTACAGTTAATGCCTGGGGGCCTTCTTCAGATAATATTATAGTGCACAGTGCTGAAGATATCAGCTCGGCTTTCAAGGTTGGCAGCTCTTAGCTGGGTCTCTCAAACAATAAACTGTCTGTTGGGCAGGAGGCTGGACTATGCACAGGGCTTGATTTCCAACACAGCAAGCTTATGGCTGAAGCAAGACTATATAGTTAATTATGCGAAATGAGCTGTTTGAGTGTCATTGAAAAGTGTATTGGAAACTGTTGAAATCAGTTAGTCATCACAGGTGTTTAAGGATTACCCAGTCTTTAATCTTGGAGTAAAATCTTCCTGTCTGACCAAAGTTTTTCAGCTGGTTTAACCACCAAAACCAGCAAAACAGTGATTGCAGCAAGCTTACTTAAACAAGAGAAAACAGCTTTTTTTTTTTTTTTTTTTGGTTGGTTTGTTTGGTTTGTTTTTTTTTTAAACTCTCACGAATGAATTGCAGTATTTAGGCAGTTGTTGATAAGGTGTTGCTAGGGAAGTGGCTCACAAGAAACATGTAAAGCCTTATGTTGGTTAGTAGCCATAGCTACTGTGCCTGTCATTTCTGTGCTCTGCTGTAGACATGGAGTCTCCTAAATCCACTGTCCTGATGTCTAAGCCAGACCCTGACTAGCTTAGACAGGGTGACACTGACTTTGGTGACCCTGACTTCAGTGTCATCACGAGTTCCTGATGTAATACATCTTGAGTTGCGGTAATCACAGGAAGATAATTTAGTGTATTTAACTCTTCCTTTTTCCTTACTTTTAGGGTCTGCAGAACAGCCTGTGCAGTAAAGAATCACTGGATCTTTCTAAACTGCTCACTGTTAGAGCTCACA
Organism: Pseudotriccus pelzelni; assembly: GCA_035584735.1. Classification (NCBI taxonomy): domain Eukaryota; kingdom Metazoa; phylum Chordata; class Aves; order Passeriformes; family Tyrannidae; genus Pseudotriccus; species Pseudotriccus pelzelni. The sequence continues at coordinate 8,500,830 of JAWMRA010000005.1, forward strand.
TTGTTTTCACAGAAAACCTGGATAATCTACATTTTAATTTTCGCTGGGCTTCTGTTACTGTGGCAAATACCTTGGAATACACCCCTGTGAAGTCTGTCCCAATTATTCCAACAGCCCTTGCAAGAAATTTGAACAGCCCTTTGAGTATTGCACAAGTTCAAGGAACCTGTAAATGTGGGTGAGTAAAGGGTATTGCTAAAGCTGTCAAAGTTGGCTGGCAGTTTGTTGCGTTTCTTAAAGGAGGTAGGTGGGAGAAACCTCAGTTATACTTTTCCTTTTCGTAAAATAGCTGGCATAAAAATAACAGAACTTCTGGTCTTGGAAAAATACTGAAAGTTATGAACAAGAAACAGGAAATGTGGTGGAGCAAAACCACTAACTGGTTCAGTAGTTCTTCTCGCTCTTGGCTTCAGTAGAAGGATCTTCCTATTGGAGTAGGGAGACACACCTCCAGATAACAGAATAAATATAAACACCCTCCAGCTTTTTAAAGAACATCAGTGCTTGTCCTAGAACGGAAATCAAATGAATGCAAATCAAAGCTTCTTGTATTAATGGTGCTTCTAAGATGGTACTGGGGAGTCATCATTCTGACTGGGAACTAATTTAGTAGGATGACCTAAGAAGAGATGAGGGAAATAATTTGAACCAACTGGCTGTCATTTCATTTGGAGAGAGAAAGACTTTGAGTGCCTCTTTGAAAGTTACTCTTCAAATTTGACATGACTTGCACTTCTGGATTTATTGTGAATACTGACTCTAGTATTCACTGAAATATTAGAATCAATATTAGTGCCAATAAGTGCATTTTATCCTTGATAATTCTTTCATACACGAGGAGTGGATGAAAAGCTGTAAATGTGGAATAAGAGTAGTTTTGATTATTTTATTTTCCCAAACTTCTTTTCTCACAGTATTTTCTAAACTTGTATTTTTCCTCTTCAGGATTTTTTCTGAGACTGCCTTCCAAAATACTAAAAAAACCCCAACTTTTACTTTCTTTCAGCTACCTTACTATGGACCAAACACGGAAATTACTTTTGCTGCTCGAGTCCGATCCCAAGGCTTATGCTCTGCCATTAGTTGGAGTGTAAGTGTTTTGCTCTGTCTGTCCAGATTAATACACATTGATTTGACATCTATCTGAGGGATTACACAGCGGGAACTTGTTAACAGAACTGGCTCTAATTGGATATTTTTCCTTACTTCTAGTTGGCTGAGTGGAGTTACTCATATCTCTAGTCCTCAAGTCTGGGCCTGTTGCTTGCGATATTTATTCAGTTCTTCGATTCAAGAAAGGCAAGTCACTTTTATAGGTAAAACACAGAAGCTATTGGCTGCCTGAAAATGTATTCCACAGAAATGCATGGCAACATGGGCTCTGTTCAAAGATATTTGGGGGAATGCTGTGATTTATATGTTGTATAGAGGTAAAGCTGTCTGGTTGAAATGTTCCTTCTGGTTTTGGCTTCTGCCTCAAGAGTTTTCCGTGACTGAATTGTTGGAAAGCTGGGCTGATATCTCAAAGACAGAAGAGAGTAAACATTAATATAATGAAGATCGCTGCATTTTAGTTTAAATAAGAAGCTGCAAGCAGGAAATTCTACTTTAAACAGTGATGGGGGTTTTGGTTTCAGTTTTGAACTTTTCTTAGGGGTATTTTCTTTGACATAAGCTTTCTCCCTGATTGTACCTGACCAACATATTGAAGCATATTGCTTCGCAGCTAATATTGCCCTGTTATGCCTTCCTGTTAAATATTCAGGTTTTTTAATAGCATTTGCATTCTGGGGTGGTTTTTTTCCTTGATGATGTTAGTAGATAATCATTCCTCATTCTCGACGTCTTTTCACTTGTGACATTTGCCAAGTTTATTACAAAGTTATTTACATGGAAGCTGGGAAGGGAGTTCAGGTGTTTGCAGTTTAAAACTGCCTTTCAGTTAAATGAAACTTTAAAATACGCTCAATGCATAAGCACTTCTTCTGTTTGACCACACTTGTGTTTAAGTTGTAAAATCACATTTGGTGAACAAATGTATGTGTACTTACAGAATAGACGTCCTTTCCTTAACAACTTTAATACATCCAAATACAGATAAGAGCCCAATTAGATTTTTAGATAGGCAAGTTAGATGCTTGACTCTCATCTCTCACTGATTTCATCATGGAACTGGATTAGGGAGATTTGATGAACCATGCAAACAGAATTAACCTCTGCAGGCTAACTGGTTAATCTGCCTTAAACATTTTTAACTCTTTAGGTTGTAAGCATAATTTTGAAGTTGTATGTAAATGCGTTTCTCAAGCATCCTGTCTCTACTGCTTTAGAGAAATGTATTATTTAAAGAAAAAACAAACTAAAAATCCACAAACAAGCATGTTAGAAGTGCTATAAAAGGGCAGTAGTGCCACCTTTTTCCTGGGAACACATTATTGTAATTATCCTTGAACTTTTGTGTTAAATGCTGACTTGTTACTCCTTGTTCTCAGCTTGTAGAAAAAATCCTTCAATATAATTTTGTTCTTTTAATGTCTTTGCTAATGAGAATTTTTTTGATGTTTAGGGATAACTGAACGACTAAGCGTCTCTGTAATACATCTTCAATTGAATTCTAAAAAGAAAATTAAACACAGTATCGTTTTTGCAGATGTTTTCTTCCCTTCTATTCTTGAAGTCATCCAGGAAATCATTTAAAGTACTAAGTGGTCATACATAAGTGAACTACAAAGGAGATGAATTTCTCTACTTTTCCTTGATTCTTGTATGTGGTTTCAATCATAAATCCACCTGCTCCATCTATAGCTCAGTACCACTCAAAGTGCTGTGATTCACCAGTTTGCTAAACTGTGTGAAAATTTGCTCCCTGTATTGAGAATCTAAGGGCCTTCTTCCTGATTAAATTTTTTTAAGATGTGTTTTTCTTCTATTTTAGGGTTTTTTCGGAATCTGGGAGTTTTCTTATTGTGCTTTATTCGTTGACACACAAGGAGCCAGAGTTTTATGAGTGTGCTCCATGCAGTAGACAAGCTGAACTGGGGTTTCAGATCTTAACTTGCCATGAGACAGTACAGCTCTTCAAAGTAAGTGGCTTGGCTTCCTACTGCATCGTGGTACTTCAAAGATTGACTTATAACGTGACCCCAATGGAACTGCAGTGCCTGGAAATGATGTAGCTCTATAAAGCTACCTCTTCCCAGTGATTACTGTAAATTCAGTTTGTCCCTCAAACTGGGAGATGATTTCCAAAGTCAGCACTGCTCGCTTTTCTAACAGCATTAAGGATCTGTCTTTGAAATGTGCTGTATTGTGCTCTCCTGCCTGTGACTTTGGCTTTATGAGCAGAGATTCAGACTTCCTATAGCATTTGTTAATTTGGTGTGCTGTGTGTGCACTGGCCACATCTAACAGCTGCTGTGGGTGATGCTTTCTAGAGAGCAAAGCTGAGAACTGTGCTTTGCTTGAAGTTGAATGCAAAAAGGAATTCAGTGGTCGCCAATCAACAGGTCTCTTGTTGCACTACAGTAATCAAGTATGAGCAATTTTATCTTTTTGCAAAGTAACTCTTTGAAAGAATTTTGTAATACAGCCTCTGGGACATAACTAGTAAGGTTTGAGGAAATTCTAGGAAATATCATTTCCTTCTGTGTTTTCCTAGGCTTGTTCAGAATCTGAAGTTGAATTGTTAATCTGCCCAATAAGTGCTGCTGTGCTCTGGCAAAGAAGCAGCGACTTTAACGTGTGTCCTGTGCTGTGTTTATTCTGTTCTTCCAATTGAATTTCCCTGGTCAGGGCTGCCTTCCGCCTTTCGCCTAAGTGCAGCTTAGCTTTCTGAAGACAACCATCCTCTCAACAGAGATTCACTTCTGGTGCCTCCAGGACTTGCCCAGCAGTGGTGTGAGAAGCAGCATAGGAACGTTTGCTGTTTCCTATGGCGGTGAAGGCTTGCAGAGGAGTGTGTGAGCAGTTACAGCAAGGAAGCATCTGCTCATGGCTATAAATAGCCCAACCACTTCACAAAGTAGCAGGGGAACAGTGTTAAACAGGAAGGGAAGTTGCCTCCCTCCTTGTAGTGGTGAAAAATTTGACAGTAGAGGATAAGCAGAAAATAAGCCTATGAACGTCCTTAAAACTGTTTCTTTGCGAGTGGTACCTCAGTGACTGAAAGTTTGAATGTTTCATGCTTGACAAATATGGAACACTTTCTTCCAGAATGTTGAACCCTCAGACAAGACCCCTATCCAATTTGAGCTGAGTGCAGAAAACCAAAATGCAGAAACTGAGTTCTTCAGTAGAGTTTGCAAGAAACTTCCAATCAGAAGGTAAATCTTTATATGCAAAAATAAAATGTTTATTTGATGAAGTTTCTGACCTCTTCTGTGCCCTGTGTCAGTTTAGCTGTGCATACATATTATTGCATTAAAATCTGTGTATGTGCTTTTGTTTATTCCTAGAGTTGATATTTTTCAGGTGAGATGGTGGAGTTTACTTGTATTCTAAGAGAAACTACCCAAAGTTCTGCTCTTGGTAGTGGTGGTTGTAATTTATACAGTTGATGTTTCTAAAAAGGCTTCCTTACTGATGAAGCTTAGTTCACTGTATTAAGCTTGGAGATCTGTCTTTTGAAGGAAATCTCTAATTGACATGTACTTAAGCTGGTAAAAATTCCTTTTTTCTTCCTACTTCTCAGAGCTCCGAGACCTGGATAGGTAGAAATTTAGGAATTTTTAATAACCTGGCTTATCCATCAGATTTTTGTCTATAACTGAGATGGCCTTTATTTTCCTTCAAACAATGTTACAGTCTTTACTGTAGCACTTCCTATCTTGAGTATAAATCAGTGCTTTGCTGTTAGAATGTCACTTAGAAGGTGTGTATGTGTGAGCCTGTGGGGATGGAGGGTTGGTATCTCTTTGCCCAGAAGCAGCATTTGTACTTTCACTGTTTGATCTTAAAACTCTTTGCTGTGTGAACTCCCTGTCTAAGCAGAGAGAAGGTGGATAGCAACTGCTTCTTGGAAAAGTGATGCTGATATTGCACTGTAGATGGCACAGTGAAAAACATGAAATTTCACATAACTGCTGCCAAATCTGACAACCAAATGTTTTTACTTTGATTTATTTTGGTTTTAGTCCTCTCCAGGGCTCTTCACCCAGCAAGTTGTCAGCAAGCGATCACGACTCTGGTGTAGAAGATGAGGATTTATCCCCCAGGCCAATTCCAAGTCCTCACCCAGTGAGTCAACAGGTAAGTAAATAACTGCTCTGGGCATCTCAAATGTGACAACTGGAGCAGCAAAACTCATTGTAAGGGGACCAGAGACTGTAAAGCCTCTGTCTCAAAGTACTAGAAAGGGAAAACAGAATTGAAGAAATGAACTGAGAGTCCTGACTCCTGCTCTAGTTAACTTGCCTTTTTTCCAGTATTCTAGGCACTTTAATTCCTCTATATGCTAGGATTTGGAAACAGAGATAGTAGTTTCTACTTTAGGAATCTTGCTGCTGTTCAATGGAAAAGCTGTGGTGTCTGAAGCAAAGACACAGACAGCAAACCTGTGCAGTTTTGGGTAAATAAGTAAATAAAGATCTACTGTCCTTTTTTTTTACCGAAGCGTATACAAATACAATAAAAAGCAGCCCTTGTACAGTCTAGAAGGATGAGGCAGTTGTGGATTATTAAGTATTTTCTGTTGTACCAGTCTCCTGGGTCTAAAAATAGTAGGAGGGAACATGTAGTCCTCTTCTAGAAGGGGAATATGCATACTTTGAAATGACATGGAGCATTCATTTGGTACACGTGGCTGTTATACTATATGAAAGCGATTTTTTTTTTTTTTTTTTCCTTTAAGAGTGACCCCAGAGACCTTGTTGCTTTCTGTGTATCTGGATTCTCTAATCTTTTAGGAATGTATTCAATGTGTAGTTGGTTTCAAGCTGATGATCGTCATACATTGATATTAAATTAAAACATTTTCTTTGAGGAAACTCTGCATGTAAAGACCAGATAATATTTTAAAATTATCTTAAATTTGTGTAATTATCCCTTCAGGTTACGAGGATTTTTCCTTCAGTGCCAGAACTGTCACTTATTTTGGATGGGAGCTTTGTGGAACCAGGACAATTGTCTAAGATTGTGGGGACTTCAAATGCGAGAAGTCTACCCTCAGTGCCAAATCAGCCCATTAAAAGGAAGTCCTGCCTGAGATCTACATACCACCCCACCCAGCACGCTGAAGACAGGCAGAATTCTTCTGCTAATATGGGAGATCCCTCTTTGAGGCAATTACCAAATCCTATAAATCAGAAATTTGCATCTTCAATGCCTCCCAGAGGAAAGCAGGCTCTAGTACAGCAGCAGATGCACTCTAAGAACACTTGCCCTCAATCAAGAAAAAGTTCAGGGTCATCTTCTCCTTCAGCCCCTTGTAGTGGGCCTTCCCCAGAGACATCTGTGCAGCACCCCAGAAAACCACCAGAACGACTTGTATTAAATCCCGAAAGTGTCATACAACAGGGAGAGCCTTCGGTGAGGAGAACATCGGTATCCAGTTCCAAGCAGCTTCCTGCTGTTACACAGCCAGTCCTCTACAACTCTGCTTTCTCACCAGACAGCTGCAGACACCCACCAGACCTGCAGGTGCCAGTCCAAGTGCCACCTTGCTGTCCAGGATGCAGCTGTCAGTGTCCTGCTTCCATCCACTATAATCCGGTAAACTCGTGGCAAGGAGTTGCTAAAATGAACCCCAAACATGGAGCTGAGGTGCAGTTGGAGATGGCTCAACAGAAGCCATGCGCAGTGCTCCATCAAAATATCATTTGCCCGGGTATTTGCTGCAATCCAGGATATGCCGCAAGCAGCCCTGTAAGCCCGAGCTGTCATGGGAAAGCAGGGAGCTGTTCTCTGGACTGCGGCTTCTCACCTGGAATGAGGATGCCATCAAGTGCAGGCCCCTCGAGCCCGCAGTTCTGCGCAGCCCACTCGCCCTGCCTGCACACACCTGCTTCTAAAGCAGGATCAGATAATGGAATGATGGGATTATCTCCAGATGCATACCGGGTTCTTACAGAGCAAGATAGACAACTCAAACTGCTTCAAGCTCAGGTTTGTGGAAATGGCAGCTTTCTCCTCTGGCCTCTTAGTGATTATGCTTTGATAGTTCCCCCTGCCAAAGGAATTAAATTAACTGTTGTCTATCCGTGTTGGAGCAAGGGAGCCTGTCATACCAGCTGCAGTCTGGGGATGGAGAGGGATCCTGATGAGCTCTGCTCACTGCTGTCCCTTAAACAGAAACTATTTGGCTCACATCCAATTAAATTTTGTGTTTATTTTATCACATTACCACAACACGAAAGTTTCCCTTTAGCACTCTTTTGCAATGAAAAATGTGTAAATGCCTTGCCATATATATATATGTTTGTCTGTCTTAAAAAAATTAGAATTTACTGCACAGGCTGTAGACTTTGGAATTATTGTAAGCATACGGATGAAGCACAGAATGTTCTCATCTGTTGCTTTGTCCACCTGCAAGCCTGCACCTTGCTGAGCTTTTGCTTTGGAAGTTTCAGCTGTCTGCAGCAAACTGGCAGGATTCATTAGGTCTTTGGGCTTTGAGTATCTCACTGAGTTCTGTTACCTTACCAGGTTAAGTTTCTTCAAAATATCAGCCCCTTAATTAAATTGTTGTCTCTGTATTTTGCAGAGTATGATTTGGGGCTGAAGAGCCAGAGTTTAAATTTTGCTGCTGCTGATGAATGATATGAATACGAAAGTTGTTCACAGTACTTAAACTAGAAAATGACAGCTGAAATAAGTTTTTGGTATAGTTCCTGTATGTAAAATCAGGCTCTCAAAGTAGAGATACCTCTGCTTATTACAGAAATGCAGCCTTTACTGTTATTTTTCCCTGGAGCTGCAAACTAATCAGTGGACAGGATGGGTACAAATCCTATAGTGAAGATTGCCTGGGCAACCTTAATTTTATCATTTAAGTGCTTGGTTTAGTAATTAATACAAAGTTGGTGTAGGGACAGTTGGCATATAAATGGCTGGCTGGTAAGTCGGTAATAGGCTTTGTGTATGAATGAAAGGGACAAGGAATACTTCCAGCAAGTGTGGTGCAAACAGGCTTTACTCAAGCTGTCTTGGTGCTGGCTTTGCCAGTGTGCTTAAACCTCTTCTCTGCTAGCTCTGCCAACATCAAAATTGGTGTTTTGATTAATACTCTGTGCACTGCTGAGAACTGGAAGGTTATCAGAACTTCTTTGGCAGTGCAGCCTGGACTCGAATCCAGATCTTAGGGGGGCCCAATTTAGTAATTCACTTTTTTTCCTATGATAGTTTATATTCTTTATTGTGCAAGTCGTAACTTTGTGATAACCGTTACAGATCCAACGCCTGCTGGAAGCGCAGGCTCGCCAGGCGTGTTCCTCTGAGCCGGCAGCAGCAATCCCGGCTCTGCAGCCTGAGAAGCAGAGGGACCTCGTTTCTATGGAAACACAGACCTCACCTCGGCACATGAGGAGAAGTGTGAGCGTTGCTGTGAGCACAGGTAAGGCTTTATTCTCTTAAAATAGGCTGGCACTGCTGTTTCTGGGATTTGTTTGGGCACGGAGGGGATGTTTTGCAGAACTGCTGAAGCTACGCAAACGTGCACCTAGATCCACCAGCCAGCTCAGTTCTCCTGGTGTTATTTGCAAGTTTAGGCTGGATTTACTTTTGTCTTTTGGCTGTAATGGCAGTGATTGCCATCAATGAAAGAATTTTCCCCATAGTTTTAGGAAGATCATCTATTTAAAATTGTGCCTTATTGAAAGAAAAATCCACGTCTTTTTTGAATTAATACACTGTTTTGAAAAGTAATAGCTTCTGTGCCATATGGTGTTTTAATAAATATAGTATTGATGTTGTTTGTGAATCATGCATGAAGAAGAGACTGTATTTGCTTAAATTTAGGCAAGTTATGCAGCTGTATCAGTGAAGTTACATATTAATGTATTGGTTCCTGTTAAATCCATGGAAATATTTTGATTAGTCTGGAGAAAACTTTCAAACAGGCTCAAAGTCAATGCATTAAAATGGTTTAATATGACCATTTCTCTTCATCAAGTATGCTTTGGAGGAAACTAGGATTTGAATGATGTTTTGGCAACTCTTAGCTGATTTAAACTCTAAATCACCTTTTAAAATGGTGAAAAAAACATGAATTGGAGAAAATTATTCCCTAGCTTTACAAAGCCAAAGCGTCTCAGAAGAAAGTACTGACTTTCTTAAATGGGTAAGTCTTTAATTTTTGTCCTAGGTGCTAGTTTATTTTGGAATACAGCCTCAGAAAAACAAGATGACTCCATACCACAAGGGAAAAAAGAGGATGAAGAGATTTCCAAGGAAGACATAAGCATCTCAATTAGTGCTGAACAAGATGCAAGTAATACAAGTATTGCTTCTTCTTTAAGAGTGGTTGACATTCCCAGCTTCGTAGAGAGCACTCATCTTGTGGAAGAAGGAACTAATCAGAACATTCCCCAGTAAGTCACCAGAAATATCTTGTGTTCACGTAATGGGCTGAACTGCCTTTCACAAGTTACTACTTTCATAACATTTTTATCCTCGGGAATTATAAATAGTCACCTGACTTCAGTTGTTGTGTTCTTTCCTTCTTTCTTTTTCAGTTGTGCATCGAATTGTGCAGCTCACCAAAACACAGTTGCCTTTAGAGTCTGCGTTTTATCACTCATGCAGGTTTAGCTTGCCTACCTGTCAGCAGGAGCTGATGGCAAAAGCCTTTAACTTGGAAAAGCATGGACAGTGCTGGCAGCATTCCTTTTCTTACCTTAAATCCTGACTGGAAAAGGGGACGCTGCTATAGGCAGTTGTTTTCTTACAGTGGCTTTTCCCTCTCAGCATTCAGAACTCTTCCAGTTCTGAGGGTCTTGGGATGGAGAGTTTATGATTATGTGACTGATCTCTGAATTTTTCTAGACTTTATACCTAATTACTTTGTGTGTAGTGAATGCAGGTACTGACTTCACTGCTGTTAGTTTAATAGTTTTTAACCTCAGATTCTTCATAGTGCAATGACTAATCTTAAACTGATTTTGGAAGTGATTTTATAATTTTTTAATTTTCTGTGTGAACGCTATTTCTACATAGGGAATAGCTCAGCAATTTAGCCCTGTTAGGGATATAATATTCTCTGTGTATAAAAAGCCAAAGGAGGGGGGAATACCCTTCCAATTAAATTAGGTTTCTAAAATAATCATATTGAGAAAGATGTTGGTAATTAAACTATAACTTAAATATTCATAGTCCTTGATTAAAGTACTCTCTGCAAACATCCACTGCTACCACAAATATGATGGATTCAAATTAGTCTTCTGAATGTTGTATTTCGGGATGATGCCATTGAAGGTTCGCTTCAACTTGGGTTCATAAACCTGCAAAATAGCTGTATAAGTATCTCATAGTAAGAATGTAGAGCATCACCCAGATTTCTTTGAGGAGGAGGGGAACATTTTTGGAAATGATGAGTAATTGCTAGTGTAACAGTAGCTGATAACCTACATTGACTATCTGGTATATCACGTGGTTTAAATCTTATCGCTTTCAACACAGGCAATTGATCAGTTGAGTTCTGAAATTCCCTTATCTTACACTTGTCTCCTCAGGAGGAACAGGAAGGGGGAGGAGGGTCGCTTAAGGATCTCCTCAGGATGATGGTAGTATTGATATGTCTGGTCTCCAAAGGCTTGTGCAATGCACACAGCAGGTGGCTGAGGGGGATGCAGAGCATCGTGTTGTAACTCGTTCTAGAGTATTTACCCTTTTTACCCTTTATGGCTCCTCTTTCACATCTGATTTTGGGAAATATTTCAACTAGGTGTTTGTTCTCAGTTAGTGATACCGAGTGTGCACATGTGTACCTGTAACTGTCTGGGGAGTTGTTAAACTACCACAGGATGAGTTACTCACCTTGGTAAAAAAACAGCTTTTTGAATAAGTCATGTTTCAGAGCATGTGGAAGATATTTGTTCCTGAAGGCTTTCAAGTGTACCTATGAATGCTGAAACATAATAACTGAAATTGATAATAACCTTCTTTTCATCTGCCTTAAGGTTGTCATAGAGTGTCATTGAGTTTTGACTAGTCCAGAGAAGCCATTGCCACTTTTAAATCATCTTTTGAAAAACTCTTTTAGTGTTACACTGCAATGTGCATTTCCTCAGTCCTCAAATGACTTCTGAAAGAAAGTGACTGCAGAAAGGAGCAAAGCCTCAAGCAACAGGCAAACCTAAAGGATCCATTTCCAGTACTCAATTTTTCTCCTCCTCTGTTCATGAAATGATAAGGTAGATGTAATGATAATTACGCTTTTTCTGTTTCAAGGGAGTGTCCTAGCTCTGTTGGTGTTCTCTTCCAGAAACGGAAACGTCTCCCGAGCACTTGTTCGGCGTTCATCCTTGGAAGGAAGTGTCAGCGTGTCTTTACAGAAAGAGCCATCGGAGGGAGCCAGCAACCAGGTGGCGGTAACAAGCGAGCAGAACGCGGAGCCACCCGCCTCTCTGCTGCCTCGGCATCCATCGGGGGATCGGAGGCTTTACCAGGACTTGCTGGTAATTCAGGAACATTTCATATTCTGCACTGAGTGCAAGAGTCAAAACAGCCACTGCTGAAGTTATGATGTGGTATTGGCATCAGTGAAAACTGCGTGTGGTTTTCAAGTTCACTTGTTGTGCTCTACTGAAAGTTCCAAGTTTGTGGTTCTTCATTTTTTTTCTGAAGGTTTAAGTGGTTATTTTGTACTTTGCTCTTTCATGCGTACAAAGAGTACTGTCTACTATCTAATAAATAGTAATTTCTTACTTCAAAGATGTCAGCTGGTAACTTCCCAAATTAGTGGCCTTTAAAATAAGACAGCATTTTACCTTCAAGTCACTTAAAGGGCAGATACTTTAATCTTGAATAATATCAGTATGTGATGTGCATAAATTCAGAACAGACTCTTACAGAGAGCTTGAAATGTGAGATGTTCCAGTGTTTGACTACACTGCTGTGAGTTTAAGTGATTGCATCTGAACTGAATCTGAATTTGCCTTCTTTGTCAGAATAAGCTATTAACCCATCAAGTCATATTTGAAGTTGCATAAGAATAAACCAGAATTTAGGGTTTTTACGCATCCTGCATGTCATATTTTTGTAACATGCTCTCTTCCCCTCTGCCTTTTTTTATAGGGCCAAGTAAACCACCTCTTAAAGTCCTCAGAAGAGCAAGATCACTTGCCTGTAAAATCTGTATTTGTTAATGATGATGGTCCTAAGTATCAGGATGGTGGTGGTACAACAGAGGTGGCTTCAGAGACTGACACAGGAGTGGTGGATAAAGAGAGTGTCATTAGTGCTACACTCAAACAGCTCAAGAGTCTTGGAGTGACCCTGGACTCGCCTGGCAATATGAAGAAAAATACACACAAAGTGGAGAATGCCAGGTAAAATACTGGTGGTTTTTGAATAGTAATTTGTAGATCCAACTGAAAATGAAGATTGTCTCAATGGGTGAAAAGAAGAGACTGTGTTCATTGCCACTGGGGACTTGGTTGCAACTTCATCTACATTTCCTGCAAAGATGAAACACTGGCTCGTGCTATGGGCATTTCAGATAGGTTTAAGAGCTCTGCTAGTAAGTCAGATTATTTAAATACAACACAAGTAGTTCTAGCTGCTAGAGCATCTGGTGATCCTTGAAGTATTGTGCATGCAGTAGCATGCAATTCCCTAGAATAATGAGGCTGCTTGAGTAATTTCAATCCTTTGGGCTATGTCAGAGTATTCAGAGAAACACTGGACTTACTTGGGAGACTGAATGTTAAAGAGCTGTGTATTTTCTCATTACTTCTTAACCTTTGCCTTGCACTTCACCAATGTACATGAAATTGTTATCATGGCCTTTAATCAAAACTGGTTCTGTCCTCATTACTTGTTGCTGTGAGTGCTTTGCCTTGAATGGAGAGACTGCAGAGGCTGGGGAGTAAAACAGCCTTGTTGAAACAGAGGAAGGAACAGAAGTAACTTCTGAAGAAGGGGTTTTAGAACAGGAATTTACTTCTGTAGCTGGTTGAGCATAGGCTTGTTGTCTGGTACAGCTTCACTTTCTTATTGTCTTCTTGATCCCAGTATGTAGCTGTTATGTAAACAAAAAGTCTGACCACCTCCTAATTAATCTTCAGCCACGTATCAAAAGCTGTTTCCAGTCATACAGTTTCTAATTCTTTTCTCTCCTTTTTGCTTGAACGTTATTGGGTGTTTTTCTGGAATTTCTGGGCTACCTTCCCAATTGGGAGAGTCTGTCAGTGTTCCTTTACTGTCAATAATGTGCTAATGAGTGAACCATAGGATAGAACTGAAACTCCTGGGGTTTTTTTTCTTCAAACTTGGGGAGTGGGGTGGAGTTCTTCCTTCTGCCACTTTCATGACTGATAAACAATTCTGAGAAAAGGTCTTACACCTCAGTAGAGAGAGGAACAACAGTGCAACTCCACAGCATAATCAGTGGTTGTTGTTCTGAGCCAGTTTATTCTCCCTAAGCAAACTTCAGAATTTGAGCTCAGTTAAATAGGAAGCCTCTTAACTATCGCCATGGGGGGTTTGGGTTTGTGAACTAATATATGACACATGTACTAAATGCACTGCTTTGTGACCACTGCTGGTGTACCAGAGCTTGTCCTTTCAGTCTCTAACACAGAATGTATGCAAGAAATTGGTGTACTAAGCACCAGACTGAATGAGCATTTCCTTACTGAAGGTTGCTTTCAAAAACTAGAACCTTACAGGCTTCTGGAAACAGATACTGTGCCAGAGTTTCTGTAAAAATCCCGGAATTGGCATGCACTGGGAAAGAGATATTCTTGGTCTCAGTCACTGGGCTTGTAGCTTCTATCCAGTTATAAAATTTGGGTTGAATGGTAGAATCTAAAGTCTGAGGATCAGAGACATGATGTCACACTCACTGTTGAGGAAAACCTACTTGAAAACCTACTTTAAAACCAAAACCAGTTCTGAAACCTGCTGAGTTCTTCATATGAGGGCATTCTGATTCTGTACTGAATCAGAAGGGAATATGATCCATTCTCTAACAGTGTTTGGATACTGTGGGGTTCAGTAGCTGTTTTTCAGTGAATGCAGAATGTACCATCTGGGTGCTGAGCAGCCCTGATGGAGCTGTGGCCTTCAGAAGGAAGGACAGATCAGTACAGTGAGCGAAATTATTATGTTGTGAAACTCATATTTTCCCTGTAACGCTAAACTGACTTTTTGATGCTTTATTTCAGCATCTTGGCGTGCATAAATCCTGAAGCAGTGGTGCCTGGATTAAATTATATGTCATTTGCCAATGTCAGCATGTGTGGCTTAACTCCTAACGTTGTTGATCTGAGCATGGAAGCAAACGCTATAGCACTCAAGTATCTCAGTGAAAACCAGTTATCTCGACTGTCTCTCAGTCGCTCAGGCCAAACCCCCCCTGCAGATTTCTCTTTCCAAGACATCTTGCATTCCAGTATGGACAAGAGCATGGTGGGTCTTAGCTTAATTTCACCAAGCAACATGTCCTTTGCAACCAAGAAGTACATGAAGCGATATGGGCTGATACAGGGCAGTGACAGCAGTGAAGACGAAGAGGAACTGCAGGTTCAAGATGGCAGTTCTGGCACTGTCAAAAGAGAAAGCACGCCAGGCAAAAACTGTGCCCCTGTGTTGGACAGCTTCAACCACTGGACTGAATTATCCAAAAGAATTGATGGAAGACTTCCCATTCACCTAAAAGGTCACAGCAGAGAGTTGACTGTGAATGCTTCTCCACCGGAATTAAACAACCCTATATTAAGAAATATTGCAAATGACATTTTTCCTCCCAGAGCAGATCAAGCAGATGAAAACTCAGTTCAGTTCTTAAAGGATTTGAAGTCAAAAACCAAATTGTTACCTGGGAGGATTGAATTCACTGAACAGCCTGGTGGGAAAGATGGAGATACTCAGGTGTTCCCTGGAAATCTGCGTACTCCAACCCTTGAAACGTTAAACCAGTCAAACAGCATAAATTCTGTTGGCACCATTCTTGATGTGAAACAACTCAGGCAGTTGCCAAAGTTGTTCTGAACATCCCCTGAGATGGCTGGCAACCACTGTTACAAATCAGAGGGACCTCTCTGTAAAAGATGGCAGGAAACCACGGATTAAGCTGTCTTAGAGGAGGTCCCTCTGCTTCAGCAGTGTAAAACTTTGCAGAGCTGAGTTTTCTGCCCAAGTCGGGGACAGCCACCTCTAAGTGCCTGGCTGAGGCAGTGCTGTCAGCACTGACACATGTGTGCACTTTTGTTTACAGTTGGGTGTGATTTTTTTTTAAAGCATATGAAAACCTGAGCCCAAGATCTACTCTTAATATAATTTTAACAGTGGTTACTTAAATGTTTTGCTGTTGACTTTTTAAAAACACTGATTTTTACATGTTTGTGCCAACTGTGAGCCACTGATACTGTGTATGGCAGAACAGGGCAGAGCTAAAGCACTAATTTCTAGAAATTTTGCTGAAATAGTTGGATTACTGTGTGTGGGTTGTGTCTGGGGAGGGGGAAAGGGAAGTATAACTGTGGCTTTACTTTGCATAAAATTATCTTGAATTTAGCCAAAATGGCACATGTAACTTTGTGTATCATGAAATCTTTGAAGGAAATTTGGGAAAACTAGCACTTTTTAAAAATTTTTTGTGTGAATTTTTTTCTCCCCTCCATGTTTTCTATTTATTTAAAATTGCATACTGCTTGTAAATGTCAAAGGTTTCATTAAAAAAAATAATCTTTGGTTGTCTGATGGTGCCTTTATTTAACACACATGCAGCTTCCCAGTCACTGTTAGACTGGTTAACTGGAAGTTCACTGGTTCACCTGCTCCTGAACTCGAGAATTCTGGTACTGGATGGTGGGGTAAGCAAAAATAATATTTACTTTGTTCTGAGTTAATATACAAATGTTCTGTCATCAAACACTGCAGTCTGTCTGTTAATGAAACAGCTCTTTTCCATAATCTGTTATGACTCTGACTCTGGTTCAGTTTTTAGGTGTCTTAGGCCTTTCTGTGGTTAGCATGTGTTGTCCCTGGTGCTGGAGCCCCCCGGGTGTCCAGCGCTGGCTGTGACAGCTCTGCCCACCTCTGGCCGGGGCCTCTGAGGATGTGGCTTAGGATGCATGGCTGTGTTGTAACACAGCCCTGTGCCGACCTCCTGGTCTTGGGAATGAGACACCGGTGCTGGAAGTGGTGATTCATTCCCATTCCCACTGTTCCTGATGGGAGGACAGTTCGGGGTGGCGGTCAAGCCATGTGTTTTCTCCCTGCCTGTAGCACATCCATGTGCTCTAACAGGTGCTGGGACAAACTTTGTTTTGGTGATGGCATTGTCTCAACAGCAGTTGAGCCTGCAGTGCTGACCTTGGCTTTCCTGCTCTGAGTGTTAAACTAATGGTTAAAACAACCCCCTCTAAAATCCTGGGGCTTTCCCAGTCAAATCCGAAGGACTGCGGTGTTAGTTTGTGGTATGTTTGAGTGGGCACTAATTGCTAATTTATTACAGAATTGGGGTGAGATAAGCCAGTGCCATTTCAAACCCTGTACAGAGAGGAAGGCAGCAGCTCCCTTTAAGCCATGTCAAAATTCCTTTTCTCACACAGCCTCTTCCATCAACAAGAATATTTGCTTCCTTTCAGGAAAGGTGCTACATTTGCTGTGCTGAAAAATAAAACCTTTCTCAGTCCCTGAATCGTCCCTGGATCAGGCATAAGCTTATTATCTGCCAGCACATTTTCTGCTGAATCAGTCAAAAAATAGTTAATGTTTTTGAACATTCCAGTGAGATGAATGAGGCAATTCATACCTCTGAGCTATTGTTGCAGGGTTTTGTTCTTTGTTTCCTATTGTAAAATGTCTGGAAACACAGGAAGATGACAGTTGTATTGGTTAATATTTTAAAGACTTTCTTCAAATGCTCCAGGGCTAGAAACAGTTTGAAAACAAAAGCCAAACTACTTGCACGCAGCTCAGGACAAGGGTGTGGTGTTACATTAAGTTACACAAATCATATAATCTTGGACAGCAACCTCTGAGCGAGCGAAACATTAATTTACTTGACCAAGGCAACAAAAAAACACCCTTCCCTAAAGCGGCATTTTCATTTCATAGTGTCGTGCTGAGTAATTTCAAGATGTCTGGGGTTTGGTTTGGTTTGTTGTTTTTTTGTTTGTTTTTTTTTTTTTCCTGAAGCATCTGCTGCAATTAGATGGAAAAAGCACATGGAAAGCCAGGTCTGGCTTTGTTAACTGGGCAATGGGACTCAAATTCAAGCACTGGCTCATGAGGGAATGACACAGGGTTGGGGCAGGACGGTTTAAGATTTTATTGTTTGGGGTTTTGGGTGGTTTTTTTTTTAATTTTTCTTCTGCGGTTTCTTATATTAAAATGTTATTTTTAAGATCTTTTATTATAATTAAAGGTTTTTAAAGTGACTGATTAAAAGGTGCTGATCCTCCTCGGAGCATCGCTGACTCCTTCACTCTGTATCTTTTTGGTTCTCCCCACTCCGTTTGCGGGAGTTGCTACCTCTTCTCTAGCGAATGTGTGCTGAGGGGCCGGGAAGCCCACCCGAGGCAGGACAAGGGCAGGGAAAGGTGCCACACCAGGGTCCCCTCAGGCTCGGGGTGGGGTTGCCGTGCGGGCGGAGGTGGCTTGAGCTCGGCCACGGCTCGCATCGCAGCGGGGGCCGGCACGGCTGGGAATGGCCCCGCAGCGGCCCTCGGCGCTCAGAAGATGCTCGGCTTCCTAATCTCCCCCGCCCAGCCCCGGCTGTTCTATCTTTAACGCTTCCTGTTGGTGAGAGGAGCCGGCTTGAAAATGGTCGTGTTTCCTGGCGGGAGGCACGGCGGGCTCTCCGGCGCGTCGTGACCGCCCCTGCCCCGCCGCCCCACTCACGCTGCCGGCATCGTGCGGGCTCCTGCCGGCCGGGACACGGCCCCGGCCCCGGCCGTGCCGCGGGGGGAGCCTGGGGAAACCTCTCCCACGGCCGCGTCCAGAGCGGGAGGCTGAGGGGAAGGAGTGAAAGGAAGAATAACAGCTCCGGCATTTCCCCCCTGCGGGAGGGTGTGCAGGTGGCGGGGAGACAATAGCGACCCCCGCACCCCGGCCCCGCCGCAGCCCCCGCCACGCACGGGCAGGTGCGGCCCGTCCTCACCGCCGCTTCTGCCCCGAACCCTGGGCTCCGCTCACGGCCGGGGGCCGCCGCCTCACCCAAACCCCACAGCAGGGACCGGGGGCCGTTCCGGGAGGCGCTCAGCCCGAGCCCCCTCCTTCCCACCCCGCGCCGGGGGAGATTTCGTTGATTTTCGGGTTCCCGCGCAGGCCGATCCCCGAGCTCTCGAAAACCTCTCCCTTTAGGAGCCTTTTAGGACCGCTTTACCCGTGGGAGTCCGGAGGAAGCGGTCTAGGACCCTACAGTGGTCCCCCTCTTCCCCGCTTTCCATGCCGGGAGCCTCTGGCATTTCGAGAAGGGTCCCACGCGTCCCGCTGCCTTGCGACCCCCGCACAGGTCACCGCGACCCCCGCACCGCTCACCTCCCTCCCGCACCGGCCGCTCCGGCTGCACGGCGGCTTTGGGAAGGCCCGGGGGTCCCCGTCCACCCGAGCTCAGAGACCCCCGCGGCCGGGCCGAGCCCCGTCCTCGACGGGACGCACAGCCGGCCCCGAGCCCCGCTGGCTGCCCCACGTTGCTACAGTGAG
This sequence comes from Pseudotriccus pelzelni, assembly GCA_035584735.1. Classification (NCBI taxonomy): domain Eukaryota; kingdom Metazoa; phylum Chordata; class Aves; order Passeriformes; family Tyrannidae; genus Pseudotriccus; species Pseudotriccus pelzelni. The sequence goes on from JAWMRA010000005.1 coordinate 8,519,640, forward strand.
ACCCAGGGCCCTGTCTCCTCTTCCCCAAATCCCTCTCCTCCAGGCTCCTCCGCTCACATCCCAAATTTTTCGAGGGCGAGAGGTGCCGGCTGGTGCTCTGCTCCCAGTCCCCAGCATCCCAGCATCCCCCAGCCTCGCAAAGATGCTCGGGCTCCCCCGGCCCCAGCACCGGAGAGGAGTCAGGGAGCTCGTCCCAATTCAGCCCTTTAGCAAAAACACATGGTACGGGGGGAGGAAGGCTGGGGATGGGGCCACTTCTCTCCAAAACATCTCCTCTAGATGTGCTTTATTTACCTCCTCTTGTCCTAAAGCAGCACACGCCCCTTCCCCCTCTCTCAGCGTCTCCAACAATTTATTTTGGCTCATTAAATTTAATTAAGAACGGAGTAGGTGTTCCATATTTAATAATAATAATTAAAAAAAAAAAAGGCGGGGGGTGAAAACAGGGGCATAATAACCTCCAAGAGGACTAAAATAAAGAATCGCTATTCAGACGCGAGCAGCCACAGTGCAATTTTTTATTACTTTTTTTTTTTTTTTTTTTTGCAGTGTCTTTTTAAGAGCATCTAAGCACACACACATAAAAAGCTAGAAGGCATGCATTCCGGAGTTATTCCTATGCATATCCCTGCAATAATTTTCCGCTTTCCTTCGATAAAATTGCCAAATAATAATGAATCATTTCATAAATAATGGGTTTAGAAGCTTATCAGGGCAGGCGGGCCACTGCTGGGGTTTTATCTCTCTCGGCCACATTGCAGTAGTGTTCCGCTCTCCATACTAAATAGGAAACTGGACGTGATGTGGAATTAGAGCCTACCCAGCTGAAGCCACCCAACACTTACTACAAATATAGCCGTGATGCGTAGGCCACAAAATGGCTCCACTCACTTTTCCCAATGAAAAGCAAATGGTGAGTAAAGAGGAATCGGCCCTGCAGCGAGCTGGGCGGTGCGGGCGACGGGATGGGGTTTTGGGGGACTACGGCGGGCAGCGAGGGGGTTTTGAGGGGGCTTCTACCCATGTGAGAGGCAGGCAAGCAGAGAAAAAAAAACACAAAACCTTTTCCGCGGTTGAGTTTTAATCTTTTTTTTTATATTATTCTTTGATGCGGGGTGGGTGAGGAGGAGAACGCGCTTTCCCCTTTGAAACTGTGGGGTGTGATTCCCCCACTGCCCCGGGAACGCCGAGGACTGGCCGTGGGTGCGAAGAGCCCACCGGGCCCGGGTCCCCCAGCTTCTCCCAAGGGAAAAACACCAGGACACGGCATGGCCGACGGCCAGAGTCTGACCGCTTCTTCCCGGGAGGGGGGTCCCCTCATATCCCGCTCCCTCCCGCCCTTTCGTTTTGGGGCGATTTCCCTACAAACGGCCGGCGGGAGAGGTGCGCTTTTGGGCTGGAAATTTCCTGCCGATCGGCTGCTGGAAAACAAAAGGATTTTGCGGAGCAGAAACGAGCAGGGCGATTATTGCCCCCCCCACCTCCATTTCTCCAAACGAAACCACCCCAATTTAAGGCAAAACACTGCAGATATTTTTGCGGGTTTGTGTATTTCGTTTTTAACGAAAGCGGGAAGAGACGCCATCGGGATTACTCTGTTTTTTTGTTTTTTGTTTTTTTTTTATGAAGGGGTGAACCTTATTTTTCATGATTTGGTTGGCGGTGGCGGGGGAACCGGCCTCGCCTTCCTGTTGCTCGGCGGCGGGGAGCGGGCTCACCGCGCCGCCGGTCCGGCCCCGGCTGTCGCGGCTCCTCGGCCGGGAGCGCGCCTGGTAACAGGCCCCTTGAGGAATTTAATTTGCCCCTTTAGGAATTAAATTTTCCAGCCGGACGCGGGAGAAACGCCGCCGCCGCTTCGTGCGAGCCCACTGGGAGAAAAACAACCCCGTGTCCGGGCCCGTCTGGGATTTCCTCCCGGAGAGACTGGGCTTGCAATGTGTCCAAAAAACCGCCCAGTTCGCCCCAAATGTAGGGCCTTTTTTTTTTGTTTTCTTTTCACGCCTTTTTTGTTGGCGGTTATTTTTTTTTCCACGCCAGGCCATGCCCGTCGCTCATTGTGGCCCCTTGTGCGAGGCGGCGGCTCCCGGCGGCGGCGGGGGGGACCCGGGGTGGCCGCTGTCCCCTGTCACGGGGGCCGCCCCGGGGTGCTGTCCCCTCCTTCCCTCTCCCCTGCACCCTTCTCTTTCCACTGATCTTTGGCAATCCGGACCCACGAGATCCACCCTCTCCTCTTTTTCTCCCCCCCCCCCTTCTCTTCCTCTCAGGATTTAGCAGTTTTATCCCGATGCGGGTGTCCTTCCTCTCTGTAAAGTCGTAAGTACCTTGAGGTGGGAGGAGTAAATTCAGCCTGACACTGAGAGCGCTTTTGTTGAAACAGGAGAGACTTGCGGTGTCCCTACTTAAATATGACACATGTGAGTAATCTCTTCCTATACAATATCGGAATAGGCAATTAGATTTTTCTTTTTTAGCGGGCTGGCGGGGAAGGGGCTGGAGGGAAGGCAGAGAGTTTGTGCTTTAGGTTGGGTGGCTGGTGCTTTTTTTATTATTTTTTATTTTTCAGAGAGATGGTGAGATATGGCCAAAAACTGGGGTTTCTCTGGCAATTCAGCCCATCAAAAACGGGGGAAAAAAATTTACCCAAGGCAAAGGAGCGAGAAGGATGGGCGGCAGCTCCCTGCTCCATGAAGCTCCCTGTTTATATGGGGAAAAAATATCCAACTAACCAAACAAACGAACAAAAAATCTAAAAGCGAACGAGGGGATATGTGGGAGGCAAAGCGTGGCGATAATCGCCGTATCGCTGCCTGTCCTCGGCGCGAGGTGACCTGTCGCGACAGCATTCGTTCTAGGGGAGAAGGGGGACAATGCTGAGTGCGGCCGCGGCCGGGCCCCTTCCTCCTTCCTGCTGTAGCGAGTGCGCGGGGGGATTGGCTCCGTTAGGGGCTGGTTTAACCCCCTCTCCCCCAAAAAGTGGTTTCGGGTATATTTCGCTGTTCTATAAATAATAATAGTAAAAATTAGACATGGGAGAAGAAGGTGCCACCCTTGTGGTTAAGGCCGCTGCTGGCAGGCCGGGCCGCGATCGGGCTGGCTCCGCAGGCCGGCAAACACCGCCGGGGCCTCCGATATGAAGAGAAATACCCCGCAAAAAAGGCGGAGGTGTGCGTTGTGCCCCCTCCGTCATTTGGCCGTATAATTTAACTCTGTGCTCCGGGCGCTGGCCGAGCCCCTTTGGCTGCACCGGCCGCCCCGACGGTGCCACCGCTCCGCTGGTACCGGGGGATGGGAGGTCGGGCCGGTGGTGCGTCCTGCGGGACCGGGGCGCTGCGGGACGTCAAAAGTGCCGCACCGCTCCGCCAGGCCCCGTGATGTCACGGCAGGGCCGCTCCGTGACGTCACGGCCCCGCACGGCTCTGGCGCGGTGGACCCGCAGACCCCCAGGTGCCGCCGGCAAACTCTAAATGATTTTAGGGTGATTAGTAACGCCCCCCGCTTCTCATCGGCCAAATCCGAGCCCCGAAGCGGCCATCCCCGTCGGGGCGGTACCTGGGGAGGGGTAACCCCCCCCTCCCCAAAGCGGGGCCGCCTCTCACCGCTGCCTCTCTCTGCAGGACGATGGACAGGCCGCCCGCCCCGCCGCCCCCCAGTGACCCCCGCGATGCCCGCCCCGCCCGGCTGCACGACTCGGAAGCGGAGACCACGAGCGAGCCGGAGAGCAGCCGCGGGGGCATGGAGGCGCCGGCGGACCCCCAGCTGCTGCTCAACGGGGCGTCCAAGGAGGCGGGCCGGCCCTCCCCCGGGCCCCCCGCCGCCCCTGTGCCCGTCATCGAGCTGGTGCGCCGGGGGGGCTCCCTGGACATAAAAGGCCGGGAGGCGGCGGGAGAGGCGATGCAGAGAGCGCCGGGTGCCGAGCCGTGCCGCGCCGCCGAGGCCGCCTGCGAGGCCCGCATGGTGCAGCTGAGCCCCCCCGCGCTCCCGCTGCAGCCCCACGGCAGGGCCATGCTCTACAACCTGGGCCAGCCGCTGGCCACCATCAACAGGTCTGTGTCTCCCCTATCCCATCCCCGAGCGGCTCCCCGAGGGGTGCCCCGCTCGAATGCGGTGCCGGGGAGGGAGAGAGAGGGAGGTGCGGGGAAGAGAGGGGAGCTGCAGCATCTCTTCCTCCGAGCGGGGCTCGGGGCGTAGTCATCGCGGGATTGCATGCAACTTTGCAAAGGAAGAAAGGGAAAAGGGCAGAGGGAAGGGGAAAAGAAAAAGGAGAAAAAAGGAAACGAAAAATTGTCATTCCTAGAAAAAAAAAATCACAGTAGAAATGTCCCGGGGAGTCCGTCAGTAAACGGGCGGGAGCTGGTTAAGCTTCTCGGACTCTGTCCTCCGACGAGTCCCTCAAATAAGCGCAAGGGACGGCAAAGGCTCTGGCAGGGGCTGGGCCAGGCCGGGGGTGTGCGGGGACAGAGCCCGTGCGGGCCCGGCCCGGCTGGACGTGCGCGCCCGCCTGCTGGAGGGCACACAGCCGCGGGGATGCGTGTGGGTTTTGCCCGGAGCCGCCAGCCCGGATGTCCCAGGCTGCCCACACCCCCGTGCCCACGCTGCGTGTCCCCAGGCGGCCGCGAGTCGTGTCGCCTCACGACCCGGGGCTCGGCTTCGTGAGTCGTGAGCTCGCTCCGAGGTCACGGAGCAGCTCCGCTTCCCGCCGGCCCCGAGCCTTCCCCGGACGCTGCCTCCCCTCCCCTGGGGGCCGGGTCGGGGGGATGCCGAAGTGTCCTCACGGCCTCTCTGCCTTTCGTTTGCAGCGGGTTTTTCGGCGAACCGGACTCCTTCTCCATGTACGGCAGCAACCGGGTGAAGCGGAGACCGTCTCCGTACGAGATGGAGATCACCGACGGTGAGAGCATTTCGCCCCCGCGCTGGGTCTTTAACGGGGTCCCCTTCTGCTGAGGGGGGCAAGCTGCTGCACGGTGCTATACTCCGGGGTTAAACCCCCAAATAACAGATAACAAAAGGACTAAACCCCTAAACAGTGAAATGTGAATAGGATGCCTAGGGAGTCAGGGTGGCTCTGCGGTAAGGCTCGGGGTAGTAGAGCCCACACCGGTCCCCACTAACGCCCAGCAGCGTGCTCGGTGGGTTGGACTTCACCCAGCGAAGCGGTTCAGTGTAATGGCTAATTACACACCTTAGAGATCAAATCTGAAGGAAGATCCTAAACGTAAGTCTTTGCTGAAGTGAAGATCAGGGCCATTGCAGTGAAGCGCTGCTGTGTCCGTAAACCCCTTCAGCCAGGAGACGTTGGCAGTGCAGACCACAGCCTTGGGCAGAAAGGACAACCTGCCTTTAAACTGCTTCGAAGCGAAGAGCTAACCCTGTACTGAGGTCTGCACGGGCGCAATGGGATTGCCTTTTGCGTTTTAATTCAGTGTATATCCGCACCTTGCTGCTGTCTGCGGTGGGGAAATATCCCGCGGCAGAGCGCTGGAGCAGATACGGCGGGTGACAGTCTGATGCCTGAGCACAGATCGCAGGCATGGGCATCCCTGTTGGAGCCGCAGGATAATTTCAGGGAACGGAAGGGAGGGAGAAGGCAGTGCAGGGTCCGTTGCCTGCTCCCCGGCAGCCGGCGTGGAGTGCGAGATGCGGCGTGCAGGCGGCATCGCAGCCCACGCAAAGGGGTGTTTGCAAGAACAATTTACACGTGGAAGGCCAACCCGTTTATCTGCGGAGTTAGCAGCCCGTACACACGAGATCCATTGAAAGGCGCTTTCTCTTTAGCAGTTGTAAACACTGTTTCAATTGCTGGACAATTAATTTTCCTTCTTTTTAGCTAGCTGTCCCTTTCCTTCTACCCGGCTAATCTAAGATCGAATCATAATCCGCATCACTCTAAAACAATGTACCCCGAAATGCCGGGCTCAGGGTATTATCTTCGTTAATCAGTCTCTCTCTCCCCACTCTCTGCTCTCCTGGTCCTTTCAAACCGGAGCCCCACGGGACAGGGGGATGTCACAGCCTCGGCACAAGAAGGGCTTTTTGTCTGGTGTTCATTCCTGGGGCTTAACGTTTACGGCGAAAAGTCCATCAAATCACGTTGTCCGACTACAGCTTTTGACTTGCTATTTAATTAGGTATTAAGGATTACGAGACATACTTGGTTGCAACCAAGTTTTTGGATATGTTCTTTGATTCAGGTGTACAGATCAGGCCCGATCCTGCAAGTTCTGGCCCATGTGAATTTCCAAGACTGGGCTCAACACTTTTTGGGGGCAGAAAAATACGTATCAGATGATGCTGTCTAAATAGGAGCAATTTGCAGGAATGTACATCCCACGCTGAGGCATCTGTGTGGTCTGATGGGCTTTGCTTGTTGCTCTGGTGGTCACCTGCCAGGTGACATCTGTGGCACACAGGAACATCCTCAGGGCCCCCAGCCCTTAAGAGCTGCAAAAGGGTAGGAAAGTCTTGCCAGGCACTTGGTGTTTGATTTTCTCTGTAAGGAAATCAGTGGAGGTTTTTTCACAACTATTCCTTTATCTATTTTGTGGTAAGTTTGATGCATTTAATATCTTCTTTAAAAATAGCTCTAAATAGAGCTAAAAATGTGAAAAAGTATCTGTGAAAAAGTGTATCCTGGAACTTTGGAAGCTCATATTTTTATTAGTTTTCCTTAGATCTCTAATTACAATTTTAAAAGCATCAGTCAATCAAATGGAACAAAATCCAGGCAAAAATTCTCATCTGACTGCTTGAATTAATTATGAGGCAAATTTCTTTATAAGAAATAGATCTTCTATTATAACACAGCTATGGGGCATTTTAATTTTCTCCATTGCTTGACATGTTTTGGCCCAAACCTGACCTCTTTCTAAAAGATATTGTTAATTCAGTTGATGCAGGAACCAAGAATCTCAGTGGTGTCAGAATTTGTGTTACATACTGGAGCTTGATTTGGATGCCCCTGGATGAAAATGAACAAGTCTTTTTTTTCTGATTTCTGACCTATTTATGAATAGATGACTTTTAGTTGTCAACTTTCAGTGAACACAGACACATGGTTGAAGTCTGTGAAGACTGGAACTCTCTTAAGGTGTTTTTTGGGTCTTTTCTGTTTTGTTTTGTGTTTTAATAAATAATATCTAATGTGGGTTTTTTCCTCATAACCTTACGGGAGTAAATGGGTTTTAAGCTGCACCTTTTTCTGGATTAAAGGCTGGTTTCTTTGTCTTTTCTGGAAAGAGCATTAAAGTGTTGAAACTGTTGTATTATTGTGGTAGGTTATGGCACATTCTTCATTGCCTTCTTAGTAGTGCTATTGAGGTCCCCTTGTTTCCCACCAAAACCCTGTAGAACAGCAGACTGTGCACACCAGGGACAAGAAACCTTCCCTTTCTATGAGCTCTTGAGAATTAATTCATTCAAAGGGCATTATGTGCTGTTTGGGGATCAGTATTACCTTTATTAAAGAACCAGACTGGAATCTTGGAGGTCAGAGAGGCATTTCTCATTTCTACATCCCCCAGCTTACCACACGGGCTCTTTGTGATTTTGGGGGGCTCCCTGCTCCTGAGCATGCTGTGAGGAGAAGTGGCTGCTCACACCCTGGAGGAGCTGGCAGCTTTAACCTGCCTGCTTGGGAGTGTGTCAGCACACAAACCCTGCAGTGCAGGACGTTCTGTGTGATGTGCTGGGCTGAAGGCACTCAGTTCCCCCTGAAATGTGTGATGGTGTTTAATCAGCTGGAATGTGGGATTCCTCTTTTTGTGCTGAGGAAGGTGGAATCTGTCGAGATGCAGCCTGACTAGCGTGCTTCCAAAGTCACATTTGTTCAGCTGCTCTGTCACAGTCAAGGCAGCCAAGGGTTTTGCTAGACAAGAATAATGATGTTTAAATGTCCCACGGGGTGCTGTTTTCACTGGGTGATGGCAGAGCTGTGGCTTAAACTGTTTACCACATCCAGGGACTTGCTCCCTCCAGGAGAGAGTAATTAGGCAAGTGTCTCAATGTGGGGAATACAAGGGAGAGAGGGTGGGGATGGGGATTCCACAGTCATTTGGGGTACAGTTCACTGATGTGTTTGTTACCTGCAAGTCTTTGCTTCACCCTCTGTGATGATTTTCATCTTATGTGATGCTTCCCACCCTTTGGGAGCTTCTGCTATGGTCACTCTCCCAGATTTCCATGAGATTTGATGTGACCTTCCACTATTGATGTCTCCTGGGGATGAGGATGGAAAGGATGTAACAATAAAAGCATCTTATGGTAGTATCCCCTTATGTGAGCTGGTTCCCAAGGACTCAAGGACTTGCAATCCTGATTTACTGAGTTGCTGCTCCTGTAGCACAGTACTTTTGGGTAGATTTGTTGTTGGGTCTCTTCTAGCACAGAAGGAATGTTTTTTCTCATGGCAACAGGAGTTACCCCAGTGATCTGAAAGGAGAATTGGTGTGTTTTGTGTCCATCCTGTGTAACATGCCCTGCCAGAAATATGACTGTAAAATTTCGGGGATTTAATTGGAATTCACATGTAACTAAGCAATTTTTTTCACTTCTCCAGTTAGTGTTAGAGGGAGTTTTGGCCCTGTGGCACTGATATGGAGAGAAACCAGGAGGCCCTTAGATCAGCTGTGAAACAGTTTCATCCTCCACTCATGATCACCCTTCCAGCAAGGACGCTGCCTTCACTCTGTGGGTCACATTGCTACCTGTCCTCGTTGCTGTGGGGTGAATCCCACCACACTGTTTCATACAAAACACCCAGAGGGCTGGTGGCAATCCTGTGGTCTCTAATCAGCACTGGATCTTGCCTGCAGCAGGGAAGGTCTCTGGATCCTAGAGTTGTCAAAACTTCTGCTCAAGCCAATTTCCTCCTGCCTCAATGGTGTTCCTTTAGACACTTTTGGGATAGAAAATAAAGCTGTCTAGTGAGATCAACTTTTAACAGGACCTTCATTGTTGAGTTACCCTTGTTGATGAGCTGAGATACCCTGAAGGCATAGCAATCTTCTGCACACATGTCATGGCTCAAGCCTTCCTGCTTGGAGAGGTAAACTTAGACATCTGAGGAGACACCCGAAGAGTTGCAACTCTATTTTTCCCTCTCACTGGATTGAACAGAAGTTATGGCTATCTCAGCTCATCATATCAGCTGCCAGTTAGCTGGAAACTCGTGTTTTACCACCTTGCTGATATCAGTCACTAGAATAAGTCAGTTAGTCAATTTGGGAAACAGGGACCCATTCAGCAGAGTAAATCTGACCTGTTAATCCTCACTCCTAACTCTGTTTGGTTGGAATTCCAGGTCCTCACACGAAAGTGGTTCGCCGCATCTTTACCAACAGCCGGGAGAGGTGGAGACAGCAGAACGTCAACGGAGCCTTTGCAGAGCTCCGCAAGCTCATCCCCACCCACCCACCTGACAAAAAACTGAGCAAGAACGAGATCTTGCGCCTGGCTATGAAGTACATCAACTTCCTGGCCAAGCTGCTCAACGACCAGGAGGAAGAAGGAAACCAAAGGGGCAAAGTGAACAAAGACTCTGGGATAGTCCAGGAAGACCTCCTGCAGGACATGTTGTCTCCTAACTCTAGCTGTGGAAGTTCTTTAGACGGAGCGGCGAGCCCGGACAGCTTCACGGAAGAGCACGAAACGCTGGACTCGAAGCACACGCGGAGCCTGCACCACGCCATCCTCCCCGTAGAAGGCAACGCGCAGCGGTGATGACCTTGGCACTGCATCCCGAAGCACCGAGGGAGAGAGGCAAGACCTGAGCGTGAGGATGCCGGAACTTTGTGCTGGTGGGATCTGTGACTCTGCCTTTCCCCAGGAGCTCGGGCTCCCCACCCTCCCCAGCCCGGGGCGGGGCGGTCGGCACGTCGGCTGAGGATGAGACCAACCCAGATGGACGTTCAGTCTTTAGGTACGTGATCGTACAAAGAAGAAAAGCGTTGAAGTCATCTTCATTGTACATACTGCTCGTGACGTGACCCTGAGGAGGGGGAGGAGACGTGGCCCACGCCTCTCCAGCATTTAGAGGGCTTTCAGACCACTTGATGACCACTGCTTTTTAAACAGTCACCTGGTTGAGGCATGAAACTCCTCTTTCACTGCTGGCAGAGGCCACTGACGCTTTCCTGCTCCACATGGTGCTGGAGACTGTTGCATCATGCCAGTGCAGCACTTCTCCAGCCTGTGGCACACACAGCTGGTCTGAACAGGAGCTGGGGCCATGTGTTCCTGTTGTCCTAGAGCTTTTGACTGTATCTTTTTAAAGAGGTGAAAAAATACCCTCAGCAAAAGAACTATTAAAAGGATTAAGACTATTTTTTCTCTCTTCTTTTTTTCTTTCTCTTTTTTTTTTTTAATTTTTTTTTTCCCCCTTCCCCTTTCTTCCTTTCCCTTCTACCTAACTTTGGATTGTTTGGGGTTGTAGTATTTATGGCGTGGGATTACTTCTGTTTAACACTGTCATGCAGTATCCATTAAAGAAAAGGTACATGAGTGTTTTCTGCCACCCTCCCAGTCCCCAATTCTTCTGCTGGTAACACTCAGCAGGTGAGCTCCAAGCCTGTCGTGGTCTACTAGAGATTTCCCAGTGGTTCCTGTAGGGCCAGAATTTCTCTCAAGAAAGATCAATTTCAGAATTGGTAAGGGGGAAAAAATACTTGCTAGTGGAGTATCTCCTTGGACTGGAGGATTTTTTTAATCAAAAAGCAACAAGAAGGCGAAAGGAGTCAATGACGTATCAACAGTGTGCGTGTACATAGGGTTGTAAAAGGGTTTTAATGGTATGCTTTGAATTTTTTGATTTTATAGTGTGAAAATGGTGGTGGTTCAGCTGTGCCAATGCCCGCAATACAGATCATAGTGCTGGATTTATCCAGCATTAGAGAGGTCCTTACCTGATGAGACTGGTAGGAGTTCACAGCCCCTCTGAACCTTGGGGGGAAAGCACTAAAACCAGTGATGGGATTAGCCCCCATTCCCAAGTGCTCAGATTGCTGCAAAGTTGATGTTTATGACTGAGACGGTCCTCTGATCCCTGCTGCCCACCCAGGAGGGTGTTTGGGAAACAGGAGGACCGAGGAGCAGGACGCTGCTGCCTGGGGGGCTGGGAGCTGAGGATCACACTGGGCTGTCACCACTGCATCAGTCCCGTCACTTCCCACCCACCCATTGCCTGATAGGGCAATTGCCCCAAGTCCATCCTCTCCTTCTGCAGAGATGTCAAGGCACAGAAATCTCTACCATGCTACAGTAAAAAAACCCTCCAAAACAATAAACCACACACAAACATCCTTTGGAAGGGGATAAATCATTTTGAGGGAGGACACCTTCCACCTCACTTGTTTCTTCCCCAGGATGCTGAGGTACAAGGGAACGCAGAGAGGGTGTCTGCAAGCCCCTCCAGGCTTGATTCAGAGCTCTGTCATTTCCATCCCTGCCTGGTTTTGATGCCTCTTTGTAAATAATAGTTAAGAATCTGGCGTGTGGCTTGGCATGCTAGGTGGAATTAGTTGCCTGAGAAGGGATCCTGGCCCATATAAGGATTTCCAAGACCCCCAATCTTGGAATGTACCAATCTCCCCCATCTTAAATCAGGGGAAAGGAGGAAAACTTCTCCCTGGGTCTGGATTCCTCATGCTTGGGAGTTTTTACTAGAAGGGGTTACCCGCAGGGCTGTGCCAGGGAAGAGGAGCTGGAAGATGACAAAGTGACACCGAGGAAGAGCTTTGGGCTGGTACTGGTGCCAGGGGTAGGAAAGGCAAGCAGCGGGGGCTGCCAGGGGACCCTCTGGGAAGAGAGGCGGTTGCTGTCACACAGGTAAAGCCATTCTTGGTTTCAAAATAACCCTTTACAACCTTTTCATTAAACTGTTGCAAGAAAAAAAAGGAAAATCAGCGACATTCAGAAATTCCTCATTCTGCACAAATTTATTATTTTTTTGTTTCAATCTTTTTGGTAGCTGAATAGTTGGGAAAATGGTACAACCTTGGCAGCACCCCCAAACACTCCCCCCCACATGCACACACGTGCCTGCTCGTAGCCCTTGGCAGAGCGCACTGTAAGGTCTCCTGGGGTATGTACAGTTGTACTTAATTGTGATTTGAATGGTACATTTCCTCTGCCCACCTCTCTTCCTCTCTGCTTCATCTCTCGCTGTGTGGACCATCATGCCCTGTTTCTGTTGGAAGCAGCGCTCTGGGGCAATGTTGTACCGTGTGAGTGAATTCCTGCCTTACGATTTTGGGTTTTTTTCAGCCCCCTCCCTTTCTCTGCCGCCCTCCCTTTGGATTTCTGCATTTTTTCTGCAGAAATGAAGTAACCAGACCTGGTACCCTGAGTCTCAACCCACTGTGGATGTGCTATTTAGAAAACACATTTGTTGTAATGTGTGTGTATATATAAATATATATATATAATGAATATATCAAGAATATTTCTAAATAAAGTTTTACAAAGCAGCCTCCACTTGCTGTCTGCCTCTGTCCCACCTCATCGCTCGAACCCATCATTACTTTGGTATTTCACTGCGGGATGACGATGCCAGGGTGGCCCATTCCCAGCCACCAAAAGTTTGGTGGTAGCAGAAGGATCTGCTAATTTTTATTATTTTTTTTTCCCCTTGCTTGAGTCACACCGTCCAGCCTGGGCTGGGCTTGTGCAGAAAGAGCGGGCGGGAGGAAGAGCGAGCGGGGCCGGCAGGAAGGAAAGCGGGCGATGAAGCAATGCCCCCGCCGCAGGCGAGCGTTACCAGCCTCCTCACCCCGGGCACGTTATTCGCAGGTCCCCCAAAGGCTCCAAAGGCCTTTTCCCTCCTTTTGGAGAGGGTGACTGTGCAAGGAGGGGGTGCTGGGAAGTGGGAGGGTGGCCATGCTACTTCCTTTGACAATTCGGCCATGATTTAATAGGCAGTAACAGTAATTCCTCTTTTTTTTTAAAGTTATCACAGCCATGGGCACTAATACTTAAAAAAAATATAGCACTAAGTAGGGATTGTTTACAGGCTAAGTGGTCCATCGAATATGTGTATGTTAATATATATATCATATATATTAATTTATATATAAATTAATTATAATTAATTACGAACTAATATATATAATGCATATATGTGTGTGTGTGTATATATATATATATATATATATATACACAGTGCCATGCTGCTGCTGATGGTCAACACCATACCAATAGCAGGGAGCAGATGAACAGGAATGTTAACTCAAGTATTTTTTTGTCTTTAATTTCTATGAATTTCAGAGCCATTACCTATTTAAACAGAGCCTTTTCGAGCATCCCTGGCTTTTTTTAAAGCGTCCCCCCCAAAAGTTTAGCTGCTAAAGCCTCCTCCACAGCAGACTAGCAGCCAATGCTTGTTTTTAAAGTTTCTGGGTGACATTTCCCTCTGTGTGAAAGAGGGGACCCCGTTTCAACCTCCAACCTGTGGGTGCAACAAGCCCTGTCCAGACACAGTCCCAGATTTGGGACATGGGTCCCCCTTGACAGCCAGGCTGAGCAAAGCCCCTGTAGTCAGGACTGGGCTGGTTTCATCCCAGGCACTGGGATAAGGCACAGGGCAGGTGTGAGGGAGTGTGTGGCTGCTGGGTGTTTATCTGGAGTAGGGAGATCAGGGCTGCACAGCTGGTTTAACCCCTCTGGTCCTGCTGCCAGCCCAGCACGAGCTGATAGCTCACCCACCGGTTATCTCTGCCTCTCACCCCCTGGTTCTCCCCCTCCCTCCTTCCATGACCAGGACAATTCTCCTTCCACCTCCCCCTTCCACTCCTTTCAGTTAAAACGTCCTTCACAGCCACATGGCTTCTGCCACCAACAAAAGGAAAAGCACCCTCAAGGTGAAGGTTTCAAACCACTCCGGGCACACATACAGGCTCTATAACCAATGGAAAGGGCTGAGAGGTTGCCAATGCCACCTGTTCCCTGGTGCGATGGTCAATGTGCATCACCCTGGTTGACCCTGGTGGTGGGGAAACAGTAAAGAAAGAAAGGAAAAGCACCTTGGAGTCCTGGTTTCCACGGCACAGAAGGGATCAGCACAGCAGGAGGGTGTTGTGGGGGACCTTGCCCTTGGCATTGCCACCGTCTCTCACTGGTGGCACCACAAGGCGATAAGGGTTCTGGCCTGTAGTGCAGGAAACTTTTTGGCAGGTAGTTGTTTTCTTCACAAACTTGAAACAGGTTTGTTTAAGTGTATTTTTTATTCACCCATGTTTCTAATGTGTCACAAGAACCTGGTGGCAGGTTCTCAGTGGCAGAAAATTTCCCTTGCCATTGCACGGATAACACTGGGGAGTGAGAACAGAGAGGAAGTGACTTCAGGATAAAATTGAAATAAATAAAAGAGAAGGTACAAGGGATGTGCAGGAAACAAACAAAAAAAAACCCCGTAACCAACCAAAATTTTAGCAGCTTTTATTTTCAAGCCTTGTTGTCCAGTTTTAATTACAGCCCTTCTGGCAAAGACATGTTCCTGCCTGGGAACATCGCTGAAGCCAGAAGCAAGGACCTGCTTCATTAAGGGCATTCCCACATAATTGAATTAAATATGCTCTCAGGAACGACAGGACCCAAACGTTCCCACCGTGGCAACCGATGAGAAAGCTTCTCCTGTTCGCTACGACAGGCCAGTGACAACAGGAGGGAGTAATTTATGGCTCTCTGGGACTGCTCGACATGCTCTTCATCCCGGGGCTCATCCCTGACATTCCCACCGCCGCACAAAGGCTGCAGCCGGCCAGTGGTGCCCAGGGGACACCACGCTGTCACACACAGCAAGATGAGCAGCATGCAGGATCCCCTCTCTCCTTCCACCTCTGCTCTTTCTCTCTGCCTCTCCTGCCTCTCCTTTCACCTTTATCCTCACTGTCGTTTTTCTTTTTTTTCAGTTTCCATCCCAAAATTGGTCCTGGAGTGCGGGTAGTGCCCCACAGCTCATCAGTGCTGGAGGTGGATGGGGAAGGATGGGGATGCTCTGAGGCTGCAGGGGCTCAGGAGGAGGGACCTGCACCACTGATGGGGGATCCAGCAGGCACCTTCAAACTTATCCCCCCGGTAGACATTCCTTTTCCACTGATCTTGACGCTATTCTCAGCCGCCCCAGTGACCTTTCAGGGGAACAATTTACTATTGTGTTTTGGCAAAGCCCAGCCTCTATTTTTGCACTCTGTTTTGCTGATGCGGGCACAGGGAGAGAGACGGGAATCCAGCAGGAAATGGGAGGGAGCGTCTGGATCGTTAAGACTGCCCCGGCACTTTGATGTACCGGGGCCGAACCCGCCAGGCAGCACGTGGTAGGGTCGGGGGCTTTGCTCCCTGCCCATCCCTCGGGTGAATCCTGTATGGCACTAGCTTAATCTGACCGTGCCAGGGTGGGAATGGATCCTGCAGCAAAGGGCTTTTGGCAAAGAGGCCGGCAAAGCCGCAGCCGTACCATGCTCCTTGGTAAGTGCACGGTGCAAAATGACAGGCAGGTTCATGCTGGCATTGCGTTGCTAAAGGAATGCTGGAAACAAGGGGAGGAGGCGACTGGGCTGGGAGAAGTTTGAGGGCTTGACCAAAGGTGTCCAGGAAAGCCATGGCAGAGCATCCTGAATTGCATCATGTGAAATGAGCTGGCTGAGAGCAGGTGGAGGTGGCAGGTGTGAGGTGCCATCAAGCCGTGGTCCTTCCTGATGTGGGACCCAGAGCAGAGCTTCGGAGGAGTGAATGGCTCCAAAAATGCCAAGCATCACAGCCTAAAGTAGCTAGAGGAGCATGGCTGCCTGCATGCCCTGTTCACCCTTCGTGGATGGGAAAAACTGACAGTCCAACTCCAGAGGTGTAGCTGGTGAGATGGCCAAAGCCCAGGGAGGGGAAGAGAGTGGGACCAACCTTATCCTACTGCTGTCCTGCTTTCGCCATCGTCACCATCCACATCACAGTCTCCGGGCCAGGAGTAGCACCCTGCTGCCCCAGGGCTTGCCCAGAGCCTACAAAAACCACAGAAAAGGCTCTCCTACATGTCTAAAGGATCCAGCCACAGTCTCATCTGCAGCCCATCCAAGGCTCCCTGGGAGGCGATGGGAACAAGGGAATGCTTTACAGCAGCTGTCACATCTCCAGAGCACTTCGCTCGCTGTGACATATCCCTTCACACACTGCTGGAGCTGAAGTAAAACACATCAACACCCTCCCAGTCGTGTGTCTTGCAACTATCCAGCATCACAGCATTGCTCATCTGAGCATCCAGTCTGCTCTATCCCAAGGAATGGCATTGAAATGGGAGCAGGACACTGATGGGGGTGGCATGGCAGGTGGACGGAGACGTTAGCAGTGTGCCATTATGGATGCTGTGGGTGGGAAGCTGCTGCTTGGGGTGGGAAAGGCTCTGTGTTTGTTGGTGAACTGGTGCCCTGAGGATACTGGGCCAAGGAGCAGGCAAGGAACAGGCCTGGATGAGGCTCCAGTGTGGAACAGCACTGAGGTGTGTTAGCAGTGACACGTCAGTACTCGTGTGACAAGGAGTCACAAACACACTCACGCTCCACAGACACCCATCCCTGCACACAGAAGGTGAGTGTGCACACTCCCTGCTCCCAAATGCACGGCCCACGTGCTGTTACACGTGTGATGGTGCACAAACACACTCACGAATGCACACACTCGGTTTTGCAGGTCCCACACATGTAGGTATGCGTGGATGGATGCACCAGTCCCAAATACACAACTGGATGGATGTGGGCACGCAGTCCTGCCTGTGTCTTCAAGCCACCCAAGCCCATGACATGCTCACACATGTGTCCCTTGTCCCTTGCAGGCTGCCCCGCTGGTTGTCCCCACCAGACAGAACACCAGCGTGGTTTTGCTTTTGTGGAGTCACAGTGGAAATCACTCCCAAGCTGCTTTCTCTTGCATCCAAGCAAACCCTGAGCTGCTTTTTCCCTTTTTATGGGTCAGGTGGCACCAAACGATCCACAGCAGGTACCGGGTGGTTTTCCCAGGGCTGAGCTGGCCCAGCAGTGGCAGCCGTTGCTCCTATCTCGGCTTTCTGCCCGTCCCTGGGGCCACCCACCCTCCAGCTGGCTCCGTCCTGCTCTGAACTCCCCCCTCTATCGCTGCGCGCAGGTGCCGGGGGCTGGGGATAAGGTCCCGCATCCACACCCCGCAACGGGACAGGCAGAAGGGCGGCGTGAGGGGGAGCCTGCCTGTCCCCTCCAGCGGGGACACTGTCCCCTCGCTGGCAATGCCAACACCACTGCCTGGCCGCCGCCTCCGGGCGGGCGTCTGCTGCGAGCGGGTCTGGGGGAAGCCCCGCTGGCAGATGAACCGCACACCGGACCGACCGCGGATGCTGCGCCGGAGCTGCCCCCGCTCCCGCCCGCGGCCGCCAGAGGGAGCGCAGCGCCGGCAGTGGGGCTTTGGGAGGGTCTTGGTGTCTTCCAAATAAAGTGTGTAAAGGATGTCCTTTCCTCTCTTCCTTTTTCCCTTTCCTTTACCTTTTCCCCTTTTCCCTCTTTTTCTTTTTTTCTTCTTTTTCTTTTTTTTCTCTATTTCTTTTTCTTTTTTTCTTTTTTCCTTTTTTCTTTTTTCTTGTTCTCTTTTCCTTTTCCTTTTCCTTCCCCTTCCCTTTCCCCTTCCCTTTCCCTTTCCCCTTCCCTTTCTCCTTCTCCTTCTCCTTCTCCTTCTCCTTCTCCTTCTCCTTCTCCTTCTCCTTCTCCTTCTCCTTCTCCTTC
>JAWMRA010000005.1:8537399-8586431 GCA_035584735.1 Pseudotriccus pelzelni
CTCCTTCTCCTTCTCCTTCTCCTTCTCCTTCTCCTTCTCCTTCTCCTTCTCCTTCTCCTTCTCCTTCTCCTCTCCTCCCACTATATTTGAACACTGCCGCTATTTTCCTGCAGAATTCTGTACTTTGGGGTGGAAAGGTAGAGAGCAAGTTCAGAAGAGCTGGTGTTCCCCGCAGCTCAGCCAGGCTCTGGAGGTCTCAGTCCACTGGTCCCCACTCCCTGGAACGTGGGGGCACTGGGTTCTGTGTCAGTGGTCTCCAGCTCCCTGTTGGCTCTGCCAGCAAAGCACAGGCTGCTGAGTCTCCTGGGATTCAGCATAAGTGAGGTGACCCTGGGAAGACTCACACTTCCCAGTGGGCTTGCTGATGGCTGTGCCAATGACCCGCTATTTATTGAGTTCTAATTAATATCCCTCCCTGGAAACAGCCTCTCCTCCTCAGTCCCAGGCAAAGGCATCTCTCAGGAGTGTTCACCTTTTGTCCTCAAAACCTGTTCAGGGCTGGATCCAAGTGCAGCCTGTTCTCTGGGCACAATGGCCCAGTTTGCCATTGTTCATCCCTTTCCTATCAATCCCAACCCTCCCGCAAGAGCCCTGGACCCCTGCCCCAATCTCATGGTACTCAACTCGGCCACAGTAGCATCTTGGTCGGGCTGACAGCCTCCAGGGCTTCAGCAATGGGTTAAGGTTCCCAAAAAGCTCTCCTAACATCCATATATTCCCAGAAATGCCTCTTTCAGCCCTTGGACTCACGTGAAATCCCTCCGGCCTTTCCATGTCCCTCCCACTCCCTTCCCCAGCAACAGAAGCCACTGCTCAGAGGAGAAGATGACGTGACTTTTCCCATCTCCTGCGTTACCTGCATCTGTTTGCTTGGGTAGCAGCCAGAAAAGTGACTTCATGCACTCAATCTTTTTTTTTTCCTGCCCTTTATTTTTCATTTTATTTTTCCTACCAGACCAACACTCCCGCCTGTTGCAGAGTCGAGGGGGAAGCATCCCGGCCAAATCGTGCCCCTGTGTTATGGTAATCGCGGCTGCCGCCCGGCAGATGCAACTTGCTGAAATAATAGGGCTGTTTAGCAGGCTCAGAGAAGGAGAGGGGAGCTTTTGTTTGGCACTTGCCGGGGTTGGAGTACACTTGTAAAGCAACAACTGGAGCTTGTTGAAAAGAAGTGGAGGTTATTAGATTCATTTCACTTGCTGCCGATGGCCCCGTTATTTTTTTCCCCTGCATATTCCTGGCAAAAACTCTGGTGCTGAGAAGGGAAAGAAGAGAGATGTCACCAGAAAATGTGCTGCCCTTGCTCATGAGCATGGAAATAGATAGGGCTGGTGCCTGTTGGCAGGGCTCTGTAGGTTGAACCACAGGGTTCAAGGATGCTGAGGCTGATCTCCTGTATTGGGAATGCTGTTCACTCTGCCCAGGCCCCTTCTTTTTCCCCAGTAAGGCTGTGGGAAGGAAATCACCTTCCTCAGATGGTGTTGAGCAGGGTTGCCCTACTGAGATCAGGGTCTTCTCTACCCATTAGGTGCCTAGATGGCCAGGCAGGGGTGTCCTCCTCGTGGGACAGGGCATTTCTTGATGCTCCTCTTCCTTCCAGGAGGCTGGGTACTGCCTGATGCAAGACAGCAGAGTTAAGAAAACTCAAGGGCACATTTAACTCTGCTTGGAGCTATCAAAACACAGGACTTGTCACCAGCAAAGGCGGTCCAGGATTTGTCAGGGCTTCAACAGCAGTGGGTTGCTGATGAGGGTGAAAGAAATTCAAGTGACTGCAGACACTGAGGTGACACAAAACCTGGTCCTTGGGGGTTATAATCCCATTTTGAAGTGTTGTAGTTTTGGATGGGAAAATGACAGAGTGTAGGTCTGTGTGCCATGGGATTTTCATTTTCCCCTGGGTAAGTGGGGACAAGAAAACTATCAGATGGGTCTGGATTCTGCCTGTGCAACCCTCTACCTACCTATCTACCCCTCTGTCTCTGCATCTCTCACCAGCCCCATCTTTGCTCTGAAAAACAGCAGCAAACCCCTTCAGAAGCCAGGAATAAAATCAATACATTCCCTCTCCAATTCAGGTAACTGTTCATAAATCTTCCCAGCTTCAGATTGGTCTCCTAGGACTCCCAGATCAGTTGGGAACCTATTTAATCAGCTGAGATGATCAGCGCTGTTTGTTGCCGAAGGGCCCTTTGAACTCTTTGTCTCCTCGCTGAATGATGCTCTCCTCCCCTGAGGATTCAGCCAGACTGGCCCACTCTATGTGACAAGCCTCAGGTTAACAATGCTGGGCACTGGCAGTGCCCACAGAAGCCCGGCTTGAGCCCAGGGTGCTGGGAAGAGTCACAGCCCCTCTGCCAAGCCCTTATCGCCCCATCTTCCTGCGGCCCCTCGCTTGGCTCGCTGCAAAGCTGCATAAACCCACACTGGCATGAAGAGCATCCAGCCTGGTGCCAGGGGAAGAGAATTATAGCTCCTTTTGGGGAGGCTTGACGAGGGCTGGAGGGCATATGTGAAATCACAGCCCCCCAATTCCTGGGGCTGCTGACTTGGTTTGCAGCATATTTTAGTGCATTTTAGGTTTTAGCTGGTTGGGAATCAGCCCCATGCAGTAGCTTTGCTGGGGGACTTCTGGAAGAGGTTTTCCAAACTGATCCAGCCCTTGGGAACACTGGACTCAGCATCACTCAGCATCTGGCCTCTGGGAAACAATTCTAGAGCTGCTCCAAAGCAGCAGAAATCTTGGATCAGTTTTCAACCAGGGAAATGCTGAAGTGTCACCTTCAATAGCTGGGATTCTCTTCTAGGCTGTGTTGAAGTTGTGCTGGAGGTGGCTGCCACCCCAACAGCCTCCAAGCAACCCAGCCTAGTGAGGTCCAGCCAGGTCCTCACCTGGTCTGCATCCAGCTCTGGCTCAAGGGGTCAGTGTTTCTTCTTCCAAAGGCTCCTGCACTCCATAAACCACAATTTAGCATGGACCACCATCAAGACAGGCAAAGTAACCTAATCTGTCAGCACATTAGGGTGTTGGAAAACAGTAATCCAAGAAGGAAACACATTATCTGGCCTTGTTACTTTACAAAGTAATTTAAATTAATTTTTCCCTAGAGTGGTTAGGGAGCACTGCAACTTGCCCTTGTCTATTCTCTCCGGCTAATGAAGCTTCACCAGCGACTGCTCGTGAATTCCTATTAAGACCTCATCTTAGAGGTTACAGGGCAAAGCAATTTCTGCTCCTGGGAAAAATGCCTATGAATTTGTAATTGTAAGTCCATGTTTGATAGGGATTAGCATCTGAAAGGGGTAGAGTGGTGGGTAGCAGAGAAAACATTATTTCAATTAGCAGAAGAAAAGCAACTTAACATCTGATTATAGTTTACACTTTTAATTTTCTCCCATTCTGGAATCTGAGGTAATTATTTCCTGAAACTGTCTGCTCCCACCAAGCCAACCATCTTTTCCTTCTCCTCCTCTTGGCCATCTTGGTTGAGATTCACATGGAAATGGTTGATGAGTTGGGTTTTTTCCTTTCCCTTCTCTCTCAGTTCACTGAATTTGGGAACAGTGATGAGGATGGTTTATCAAACCACACTGAAATGGGACATGACATTTCTCTTCATGCCGAGGAGGTGAAAGATGAGGAGGATGAGGCTTTGCTCCACAGCCCGAATCATGGCTAGCAGCTTGACATGGTGCTGGTGCCTGACTCTCCCAGGCAGAGCCCCAATGCCTAAAGATTCTCTCTGTGTTCAGAAATTGTTTCCAATCCCCTGTTTTCCTCCCACCCCTTGGCCTGGGCCCTTGCTTTAAGCTGTGCTCCATCTGTTTTTTTCTGGCTTCTTGGCCTCCTGTTTCCTAATGACGATGCAATCAGTTTTCGGGTGGGAGATTCCTCGTGAGAAGGCTTGTTGTTATTTAAGGAAGATCATGAAATCCATCCTTAATGAAAGGACGGGAGAAAACCCTTCCACCAAGTTACACTGAAGCCTGAGATTATCATTTTTATGGGCTTCCAATCTTTCCTGCCTCATGTCTTATCAGCAAATGCAGCTGGAGGCTTCAAAAACCCTCCCAGCTTGCTGCTGATTTTATGGGATGAAGATTAGAGATGATCGGATAGCAAATTATTCATTCCATTCGGCATCTCTGGGCAGGAGGGAATATCCAGAGCAAAGTCAGCTCCGTTCTCCCTTTCTGAGCATCACATTGGGATCCTGCCTATCTGCAGTGGTGCTTTCGCCCACACTCAGAGATGATTGGGGGTGCAATGTGCCCTCTGGACAGATGGGAAAGCTGAGGGGGAATCAGGGATGCAGGCTCATCCCCCAACAATAAGGCACTGCAGAGGGAGGTGGATTTTCTACTCATTTCAGAGATTTTTGGTTTGATTCCTCTCAGCCCAGCGCAAGGAGGGACAGATCAGGGGGGTGTCTTCTCAGCCTAATTTTCTGAGGCTGTGGAGCCTGAGGCTGATGTGAATGTGCTGTCAGAGCCCTGGCAGCTATTGGTGTCAGGGACAGAGGAGTAGGGAGTTCAGAGAGGACAATGGACAGAGGAGAGAGGCCATTGCTGCCCTTGGATGTACGGAGCTGCAGCATCAGGTATAGACAGCGCAGGCTGTGAATGCTGCCCAGAGATCCATGCCAAAATCCACTGATCTAAAAAATATCCTCCAGAGGGTCCCGTGAGAAACACACAGGCCACAGTGATGCTACTGAGCAGATCTTCAGGGAAAACGAAGGGCACACCTGGGGCCCAATTCTGGTGCTGTGTCTGTGTCCCATCACACACAGGTTCTGGGTACCAGCTCCCAGCGAGTGCCCTGAGAGGTGAGGTCCCGGCTGGGCTGACCCCCCTGGAGCATCCAGGCTGCCTGGGAGGAGAAGGGGAAAATCCACATTCTCCTGAAAAGAGGGACCAAGAGGGATCACAGCCACCACCACGTCTCCCTGCTGTTTATTCGAGGCTTGTGATTAGCATCAGCCCTGGGGGACACACAAATGGAGTAACAACATCTAATAAAATGCCAAGAGGTGTTTTTTTCTTGACGCTGTGCGTGTGCTTAGAAGGGGAGAAAATGGTCCAGCTGAACCCTGGGTGGTGTGGGGAGGATGAGGCTGGCATGGAGTGATTCCCTTTTGCCATACCATTGAAACCTGGGGTTTTCAACAGCACATAAACAAGAAAATATATTGCAGCTTAAAGACATTTTAAAAGACAAGTGGGGGTACAGAGCTGTGATGGAAGAAGACAAGCTGAGCAGGATCTGCCTTTTTCTGCTGCCTTTTATCCACAGTGGCACACCAGGCCAAGAAAATGCCCTTTTCACAGTGGTTGTACCTCCTAGTTCTCTCCTGGCAGCGTCCATACTGGGCAGGATTTGAAAGACAAGTGTCAATGGGAAATGAGAGAATTCTGGCGCAAGCAAGGAATGTTTGGTTTTGATGGCAAATGTCAAAAGAAACAAGCAATTAAAAATTGTGTCTGTAGGGGTTTTTTATTTGCTTGTGTTGAGGTTTTTTTGTTTGGGATTTTTTGATGTTTTTTAGCAGCTATTGAAATGTAACAAATTTATAATTACTTTTTTTTTTTGTCCTAGGAAAAATACAATCTCTTCTTTAGGGGATGTTCAGAGTTGCTCTCATAGATTTTTTTTTTTTATTATTATTTTATTTTTATGGCTCTGTTTGAGAGAGGGGGAGGAAATGGAGAGGATGAAAGAGGGAAGGAAGGAGGGAGGGAGGAAGGAAGGAAGTGAAAGAGAAAGAAAAACAACTTCCATTAAAACACAGTCCCACAACATTTTTCAAAGAGGAACTGGCATCTGTGCTTTGAAACATATCACCCAGGAATATTGCTTTGAGCAAATGTTGTTTTTTCCTAAAAATTACATATCTTTTAGAGGAAATAGCCCCCAATATTTGGAGGATATCCTGAAATTCCAATCCCTGCTTTTAGCAAGATCTGGTGTACAGGCAACTGCTCCTATGGGTCTCTGTGAGAGAACTGTTGTGGCTCTGGCTCTGTCTCCACTTGGGTTTCACTGAATGCTGCCCCTCTGTGCCTCAGTTTCCCTTGCCTGTAAAATGGACTTGTAGGGCTTTGACTCACCATGGCTGGGTGATGCTGAAGGCTTAAATGAGAGACACAGCGAGAATTTCCAGCACTCTGCAGCAGAAACACACAGCTACTTGCCACTGCAGGTCCCAGGCCAGGGCCAGAATGACAAAAGGGGGAGCCTGTTGGCAAATTATTTCTTGAAATTTCAGGCTTGTGCCCTTGCAACAAGGCTGCTGCTGTTACAGTGACTTGCTACTTCTCATCCCCCCAGGCCAGACCCAGGGATATGCAACCAAGCAGGTGCCATGGGAGCTTTCTCCACAAAGGCACATACCTTCCTAATAGCTGCCCTGGGCTAAACACGCATTGGAGCACAGAGAGGCTTTGAGATAAGCACAGGAGTGGTTCTCTGGTCTCATTAGTGAGCCCAAAACGATTAAACAATTGAATTTTCTTGAATTCCATATAAATGTGGGAATGTGCAACTGGCGATGTGTTACTTGCTCCTCAGGAAGGAGCTGACAGCAAGATCCCTGTCTGGAAGGCACAGCAGCCCTGCCTTCAGCTCAGGGTCTGGTCTGTCACGTCCTGTCACCACAACACACCCCAGCATACAAGCAGATCCTTGAGGCGTTCCTGTCTTTGAAAAATCAGCCCAGGGTCCCTGGAGCTAGACTGGGCAGAGCCCTGGTGTGATGAGAGGACAAGAGCACACATGGAGGAGAAGGAACTTCATCACCTGCCCAGTCCCAGGCGTGGCTGAGGGACGGATGGCGACAGCAGAATGTCTCAGACCTTGAATTTCCCAAGGGCAGCAGCAGGACTGGCTTCTCTAGGACTTCTGATCTGCTGATAAAGCCTTCTGCTCTGAACAGCCCAGGTGTTTTTGCTGGGAGTTTGCTGAGGGACAAGCAACAGGCAGGCAGCAAAGATGTCAAACTCTGCAAGCTTTCCCAGATAACGTGGAAGAAAGTAATGGGCAACCCAAAGTTCACTCTCATTTTTACTTCTTCAGAAGTTGTTCCTTTTCCTCTGTAACACAATTAGGTTGCTTTTACAGGGCCTTATTATGGGCCAGCCCCTGTTGTGACACTTCCTTGCCAACGCAGCAGGAAAGTCCCTGCATCACAGAGTTTGCAAGCAAAAGGTAGAGGGGTTGGGAATGGGATTATCCAACACTGCAGGTGGGGACCTACCTGGTCATGGAAAGGAGTTTGGGAAAGAATTGGTAGCTGTCCTTCAATCTTGTACAGCTCAAGTAAGCTCTGGTTTGTTTTCAGGATAAATGACATTATTCTAAATACAGGGGAGAGAGGAGGGATGAAGAAGGCCAATCCTGCACCAGTGGTATGTATTCCTGAGGATGCTGCACATTGCTGAGCATAGGTCCCATGTGGGCTCCCATGGTGGGACCCAGCACCCAGGCAGGGTCCCTGGAGGGGGATCACCAGACCCAGAGACTGGGTGTTCAGACACTGCTGAGGGAGATCCTCAGAGTCTGGGCTTGCAGAGATGCTCTGACACACCACAAGAAGAGCGACAACAAAACCCGTGGCTCACAGTTTTGTTATTTCCTTCAGGAGTAAGTGAAGTTTCTCAGCTCTGAAGCCAAATAGCTTTTATTCTTCCTCGGGCAGGGTTTGCCAGCCATCCAAACCTGGCAAGGGCTGGGAAACTGCTTAACTCAGGATCTGCAATCTTCCCCATCCTGCAGCACCTGCACAGCTGATGTGAAGGGTGAGCCTTGCTGTCTGCTGCAGGTCTTAGAGTGTTTTTACCTCTTCTGGTGTTGAGCAATTTTGGAGACAGCCCTGAAGACTCAGTGGAGTGAAGGCTATGTTTGCTCTTTTTAATAGTTTCACAATTAAACAAGATGTGAGAGGTGGGAGGCAGTACCTGGCACCGAGTCTGGTTTATTAAATTGATGTTTTCAAGTCACAAATGTGTTTTGTCGGGTTGTTAGTGACACTTGCTGAAAAGAAAAGAGCAAGGAAATGAGTGTGAGTCCCACAGGGTGGGAAAGGGATGTCAAAGCTGGGGCATCACTGGATTTCCCCCCGCTCTCCTCCTGTGGGGACGGAGACTGGGGGGACACTGCACTCCCCAAGCACTGCAGCTTCACTGAGGAAGAATCTTACCCACCTAGATGTCGCTTTTTCCTCCTGGGCTGATGCAAATGTTTTGTGCCCGAGTTCCTTTCCACGCCCTGCCTTACTGAACTGTCAGGTTCAAGTCACCGTGCCCCGAATTCCCCGCCAGCTTCCGCGGGAGAAGGCAAGAGGCACCTCCTTCCGCCCCTTCCCGCAGCAGGATTTGAATAAGCAGGTGAGAGCATCGGCCTCCCTCGTTAATGCGTTTGATAATTGACCAAGCGCTCATTCCTGTGGGAGGGCGGCGTGCCCAAGCGCAGCGCCCGGCTGCTCCTCCGCACCCCAGGAGCCCCCGGCCCTGCCTGCCACCATGCCTGCCCGCTGCCTCCTCCTCCTCCTCCTGGGTCTGCTCCTGGAGCTGGAGCCTGCCTCCTGCCAAGAAGGTAAGTGCAGGCAGCTGCCCGATATCCCGGGGAAACTGAGGCAGGGGGAAGGCAGGAAGGCGCACAGAGCCCCAGGCGAGTGGGAACTGCCCGATGGGGGACAAGAGACAACTGTGGAAGAGCCTCTTGGGAAAACACATCCCAGCTCCTGCCCAAGCTTTAGCTCTGGCTGCACATCGGGATGGGCAGGTGTCCCGGGGGTTGGAAGGTCTTGCCGGGGCTGGGGCATGGAGACTTTCTATCTGCTTTGCCGAAGGCTGAAACTGCCACCTGAAGTTTATCTTACCTGCTTACTTGGAGATAAAGCAGCTCTGATTTAGCTCTCGCAGGACTGTGCACCAAGACGAGTAACCTGTTTTCTTACGGCTTTTTTTTTTTCTGTTTTCCTTCTTTTTTCTCACTCTCGTCCTTGGGCAAGTGCTGTGCTGGGTCTCTCCCTGAGCTCGCAGATTGTCCTGTTAATCTGTAATTTTGATCGTTGCTGAGGAGAGCAAGCAAATATTTTCCTCTGCAAATTGCCCTCCTGTTCCCTTCCAAAAAACTTAACAGAGAAACTTACTAGGGCTAGAGTACTATTTTTAGGAAATTCGTTGAAGGGCTTGTCTAATACTAGAAATAATGAGGAGTAACTAAAACTCATCTGGTGTTGCCAAAGTCCTGGAAAATTCCTTCCCCCCTTCTCCTTGTGAAGCCCCAGCCCTGACCACTCTTCCTGTGTTTGTTTACGAACTTGCTGAGGATTTAACAGTCTGGGGTCTCCCCTGTCAGCAAGATTGAAAGTTTTGCTGTTGCTTGGAAAGAGTGCAGAAAAAGAAACCCTTTGAGGATTCAGAGCCTGGCACAGCTTCCTCAGAGGGTGGAAAAAACAAGGGCCAGCCTATGCTTTCCAAGCACTTGGGAAAGATGTATCAAAAATCTGTGTCTTCAAACCAGCTGTTGAGCATGGAAATGGAGTTACAACAAGAGTCCAGGCTTCTTTTGGCATTGGCACTTCCCTTGGTCTGGTTTGTAGCTGCAGATGTGTGGACACACGTCTGCCAGGGCTGCAGATTCCACAGTGCTTAGTTTGGCTTACAGGATCCTGCTGGTGCGGGAAAACCCCATCATTGACACGGGGTGAAACTGAGAGCAGGTGGCAGAGCCTGAGGGACAGGCTGTCCCAGGAGGGACATCCCTCCTAAAGCATTTTTCCAGGAACACCGTCCTGTGACTCACCTCCTTTGGCCATCCCTCGTGGTGTGCTTGATAGGCAGTGCCCCCCAGGGCTGGGATCCCCACAGTCGAACCTGCAGTAGATCCTATCAGGCTCTTGCCTCTACCTGGTTCCTATTCCTCCTTTCTTATGCCCATGCAAGTTCCCTATGCGGGATTTCAGTCTGATGTGGAGGCATTTGCCTTCCCCTACCACCCTCCTCTCATCTTGCAGCCAGGCCCTACATGGTCTCTCAAAGTCAGAACCCCTTGATTTTGGTTTGCTGTTTTTCCTTTTGGTTTTGGATGCTCTGAAATCTGCTGAGAACAGCTGTCTGAGCGAGGTTTCACTTGCGAAAACATCCAGTACCTCCTGAGCACAGCCGCTCCAAGGAAATTTCCTACCACTTGTCTTCTCCCCTCCTTTGCTGGAAGATCACAAGATCCAAATTTGGCACTTTCAGTCATCTCTGACTTCATTCCCCGGTTGACCTTGGACTCCCTTAACCCTAGGAGAAACCTCACGGAGGGCTGGATGTGACCACCCCCTCCTGGGCCTAAGCTGGAAAACCTGACTCTGGCAGGAAAAATAAACTACAACTAATAAATAAATGTGGCCAACAGCCAAGGGCAGAGACAGGGAGGACGCAAAGCGAGACAAAGCTCAGTCGGGAGGCAATGGGTGTGTTTGGGGCTGCACTCCCAGGGGTGGTGGGCAGGAGGGGCAGGAGCATCCTTGTTCACCATGCAGGGCAGGAGGCGACCCCCTGGTGCCACCCCCCCACCTCCTTTAGCACCAGCAGCAGCCTGCTGATACAATGGTATTTCAGTCGAAACATGCTGATATAAGAGGGAATTTCCGTCTGAATTCCTCCTGCTTCAGTTTTGGCCCTGGGACCTTGCAGTAAACGTGGCAAGAGTCTCTGTGGGGACAGGGGGCTGAGAGATGCTGTTTCTGGCTGCTCTCACAGCCCCTTCCCCAGGAGTGTCAGTGCTTTCCAGACTGGCACTGCTGGTGAGTCAAGTGGCCAGGCTGATTTCACTTCCAAGAGGAAAAAAGAACCTTGTTTTGTGTTGCTGGTTTGGTTTTCCTGGTTTGGTGGTGTTGTTTTTTTTCTTTTAGTAAAAGGCTCTTGCAGTAAACACTGAAGGACCTGGAGGCCTTACCAAAGGACAGCCCCCTTCCCGAAAATCAGAGGAAGGAGAGGAGAGCTGTTAGTGGCAGAGCCAGCGTGAAGCTGGTTGCAGATGAAGAGTTTGCAACGTGTGGAGCACACAGCCCACTTTTGTTGCTGCTAGTAAAGATCATTTTCTGTTTATAGCAGAGATTTGTCTCCTGTGAGACAGATGAAGTGTTCAGCCAGTGTAAAGTTCCTGAGTGAGACTGAAGAACCAGTTGCTCATCCTGGGGCAGCTCAGCCTTGCAGGTGTCAGTGGCCAGATCTGGGTCTGAGTGTTCTGGGGCTGATGCTGGAGCTGGCAGGTGTAACATCCTCCACCTACCCCATGTACCCGTGCAGAGAGACCTCTCTTATGTGCAAGGGTCAGTGTTTTGATCAGCAGATGAGGAAAAGCCATGCCTGAATAAATAGTAATTAAATCCCGAAGGGATGTGGCTGCATGGACAAGCTGGCCTTTGGTGCTGACATGACAGCACTTAAGGACGGGTTTGACTAAAAGATAGGCTTGACTAAAGGATGGGTTTGACTACATCTGAATGCTTCACAAGCCAATGGGAGGCAAGGAGCAGACATCCTAGCAAGGACTGGAAAAAGTTTCCTCTTCTCACTACCCTGCCCTTGTATTCTTCCCACATCCAGGAATGCATCTCACAGCCTTCTCACTCATGGCTGCATCCCTGTACAGATCTGGATAGAGGAAAATGAACCTGTGAGTCCACCCAATCGGTGGGGGAAAAGGAGATATCCTGATCAGCTCCCAGCTCCCTCCCCTCTCCACCCCATGCTGCTTGGCCCCCCACCAGCCCTGCCTGGCCTCTGCACTGAGGTTGCTGCTCTGAATGCATCAGCCTTCAATTTCCTGTCATAAATCAGTTTGCTGCTCTGGAAACTTTTGAATGGGGCATTTTATTGAAATCCACAGTGACAACTGTTTGCTGTGAGCGTGACAACCAAATTTTACATTGTCCCTGTTACAGGGTCCTTATTTTACCAGTCAGTATTTGGAAAATATCCCGGGAATTATGTCCGTGGCATCTGGGGATGGAGAACAAACAGTTTGCTGAAACTCCTCTGCCTTCTTCCCTCGGCAAACATGCTCCTTCCCTCCCTTCTTCCATGTCCCCAGCCCTTTTTTCCCCCATCACAGAGCCACCCCACAGCACATGTATATGTGTATGTATTTGTATATGGGGCCCCAAAGCTGCAAGGCACCACACTCCACATGCAAATGCCACTGTTATTTGTGCTTTATTTTATTGCTATCACCCAGGTAAGCTGGCCTGAATTGACAGCAGCATGTTCTGCTTGGCTTTGCAGGACCAAGCTCTCGGCTGGATGCTGCTGAAGCTGAATGGGAGAAACTCAGCAGATAAACTTTGAGGATGAATTTCTAACTTGTGTCCTCTTCTTTTCCTGTAGCCCGGGGCAGCCTCCAGCCATGGTCGCAGGGTGTCATTGCAGTGGTTGTGTTTCTAGTGCTGGTGGCCATCGTTTTCGTGGTCAACAGGTTCTGGTGTAAGAAGAAAGTGTAAGTGTGGGAGGTTGCTGGGGTTGGATTTAACTGCCTGGGCACGTGTCACTTCCAGCAGCCTCCATCCTTGTGCCAGGGCTGGGAACACTGTGATCGTTGTGCTGGGAGCTGGGCAGGGAGCGCAAAGACTCCCTGTCCTCATCTCTCCGTCCTCTTCTCCCTGTCCTGGTCTCTGCTCCCTGTTACTTATTGCCAGGTGGGAGCTTGCACCGTACAGATGCTGCCATGGCAAAGTGCTGTGCTGGGAACGAGAAGGCAGCAGCACTGTGGCTGGTTTGCAGGGTCACATGTTCAGTGGACTGTCCTGAGACCGGTTTTCTATGGTTTTGTGGGTGCAGTTCCCATGTGCCTTATATCCAAGGGACAATAAGCTCAAAGCAGCTTTGTTTGCAAAGCAGACAGAGCCAAGCTGTCAGAATGCACTGAGAGGAGCTGGGGGAAGAGAGAGGTAGCCAAGCCATAGCAGAGCTCTCAACCCGGAGCCCACGGCACAGACAAATGAGGTGGCCCTTACTGATCAGAAGAAGGCTCTGTGGGACAGGTTACCTCTTGTCCACTGCCCACCAAGCAAAGCCACAGGCTGCTGCTCCTGCTCAGCCAAGCAAGGCCAAATGGCAAAGTTGCAGTAACCTGACCTTGAGTTTGAGCCCAAAGTCAGCAGGGGATGAAGCCTGTTTCCAGGTTCCTTGGCACTGGCATGGTCACTTTGGGTTCTGCACCCAAAGGTGCTGGAGTCTTCTTGTACCTGTGCATTCCTGCAGCCTCTCCAGGCTGAGGAGGTGGAGAGCTGGAGTGTACCCTGATGCTCAGCAGGTCGGCTTCATCCCCAGATGTATTTAAGGAGGGTTCCTTTGGGATGCATTCAGGGCCAGTGCATAATGCAGTGTGTGTATACCTGTATCTAAATGCTCTGATTTGCCAAGACTACAGGTCTTTGTTTCCCCGAAGAGGAACCTTTGTCTTCAAACAGAAGGAACCCCCAGCTCACGGAGCAGGAGGCAGGGATGGTGTTTCCCACAGCTGCCCGTGTCTGGCTGCCTCTTCCCAGCCCAGAGGCAGAGGATTCTGCGAAGGGCTTGAGGGGGGATGGCGGCCTGTTTTAATTAATCTGGCCTCTCTTCAGCAGAGCGGGCAGCAAGGCTCGGCTGCCTGGCGCCCTGCCAGCTCTGCACTGTCACTGTGACAGCAGCTATCAGCTCAAGCTGCTGCTTGTTTATGCCAGTCTGTTCCTCAGAGAAGCCTCTGAATTTGCCCTGGAGGAGGCAGGGATGTGTGTGCAGGGCGGACCTGCACCCACCCTCTGCAGTTAAACACGCCTGGCACTGTCTGGGCTACGGGCTCACTCCAAAACTGAGCTTTTATATTCTGGCTGAGGCCAAACACCCCATCTCTGCCCAAGGGTTCCTTCTGCAAGTGATCCAGGCTCAGATCTGAGAGAAAGCAGCTCTGCTTTGCTCACGTGGACGTGCACACGTACAGCCCTCCTGTGCCAGGGCTGCAGCAGCAGCAGAGCCTTGGCTGTTCTCTCCGTGTCAGTTGGGATCCACAGGGGACTATTTTGCAACAGATTACACAGAAGTAGACTGGAAAAACCAGTTAGCGGGAGAAAACAATCCCACATACTGACAATGAGTCTTGCTGACTGCCAGCCTGGTGCTGGGGAGTCCCAGCTCCAGAGGCAGGGGCTGGCACTTGGTGTCTGGGCGCAGCCTCTTCAAACCTGCAGTGAAGGTGTTTGTCGTCGTCCTTGTCCCGCTGGGAAGGGCGCTGAGTTGCATGTCCAGGGCCAGGATCACATCCTTATTGTTTCTGTAGTGTCAGATCAGCCCCTTCCTCTCTGCCCTCCCCGTTGGGAGGCTGCTCCTTTCATTGTCCTGTCTCAGCTTCTCCATTCTCTCCCTCCAGAGAAAATGCCGAGACGGTGGTGACTGTAGAGGACAAGCAGGATCCTGTCATGTCCAATGGTCATGAAGGGAGATACCTATCAGCTGCAGCCGACTTCAGGTGAGGGACTTTCTGAGACCTCCTCCCCATGTGTCCCAGGCTCTGTTCTGTCCCCCTGGGGACAGCTCAGACATGCAGAGCCATGGTGTCTCCCACTCAGGGCCTTAATGTCCCATGCACCTGGGTTTGGGGACTCTTATCATCCAGGGGTTAAGCAGAAGGCAGGGAAAGGGAGTATCCCAGTATCCCCTCCTCCCTCATCTCTCCCTGTCCCCACAGCTGAGCCCCATGATCCATCCATCACCTTGCAACCTGCTACACCACATTTTTCTTATGCTACATCACACCTTTCCTGCAGAGGAAACCACCAAAAGCGGCCCCAAGTCACCACGTAGATGTTGACTGCCAAAACACACCTCGCCAAAAATTAGAGTGATTCCCACCCTGCTCTTGGCTTCCTTCCTGGCAGGGTGACTCCTTCTGTCCTCCCCACCTCACCCCTCACTCAATGCACAGCTGGCACAAGAAAGGTCAGGATTCCCAGTGGTGGCTTCGAGGAGGCTGGTCTTGGTGGGACTGAGCTCAGCATTGCGCATTTCCCTCCTCATGCAGGTCCAAAGAGAACCAGCACGCCTATGAGAACACGGTGGAGCCCGAGGAGAAGGTGATCACCACTGCCATGTAGCAGGCACCCAACCAGCCACCCTCCTTCCTCCTCTCAGTTTGCTTCACACGATCG
This sequence comes from Pseudotriccus pelzelni, assembly GCA_035584735.1. NCBI lineage: Eukaryota > Metazoa > Chordata > Aves > Passeriformes > Tyrannidae > Pseudotriccus > Pseudotriccus pelzelni. The sequence goes on from JAWMRA010000005.1 coordinate 8,552,579, forward strand.
CGATGGGCATTTTCACGGAGACCCTCTGCACTGGCACTCCCCCTTTGTGTGATGGGTCCCTGACCTCCCCACGGCACTGCCATCTCCTGGTCTTTCCCTCTCACATCTGTGGGACACGCTCTTCTGCCTGGGGGGCTGATGTCCACGTGGGTATCGGTCCCCAGGAGAGGTCTGGAGGTGCCACCTCTCCTGCCTGGTGGTCACCCCAGCTGCTTGGTGAGGTTGATGTCCCAAGTCCAAAGAGGGTGTTGACGTGCTTAATACACAGAGGGGCTTCTGCTGGGTGCCTGGGACTTCCCTGCACCCCCAGCTGCCTTCTGGGGAGTTGCTGATGGAAAACCCACTCTTTTCTCCCCAGCTCACCCTCCTTTTTACAACCTACACCATGCATTTTAATGTCAGAACAACCTTCTCCCCTGTACATATCTCCCCTGTGAGCAATAAAGAGAATTGCTGCCCCTATGACAGCAGAGAGAGTCGTTTTGCTAATGAGCCAAAGGACTTTCTGGCATCTCACAGCTCTCCCAGCCTTCAGGCAGTTGGGAAAATGAAGGACATCAGGGAATGCTCAGTATTTGGACCACCCCAGGGCTGCTAAAGGGTGGCTGAGCATCATTCACCATTTGCTAGGGGGGGGAAATTGAGGCATGGCCTCAGTCTGGCACTTCCCTGCTGCTTAATGGGTGAAAGGCAGCAGTCCCTGAATCCCACCGACCACAGGATGCAGACCTACAGCCAGCTGGGGGCCACTCCCAGGGCTGGAGACTGTGAGTGGCAATCACTTATCCTTGCTGCCAGGAGGTGGCTGAGGGCTGCTCTGGGCAGTGCTGGCCATCCTGGGGCAGCTGGCCATAGTGCAACCTGCTCCTGCCAGGCTGTTCATTAACCAGGGTCCATCTTCTGCTGAGGTGGGGACAGTGCCAGGGCCACCATGGGAGCAACGAGTGCTTCTAAGCCGTGGCATTTGAAGCTTGAAATGAGAGACCTCTAATGTCTTGGCCATCCCTGGAACATGAGTTAACTCCAAGTGGCATTCAGGGTCCTCTTCTTGGCAATTTAGGAAAGGATGAAGGGACTCCGAAATCAAGGACAGCCCAGCTGGAGCAGGGCTGGGAGGGATGGGATGGGGAGTTTATAAGAGGGAGATTTTTGGCAGCCCCTGGTTTTGAGAGGAGCAGGGTGGCTTTAGGGCTCTGCTGTGCACTTCCTGCAGGTGAAGCTGCCGATGTCCAAGCAGGTGGTGACACAAAAATTAAGGCAGGAGCCTTCCAGTAAGAGCCCCACCTTGAAAGGCCTTTCCTCTAGAGAGTCAGGTAGGTGAGTGTTTTGAAAATGCCCTCAAAGACTTGGTGTTGAGAAATCACAGCTGCAGTTGAGAAACTGCATGGGAGTAGAAGAAAACAGGCAGAAGGGTTAGAGGGGTCAGGCCATCATATTTGGAGGCACGATGGCTGCACCCCCAGCATCGTGTCAGAGCTGTTCCCTTCTACCACCTTCCCCTGGACAGCTGGAGGCTGAGCCAGCCTCAGGCTGGGTCCTGGACCTTCCCACTCATGCCCCTGTGGGTGCTGCTCCCCTGACTTTTCTCTTGTAGGTGCCAAGTGTCACATGGTTTTGGAAAAAACAAGCTTCCCAGAGTTCAGTGGTAGTGCTGTGCTCAGCAGGGTTTAAGGATTAGTCAGTGCGTGTTCCTGTGCCATCAGCACTTGGGCTGAGGGGGGTGTGTGGTGAGAGGAGGGGAACCCATTAATTTTTTACCTCTCAGTTGCAAAAGGAGCCAGCAATGACATCCTTATAATGAGTAACAGCGGGAGTTTTTTCCATGCCCTGTGCACACCCTCAATATGCTTGAGCTGCTCACCCTGCAGTGCATGCAGGAGGGTTTGGAGTGGAGGTGTGCTGAGGGCCTCAGCAGGTCTCAGTGTCCCTTTCCCCATGGATCCTTGCCATGGCTATAGGTCCGAGCAAAGAGAAGGGTGGGCTTTACTGCTGGATGTTCTGGGCTAGCCCAGGAGCCTCAGTGCTTGGTCTTATCACAGCCAGTACTCCTTCAGAGTTCACTTCCCCGGGGGGGGGGAAAACATCTTAAGCGAGAGGCAGGGATACCTCCTCAGTGGTATAGCTCACCTCTGTACTGTCCGTGGTGCTGTCCTGCCTCAGTTTCCCTTGTCCATGAAGCACAAGCTGAGGCTGGCTGAGTGGAGCTGCCTTCCCTTGAGCTATGCAGCCGCCTCGCAGATGCTTCTCGGTGTGATCCTAAAAAGAACAAAAGGGAGCGAGCATAAATGAAATTTATTGTTGGAAAATCTTAATTAGATTTTAAGCCCCAAAGGGAGAAAAGTGAGGTATTATCTGACACAGCTAATGAGTGTTAAGGGTCCATTGTTATATTTCTTGTTTACCTTTCTGTACTGGCTGATACGGCCCGGATCCTCGCCTGTACTGCCATAATTAGGATATCTCATCTCTTGCTGATAGGGTCGGGATGCTCTTTAAAGCACAATGCTGTCTCATCCCTCCCTGGAAGGATGAGCGTGATTGGGATGACAACTTCTGGCGTGCCAGTGCTCGTGCCTTCCACACAGACCCTGGGAGCTGGGGAATGTCCTCCAGAGCTGGGGCAGGACCTGATAGCCCCCAGGTGACGGGCACCTCCCACAGCCTCTGTGATCTCTCTGAAGGGGTCTGAGGCAACTTGCCTGGGGCCAAATCCTCTCCAACGCCTCTCTCCATGCAGCACGGGAGTGACCGTGACCTTCACAGTGAAGGGGAAGGACACCACGGGTGCTCCATCCTACCCCTCACTCCACAATGCCGTTATCTCTGAAGCCTGGGCTTCAAGAAGACATTCAGGTTTGGGTTCTACTGCAAAGAGGACCATCTCCTTTTGGGCAGAAGACATTCAGGGTGTGTTTTTTGCATTACCACCTTGTTGCAAAGATGTATCACAGCTTTTCTTTGACACCTTGGAGGGTGCAGCTCATCTCTTGGACCCGCAGATAATGGGGCATCTTGTTGAAATCCACCTTTACACTGATGCTTTTCTGATCTCTCCTGAGGCTCCTTAGCTGTGAGGGTTTAAGATTCTGTTTCTGTTCCAGCTGTAACCACAACCCCGGAGCAGTTTGGGCGGGTGGACAACTGCCGTATAAATTATTGAAAGGTAGTTTAATTAAAGGCTTGCTGTATTTAGATAAACCACTGCTGGAAGAGCCACCAGCTCCAGCCCTGGACCCAAACAGTGTAGCCTGGGGTTTACATCCTGGCACTGGGCACCTTGGCACCCAGGAGATGTGATTTGGAGCTCCAGAAGCACAAAGGGAGCCCATCCCACCGTCGTGGTCCTTCGGGTGGGGAAGAAGCTCAGCCACCCAGGTGGGAGCTGGGAGCACAGCAGGGAGGGGTGGCTGTGTGTGGGCAAGGGGGCTGCAAAGTTTTTGGTCTCGATTCAAGCCACTGAAAGCCAGAAGTAAAATACCATCCATTGTTGGTTTGTACACCCGTAGTAGCCAAACAAACATCCCCGGAGCCTGTCCTTATCACTTTATTACACCTGCTAGAGTGAATAGATTAAAGAGGATGGGGGAGGGGGGAGAAAGCTGAAGAATCCAGCAGAAAAACTGGGTTTTGGGATTGTTAATTATTCTCTGGGGTCTCTAATCTTTAACTGGCAAACAGCATCACTAACTGTCTTAAAGCCCCTCCTGGAACATCCTGATAATAAGCCATCTGCATGAAGGCACCCCGTTATCTGCCCTCCTCCAGCCGCCTGTGACATGGCTGGAGTGGGAGATAATGAATGTGTGGTGTGTAATAATGCAACGTCATTCATGATTATCGGCCTGATACCAAACCTTTTAGCTCCATTGTTTGTTTTTAAAAAAAAAAAAAAAAAAAAAGAAGAGAAAATAAAAAGGAGAAGGGAAATAAGAAAAGGGGGAATTTTTGGTGCTGTCCCGGGGTCCCCGAAGTGTCTCCCTGCCAAAGGGGCTGGCTCTCGTAGCATCTCCCAGAGGGTTTGTTGGTACCCTGGCAGGACTCGCCTGTGGATTGGCGGCTGCTGTAGCCATGGTGACGGAGGAGAGAGCTGAGACAGTGCAGAAATGTCACTGCCTGGCAGGGAAAGACATTTGGGGCAAATGTGCAGGCGATTACATCTGTGTCAGTGGCTGCTGCCCGGCTCCCCTCACAGCTCCTTTGCTGCTCTCAAAACCGTTTGGCGGTGGCTTGGCAGAGGAGGTTATCTTGTACACGCTGCTGTCCAGAAACTGCCAGCATTTGAAGGTGGGGGGATGTTTGTGTTGCTCAGTTCGACCTGGCCAAGCTGAAAAGCGGAAGAATTTTCTCCTGGTTGCTCCTGTATTAGTGCTCCTTGGTGCATTGGTGCTGCGAGACCTTCCCCTGAAAACTTTGGTTCTAAGAAGTGCAAACCTGGGTTAAGCACAGTTCTTAGTGGCAAGGGATTTTAAAGTGTTTGGCTCAGGTTACCTCAATGGTTGTCATAACTGCCTGGAATAATAATCCATTATTTGCATTAAAAATGTCCACAGTTTCTCCTCTCTTTCCCAAGCAGATTTACAAGAGCAATTTCCCTGGAGAAGGTCTCCACTTGCAGTGGTTGGGACTTGGCCGTTTATAACAATCAGGAGTACTCCTGGAAGTCAAACGAGCAGCCTTGGTCAAGGCTGGTCACAGAGTGGTGGCCTCAAAACACAAGCCCCCTGTACAGACCCAGGAGTGGGCAGCAGCTGGGGGTCCTCTTCAGGTCTAACTTGCCCTGCTCTGGCCTTATTCCCTCTCATCCAAACCAGAAGATGCTGTAGTGCCATCTAGTTTCCTTCGCAACACACCACCAAGGAGACTGGGATGGATCTTTGTGGCCAAGTGATCCCAAAGCTCATTTCTTGGACCACCTGCTGGAGAGCAGATGAGCAGAGCTATGAGGTGGCTTGCCTGTTCCCAGATGGGTGGCTGAAATGTCTGACAAACGGGACTTTTCAGTAATGAAAAGGTGTATCAAACTGCTGCCCTCCGAAGGCCTTGCTGTGCTGGAGTGGGAGAGGAAGACATCTGGAATCTGACCTGTTAGACCAGCCTGAGCCCACCAGGGGTGCAAGTGTGGTGGCACCAGCAGCACCTACACAACCTGCATCCTGTCTCTTCCTGGGAGTAAGAAGGGGAGGGCTAGGAGAAGAGGAACTTGGTCTCCAGCTGCCTTGCAAAATAAATGCAAGCTGCACCTTGCTGGTTAATCCCAGCATCCCTGTCCCAAGACAGCCAAAACAAAGGTCTGGGTCCAGCCTGAGGAGAGTTTTGTTTCCCAAGCTGAGATTGAGTAGGCAGCAGAGATGGGGAGCAGGGGGGCTGCAGGGGTTTAGTCAGCTGGGCAGATGCTCAGATTTGGCTGTCCTGAGCTGCCCAGAGAGATAGACAGATAGATGTGCTTTGGATATGTTAGTGCCTGCAGTGATTTGGTGATGCCATTGTTGTGAGTCAAAGCCAAACAGCCTTATTTGTCACTATGGCATGGCTGCCTGTCTCTCTGAGCCTTGGCTTCCCCTGACAACTGCTGGGTTCTGAGGCACTCTCAGTGACAAACATTCCCTGGGCTGAGTGTGGGTAACACCATCACTCTGCGACTGTGAGGGAGCAGCGCCTGCTCCGCTGCCCTGCACGGCTGAGGGTGGGGATGGAGACCGGGATATTCCCAGGGATACAGCACATCATCCGCCTTGCTGGGCCTGGCCATCCTCCCTGCTGAGCCCAGGGGGGTTTTACCAGGGACCAGGGAGGATTTTTTCTGGGTCTCCCACTGCCACCTAGTGATCCATTTCACACCCTGGGCCTGCAGCTCATCCAGATGGCCCACCTGGGCTGGTGCTGGGGAAAGGCTCCCTGTACCCCCAAAACAAGCCTGATCCCAGGGGCAGTGCTCACCTTCACCCCTTGGGCAGGTCACTCACGTACTGAGTGGTCAGCTCAGCCTCTGCAGGAAAGGTTTTGAGGCAGACTCATGCTTCATCTTGGGACTTGTTCTGTTTTGCAAGCTGATTTTGTTCTTACCACCATCATTTTTGTGTGTGTGGCGTGTATTTGTGTTTTGCTTTGTCTGACCACAGATTCATTTCAGTTGTTTTCTTACCATGGAAACTCCTGGAGCCAAAGGTGAGGGCTTGGTGATGGATGCTGTGGGAGTTGTGGAACAGGCTCATCAGGAGGCAAACCCACCCAGGCAAACAGTGCTTGTGGCTTGAGGAAACACTCACAGGGCTGCACCCTTGGGCACAGCCTTGCCTCTGGCTTGCTGGGGCTCCTCCTGTATCCCCCCTGACTCCCAAATGCAAAGGAAGCCAAAGCCATGCTTGGAGGGCATCCTCACAAGGCTTTATTCTTGTTTTGGAGACGAGGCTGATCAAAGTTGTTTTCAGTGGGGTGAGTGCTTTCTCCAGTTTAGCTGGTGTGATGTCTCTGTGCTGGCTCCTGAGTGCCCTCAACTGAAGGAAGTTCAGTGCTGGGGCAGAAAGAAACCACAGGCCTTCATCTCCATAATGACGGGCACAGTGCCAGGCTCAGAACGGGAATGATTTGGAGGGTGGTGCACGGGGATGCAGCGAGGCTGCCATGAGGAGCCCTCCTGCCCTGGCACTCCCAGGCTGGAGGCAGGGGAAGGACTCTGTGCTGGGGCAGCGCCCAGGCTTTAGACATCCATGCAGACCGTGCCAGCATTGTTCACTGCCAAGCCCATCCTGGAGACTGACAATGGAACAAATCCACAGACAGGTGACAGAAGTCCCGCCAGGCAGCGTGTGAGGGCACTTGAAGGTCAAGAGATGATCAGGACATGGAGGATGCCCACGGAGGTGGCCACTTTCCACAGTCATGCTGTGGAACCCCTTTAGCAGTGCTGCTCCCCCTGCAAGGAGGGGACCTGGTCCTGCTGGGTTTGGTGTTTGTTCGAGAGGGCTCAGTGTGCCCCTGGACAGCAAAGATGGGGGCTTAATATGGGATAGATCCAATGTGGCCAGCGTGGATCTCGTTTCCCACTTAAACCTCTGAGTGGAGGGTGACACTTGGGAGAGCTCTTGCCCACCTGCCGTGGTACCCCGTGGGATCAGGGAATCTTCTTCAAATGCAGGTGTATCCCATTGCTGGACCTGAGGACGACCTGTGGTATCATTATGGGAAGCTTGGATGGGTCTGGGCAGAGCTGGAAGCGGAGCAGGGTCAAGGCCAGCGCCACCTTCATCTCGTTCATGGCGAACTGCTGCCCGATGCAGTTCCTGGGGAGAGGATGACAAGTGCTCTGACTGCTGCCTTTGACCCTGCCTGCCCCCAAACTGGGCTCAGCCCACGTGTGAGCTGGGGGACATCCAGCTGCTGTGAGAATGACACCATAGCTCATCTAGGGACCCCCTGATGCCACACCAAAATATAGCCAGCTCTTTGGTGGGCTTTTCCTAATTTTTATTAATAAGCATTGAAAAGTTATTTTTGGCTGGATGTGGGGTTCCTCTTGCAAATTACTGATACCTCAGTATCCTGCATCTGTCTGCTGATACGGCATGGGAACCACAGAGACTTGGACCCAGCTTTGCTTTGAGGTGCACTGGGATTCACCCCTAAATAAGAGAGCCTGTGTTCCCAATGCAGGCAGCAGGAAATGTAAACATGTCCACAAAGCCACAAGAAAAGCGTATGAAAGCCTACAGTGACCAAAGAGCTTAGGGTGCTGGAAATGCTCTGGAGCTGATGGAGCAAGGAAATCCTCTTACAGGAGAGTCTGTAATGGGAGATCCTGTTATGGAAAGCCTGTGTGAGTTGGCCAAGCCAACTTGGCTCATGGAGACTGAGGGAAGATTAGCTTCAGGAGCTTGGCTCCGAGCTGAGTCTCCCATGCAAGGCAGCCTAATGGGAAGGAGAGGGATGAAGGATGTCCTACCTGGGTCCAGCAGAGAAAGGCAGGAAAGCATGGGAGTGCCTCTGTGCTGAGTTCTCTGGAGAAAACCTCAGGGGATCATAAATCTGTGGGAGCAACAAGGACCATTTGGTCAGTGTTTGGTCTGACATGAGCAGCACCAGGTTCTTCCCTGGTCCCCAGGTTAGGGCTGGATGCTGTCTCTGCCGTTCCTGAGGGAGTTGCCGTTAACAGACATCTCTCTACAAAGCCGCTGAGTGGACCTTCCCCTTGGAGATATCCAGGTCACCCACTACAATGCCCAAGATGCCTGCGGGTGTTTTCCCATCCAAGGCAGCGATGATAAAGTCAGACTCTCTTTGTTTCCAGAGATGCCTGATCCTTGCTTTCCAGGCAGCCACTGGAGGGAGGCAGTGGCACACCCTCCTTCAAGTTTTCCAGTTACTCTCTGAAGCCTCAAAAATATCAGCTTCAAATCACACACTGCCTGGAGAGTTTGGGGCTTCTCGTACCGCTCTGAGATCTAAGACTATCCAGGGTAGCTGAAAGCAGTCTGAGTGTCTCTGTGTCCTCATGCATGAAGAGGGACTATTCAACACCTTTTCCCAGGACTTTGTCACATTCAAAGCCCTTGGAGTGTTTGGTAACTTGACTGAACTTTGTATTTGGACATGGACTCTTGGAATGAGAAGGAAAAAAAAAAAACATAGCAGGGAGGCACAGGCTGAACAAGACATGAGTGGAATGGGTGCCTGGGCTCAGACATCACCTTCCCTTACTTGTTACAAAGGTGAAATACCTCAGGGTTCTCCCAGACATCTCGGTTCCTGTGAATAGCAAATATGTTCAGTGCAACCTGGCAGCCTGTAAAAGAAAAATGAGAAAAGCTCATGACACCTCAGAGTGAAGATGCAGGAAAGGTGGTTTGGGGATGGTCTCTCTCCCTGGGCTCTGTAGGGGCTGTTGCAGGAGATCTGACAGTGATGATGTCCAGCCTGTCCAGGCGGGCAACCTCCTGAAATCCTCACACGGACAAAACAAAGACCTCAGAGCTGGGCCCCATTTTTTGTATCAGTGTATCACTTTTACTTGGCCAGCAACAAAACTCTACAAGTCCCCTGTGAGCTCCGTGAACACCCCAGTGCCCTGGAGCATATCCTTGGACTCTCTCTGGCCATCCTTTCCAGGCTCATGTGGTGGCAAGCTGTGGTAGCCCCAGACAGCCCTTCGGAGAGAGAAGAGAGGCTGGAAGACCCACCATCCCCTGCACACAGCAGCACGAACAGGGAAGCCCCACCTGTCACAGACAAGAGCATGAATGATGAACAAAGTCAACAGACCTGCTGGCAAGCTGCGTCCATCGGGAAATGTGACGGGTTTAGAGAGCTGTCTGGACACGGAAGGAACCGGTGGGAACAGGCGCAAGCTCTCTTTGATGCACATCGTGGTGTAGGTCATCTTCCCAAGGTCCTCCCTGAAAGCAAACTTGCTGAGGGTGCACTTCATCTCTTTGTCTGTGTCACTGATAAGGATATTAAACAGTACTGTCCCAGTACGGACCCCTGAGGACACCACTTGTCACTGATCTACATCTGGACATTGAGCTGTTGACCACCACCCTCTGGATACCACCTTCCAACCAATTCCTCAACCACTGAACAGTCCACCCATCAAATCCAGATCTCTCCAACTTAGAGAGAAGGATTTTGTGGGGGACCACAAAAGGGTAAGTGAAAAGAGTTCAAGGTAAATGAATAAGATGTCCTAGCTCACCACTCAATGGTATCTCGGTCTCCCAGGATCCCCTGGATCTCCTCCCTGCAGCGTTGCTGGTACTCTGGATGCAATGACATGCAGTAGAAGAGCCAGGAGATCCCGCTGGCTGTGGTATCATGACCCTCAAACATGAACGTGTCCACCTCTGCACGCAGGTCCTCATCGGACAGTCCAACTCCATTTGCATCCTAATAAAGAGGAGAGAGCATCATTCCTAAGCACACAGGCCTTTTATTTTTATACTCAAAGGATTTGCGTGATTTGGTGTCACTTGTGTTTCCCTGTACCTCAGGAAGTCACAGAAAATATATCCAATATATGTGAGAACAGTCAGCCCTGCTGACTGTCAACTCTGTAGTCAACGGGGTTACAGAGTCGGACCTTGGTGGGAGACAAGCTCCCAGCCCATCAGAAGGACACCCTTTTTGATTCCCCACCAATGGTCCCTGTTACATTTTTCAGTAATTTGGTTCAGATGACTTTTTTTTCAGACTGAGGCATGAAAGAAAGCAGCAGCTCCAGAAAGACAGAGTGAGCAGAGTGTATCTCCCTCCTGAACAACAAATGGCAGCTTCTCTCCAGAGTACCTGGAGACGTCTGTGAAAGTAGAACTACCAAAGGTAATAAAGAAAATATCCTGACAGAACTACAGACAAGGTGCCCTCCTTGTAACTTTTCCAAAGATCTCATTCCTCTCCGGTTTCTGAGAGGTCTCTTCTTTAAAACTATTAGTGTGCTCAATGGAAATCAACAAGGAAGATGAAAGTCTGCCCAAGGTATTTATGCTCACTCACTGCATTTCACACCTTTATGTTTTCTTCCCTTTCCATCCACATTTCCCTAAGCTAGGAAAGCTGGACTGGGAAAGCTGTTGCCAGGAATTTCAGCCAGGGCCTAGATGCTTCGCTACTGATGCATCCTCAGTGTGTTCTTTAGCATTTGATCTGATCATTTCAAACATTCACCTTGCTACAAAGAAGAATGTCCAGAAAATCCAGGTGCCTCTTCTTCAGGATCTTGTCAAGTTCCTCCTGATTGGAGAGCAACATCTTTCTTTCTTTTATTACCTTATCTGCAGAGAAGAGTGCCTCAGTCAGATGCCACTCCAGAGACCTCATGTACCTGACCACTTGGTCAGCAGCTTGGACTCTGTTTAATGTGTAACCCTCTGGCCAGTGTCTGCTGCACCTCCCCTCTGAGCCACTGCTGGTGCAAGTGGGGGAGAGGTTCAGCTGGGAAGAAGACGAGAGAAAGGGTGAGACTGGGGGGAAAGAGAAATACCTGTGTGGGTATGGGCTAGCTTGCAGGCATCCTGAAACTCACGGCCTTTGCGAGTCAAGTTGTAGAAGACATCCTTGAAGGAAAAAGTCTGGACTCTTTGGCTCAGGAGGTAGCTCAGGTCAAAAACAGCTTTAATGTAATAGTGTGAGTTGCTGTAATGAGGCCAAGGTTAAAGCTGGTGTTAGCAACGTGAGGGGGAAACAGGAGCACTTGCTTTCCCAGGGTTTGAGAGTTCAGGCACTGACCTCTGAGTCTGACAGTTGGAATTAAAACTGAAGGCACACTTCATGATGCTGTCCAGTGTCATCAAGCTGACATCTTGAAAGAGCTCCACTGACTTCCCCTCTGCGCTCTTCTTGTCCCATTTATCCTAGAGGTGGAGATGGGTAAGGAGGGACAGGCTGCCATCTATGATCAGGTTGCATATTCCTGTCCCTCTTCCCAGATCCACATTGCTTTTCTGCAAGCAGAGGCCCTCGCTGACTATATATTCTGTGAATCTAATAAAACTCTCCTGTGCATTTCTTTTTCCATGTATACAACTCCTGGGCTAGCAAAGGATATTCTAGCTGTGGTTATTTTTAATGGGAAAAATAAAAACCAAAAGAATAAATGCAATGTCCAAAGGAAGGTGAGAGGAACAATTTCAGAACTTCAAAACTCTAGACACTAAGTGCAGTCTCTTTCCCTCACTCATTCCCAGATTTGATTATTTTCACTGTTGCACAGCTGAGAGGTAAGAGCAGCAGGAGTGGGGATTCTTACCAGCATCACTTTGACCGAGTCTGACATCAGGGTCACGTAAGATTTCAGCACATCATAATGAAAGGCTGGGGTGAGCATCTTTCGGTGCTGGAACCATTTGGTTCCATCCAAAATCAACAGCCCCTCCCCTGCAGGCACAAACAGCAGAGGCTCAGTCAGCTCCTCCAGGCTCTGTTCATGGCTCTCTCTGGCAGCCTTACCACTGCTTTTGACTTACCAATCCAGGGAAGTAGGAATTTGTAGGGCACACTGGCCTTGGGATCTGTAAAACAAAGCAGATATCAGAAATGCACGAATGACTAATGAATTAAAAAAAGGAAATTCAGGATAAATTGACATTAGATTTTGCTCTCTAAATCACAAGGTAGAATTAATCTTATTTCGATATGTAGAATACTCTACCACTAGAGGCAGAGTTGAAAAGTGGCCATCTACAAATATGACCTCAGTGGACTTGAAAAAGCAGAGAAACATAGAACAATAAAAAAAATAAATGTGTGTGGAAAAGAAATGACCATGGCAAATCCCAAGTTGAGAGCAATGAGTGGGAGTTACTGGAGATGTCCATATGTGTACCACTCACAGGCATCATGCTCCACAAAGGGAGCAGAAAAGACTTGAAGTGTTTTCTCAGACCCACTGCCATGCCAGCTCACCCATGTTACTGGGTTTACTGGGAAGCACAAGCACAGTGGTGGTAGATTCCAGAGAAGTCAGTAAGACCAATGACAACGGAGATAAGGTAGTGGAAGGAACAGGCACATGGTTGCTGTTCTGCACAAAAATACAAACTGCTCCATGAAACCTGCAGCAGGCTGAGAGTTTGTGAAGAGGAGCTAAAGAGGAACTGCAACAGCTGTGAAGGATGTCAGCAGAGGGGATGACTCCAAGCAAGTTTCCCATGATTTTTCTTTTTTTTTTTTTTTTTTTTGGTAGGACTTCTAAAACCCAGATATAGACACTTACCCGTTCGGCCAAGTATGCTTTTGGCATATTCAGGATGGTGGACAATTAGAGCAGGCAGGACTGGTCCAAACCATCTGGGAAAGGCATAGGGGTATTCTTCTCCCCACGACACTAGTTGATGTAATAATTTTTCAGAATATATCTACAATGAATGAAAATTAAGCAGGGACTGAATTAAGGCAGAAAAAGAGCATGCCAGGGAGAGCAGAGGTTGAATTTGCCCTGTCATGGGAAGCACAGGCAAGACATCCCCTCATGGGAAATGAAGCAAGAGTGGGCAGACTTGCCACACAGGGGCTTTTACACTGCAGGTGAAGGAGAGAATGGGCATTGCAAAGGCACAGGGACTGTGCACAAGTGGCAAAGCTGCTTGAGCACCACTTCCCTCCAGCACCAGGCAACTCCGTGGAGAGTTCCTAGTTGGGGCCAGTCGCAGTTAAGCCTCTTTGGCACAATCTGAGCTCAGAGCAGCTTGGTGTTTCTTGGAGTTACAGCTGGCATGGGCAATATCAAGAGGCCTGGTGGACAGGTCAGGAGGACCAAGGGTGTTACACCCCTGTTCTCTAATTTCAGCAGTGCAAGGAGGGCATACAGTGTGGAAGCAAAATATCTTCACTATAGAGCAATGAATATGGCTGCATTAAAATGCCCTGCTTTTGTGGCCATGTCTTCTTCAGTGGCTGTAGGGGGAGAAACTCTTAGTGCTAGAATGCTTAATGTAGAAGAGAGACATTCAATTGTTCTCATAATTAAGTAACTTTATGAAAATCCAAGAAATCTCCTAACTCTGTGTTTAAGCACATGATCAAATACAGCACGCCTCTGTTTTTTTCCCAAACAATGCACATCTCATATCCAGGTAACCTTTCCTCCTGCCCTGCAGAAATCTTGGCACTCCCTGGGCAGAGGTCCTCTCCCGTAGGAAGGGACAGTAGTGGGGGACACGCACAGCCCATCCAGAGCTTCTTATTCTGGCTGATATCTTGCACAGTCGCTGGGACAAACCCACCCTGACCGAGCCCAGCTCACTCCTTACCAGGTGATTGTGGCCGTAGAGCCAGTGTTTCGGGGGGCCAGGGAATGCCTCCAGAGCTTTGATGAGTTTCTTCCTCTCCTGGTAGAACTGGACTGCTTTCAGCAGCACAAAGATTACCCCAAGGACCACGGACAGCTGCAGGACGACAGCAGAAGGTCTGGCTATGTTGTCCAGCAGAGACACCATGCTGGTCTGGGTTGGCTGACACTGCCTTCTCCTGCCTGTTTTCTTCTGCTTGTCTCACACCTTCACCTGACGGGGAGCTCAGTGCAGGTAAAAACCCTCTCCCTCCTCCTCTGCTGGAGCTGAGGCTGGTGAAGTGGAGCTGACAGTGATTTTATAGCAGCAGGAACATCAGGGTAAACAATGCGTCAGCTCGGCCGGCAGCCCGACTGCCGCTGCTCCCACTCACCCTTTGACCTGCCTCCTGCAACCTATCCCTGCAACCTGTGGATAACAAACAACCTGTGCACATTCCCCACTTTCTCTGAAGTGCCATGCACCCCAGCAGCACTGTCACACACACTCACAGTCCTCCATGCCTGGGTGGATGAAGCCAGGGGAAGGGAGCAGGTGAGGGGCAGACAGGCTGGGGCTCCAGGCCCTGTTCCCCAAGAGCTCCTCCCATAGACAAGCCAGGAGGCAAAACTGATGTCCAGAAGAATTATCATGGTCAGGAGGTGAGACAAGGAGAGGAAGAGCTGCAGAGCAGTAAAATGATTGAAAATAGGTTGAGAGCACATCTAACCTGATGGGGAGGTGTGACGGTAAGATCATGTTCCCTCTACAGTCCTGATGACTCCTCTTTCCCCTATCCACATGGCATCTCACCATCCTCCAAAGAAGGCTCTGCATCATCACATTTATCTCTCCAATGCAGTGCTTTTTTGGGCCCAGATAGGACCCTTCTAGCAATCCCTGAGCAGATCCTGCTGGTTATCTGAGCTCACATTCCATATGCACAGAAGCCTGGAATGGCAGTGCAGAGCTCATGGAGGACTTGGGCTGGAAACCTGCTGTGTGAGGGTGACTTCCAGGCATACTGGATTTTTGTGTTGGGATATTACAAGGATCAAGTGGGTTATCAGTTGCTGAGACTGATAGCCTGATAGGCTACTACATAGGGACTGCTGAACTTTGTGGGTGGTTCTCTTCAATGTAAGACATCTCTGAGACAAAGGACTTCTAATGTTTGGGTACTTTCTTTTAGTTTTTAATCTAAAATATGCCATGTCCAACTGAAACCCATGTTTTCTTCTTGTAGAGTAATTTTACTGAAAAAACTACAGTTTTTCTGATGTTTATTGTTCAGATGTCTCATTTTTACAGTGGCAGAGACATGTAGATCATTGTCTGAAGCAAACCTGCACAGCCCCACTGAAAATATATAACCCTGTTAGACAGAAGGAATACACGAACAAATGTTGCAAGACCCACTGTCTGGGAATTGCCTGACTCCACAAAAGCGTGTCATAGTGGAGTGACTTTTACCTGAGCTGGCTCATGGCCTATTCATTAATTAATGATTGCAAAGACAAGGTTGTAGTTGTACGCAGTACCATTCATATTTCAGCCTCAGGGAGATTTAAAGTGTCTGGCTGCTATGAATCCATGTGAGGGATTGTTGTCCATTCCTTCTGCATGCTGGTACTAGAAGACTCATGTAACACACATTAGGATGGTGTCTCTGGTTCTTCAGACTGGCAAGAAGAGGAAAGGGGATATATTCTCTGTCTGCCACTGACAGTCATTGCCACACTCCTTTTGTTGCCTTGGAGAAGATCTCTGGCAGGCATTACACTGAGCAGCATTAGCTTTTCACACACTTGGCCATCTTCGTGAATCTCGTTATGCCGAGCCAGCTGGATCTGTGCAAAAGTTCAGAGGAGAGTTAAAGGTTGATCTTTAGGAGGCAGAAGGCTGCAATCTTTCAGGTTAGGCATTTCTTAGGGAAGGATTTGGCTGTAGCCAGAGCATGAGAAACCCTGTTTGCCATTTACAGCTTTACAGTCCTGAGCAGGAGCACCTGACTCCAGGGACCTCGTGACCATGGAAGCTGTAGGAGGTACATTTGGGACACACCTAGTACTTCTAGCTCTTCCTTTTGTCCTTCACCTGTCCTGCAGCACAGTGATCAGGCGGTTTCCACAGGAGAGGAGGCAGTGCAGGCTCATTGGCCTGCTGGCTGCAAAGTGTGTGGATTGTGGTCCATGGGGAGGCTCCTGCTGATGCTTCTTACCTACCCGAGGAGAAGGATGAAGAGGCAGCGCAAGGAGCCACTTGTAGGCTGTCTGGATCAGATCTATGGCTCTGCAAACTGTCTTCAAACTGTGGGGCTGGCCTAAATAAGCTGGGCAAGTGAAGTGTGTGAGGAGACCAATGTTACCGAGGGTTTGGACAAGTCTGATGTGCTCTTGGGGTTAACTCTGAAGTCAGGTTCAGGGGGCATATGCTGAGACACCCCATTCCCTATCTCCAATGCATCATGGACTCTGCCCTGAAGCTGTCTCCCCTCCAGGCTCTTTTTCCTCTCAATCAGCTCTAAAATGGCCTAAACCAGCCCTCCTCTTGTCTTGCCTTGCCTGGGTCTATGGAAGGAAGGGAGGAGATGGGGAGCTCCATGAGGCTGAGGACATTGGAAGGTGGGATTGTTGCAGTGGGTCTCTCATGTGAAGACCTGCAGCACACTCATAAAAACAATTATATAATTCGGTGCCTTACAAGGCCTACATAAAGAAAACAGCAAGGTCTGAGGGTTGAGCCTTTGGTCAGTGCCAGTGAAGCATGAGCTGTGTCACTTACTCAATTACCAGACTGACTGATCTGGGTCTGGCTGGCACCTTTCAGCAATTAGTTACAAAATAATTCATAAGTACCCCAAAACCCACAGGTGGAGGGGCCAGGCCAGTGAAAGGATTTGCTGGTGCAGGCACATATCAGACTTTTATAGCAACACATAAATTCTCAGTGGTGGCAAAGTCCCTGTACAGTGGGTTTGACCATGGGTTACTGAGCAAGGTCGATTTTTACTGAACTGGCTCCCTCATAGTTATAAAATAACCAGAAACAACTCCTGAGCGTGGAGCCAAGGGATTTGGCTTGTCTTGAAGGTCAAGTGAGATGTCAAGCACTGAGGTGATATGGAGAGAACACAGGGAACAGAGTGGTTGAACCCACATTTATGGGGATTTGGAGCAAGAGTCTGTGCTTGGGTGACAGCAAAACTGAGTGCTTAATCCAGCCTCCAGCCTCTGCATTCTATGTTTCACTAGTGGAAGGAAGAGAAAAGCCTTTCTTATGTGTTTCAGAGTTTTCACAGCAAGAGGGGCTGTGAACACTCTTTAGCACAGCCTGGGGAAGATAGCTCAGCAGTTTTTGCAGAAGAAGAAACCTCTGCAAGGAGTTCCAATGGGAAAGTGAAGTGACTGCAGAGCTGCAAGTGGAGAAAAGTGAAAGGGGACAGCACTGTTTTGGTCATGGTAAGGGCTTGGGACAAGGCCAGAACAATCTGTTAGCACCAGGGGAAGCTACAGCCTTGTTGCTTCCCAGAATCCTGAAAGCAGAGGACTCCAAAAGAATGTCTCAACATGAAAAAAGCAGGTACAAGGGTCCTCTGATAGCAAGAGGAGTTTAGGGAGACTGACAAGGTTATCAGTGGCTTGGCTTGACCTTCTGGATGTTTTAGGCTGGTGAAACTGCTGTTGGGTGTTAAAGGACACTTGGAAGGTTGTCAAACATTTGCAAAGAGCCTCTGGGGCCATGGCTCGATGCTGTGGATGTCAACGTGATGGCAGCGGGGCTGTGACAGGCCAGGCCATCAACATAAAAAAAAAACCATTACACAGTAGAATTTCCATCCCATATCACAACCATGGCCACAGCAGGCTGTGGAAGTTGCTTTCTGAATCTTGGGAATTTCTCCACTTACTTTAGACACCTAAAGAGAAGAAAGGAGAGGATCTTCCTCACAGATTTAACTCATACTGTTGACATTCATTTGCAGGAGAACTGGTTTATTGAGCAGGTGAAATTCAGGTGGCAAATGGGTACTGTGCCCCAGAGCATGACCTTGCACAGCTGCTTTCCCTGTTTGTGCCTGTGTTTATTCAGATAGGAAGAAGAGTCCAGGTCCATCTGTCGCTGTGTGTTCCTGTAGCACTTAGTGCTGACAGATGAAATGTAGCTGTAATGCCAAAAAACCCCCAACATTTCAAGCTTCCAAACACATGATAGATGAGAAAATCATGGCAAGAGCCCAGCAAGTGTTGCAGGGTAATGCAAGCTGCCTGGATCCCATCTGACCACACATGTCTCGAGGATGAATGTATATCTGGAAGCATTTAATATGGCTGTCTACAAAATATGTTGCAATACTTGTTTAATTTACAGGCTGCTTCCAGTGTAAAATCCCAGTGGGGTTTAGATGGAAATTGCTGGTACCATCTGATAATGATTTTGCCTGGAGAGCGGTGTGGGTCCTGTGCAGGGACTGCATTCCCGGTGGCGCGAGCCAACTGCTCTCCCTGCTGGCTTTGCTGCTTCCATCATGCCTGGCAGCACCGGGGAAAGTGCCACCAGCAGACTGATGGACAGGCACCTTCACGTGAGTGGGATGTGGCTGCACATCAGTGATGATGGCAGTCTGTGGGGAAAGGAATAACTGAGTGAGTAGGTGGCATCTTTGCTCTGCCGCTGTTGGAATACCGAGCTGCTGCAATGAGAGAAATCCAAGATGTTTTTAACCGAAACAAAGACTTGTCCCGTTGTACCCTGCACAGCCCCTGTTATGAGCTCTTGTTAAATTAGTTATCTGAAGGTCTGAATCAGGCAGTCCAAGATCAGCCATCGTCTCTGCAATTACCCTTTCTGCAGGAGGTAGGGAAGGATTAAAGAACGAGGTAACCTCTCTGCAGCCAGTCCTTGACTGTCTTTATTGCTCTGAGCGGTACGTCCCATGCGACCAGATCTTTTTATTGCTACCACGTCTCTAATATCTAGGATGGAAAGGGTAATTTGTGAGAAGCACTCTCAGGAATCATTCTGGAGAGATCTGGTTTGCTCTGGCACTGGGACACAGTAGCTCCAGAAGCCCTGTTGCAGTCTCAGCCCAGCTCCCTGGATCAGAAGCAGAGCAGCCATGGATGATATGTGATGCAGGACGTGAGATGACACAGGATGCAGGATATGAGATATGGGGTGTGGGATGCAACCTGTGGGATGATGCAGGATGCAGGATATGGGATGTGGGATGCAGGATGCAGGGTGTGAGATGCAGGCTGGCTGGCCTGCCATGCAGTGCTGACCCATGTGGCTTGGGAAAATGGGAGTGTGCCTCGGAGGGTGCTAGCACCAAGGAGAGCTTTGTGAGCAGATTTTGTGTCTGGTTTGGGTATGTGGCTGCAGAGGGAACCAGGCTCTGCTCCCTTCTGCTGAGAAGAAGCCACAAGCAAAACACAGAGAGGGTGCTGAGAATGCTGCAGAGCATCTTTCCTTTTCCTCTTCAGATATGAAGAGGCAGAATCCCAAAACTCACGAGGGGGACAATGACTGAATGGGGTGAAGATGGGAGAAATCAGGCTTTTCTGTCCCAGGGCCAGGAACATTCAGGTGTTGGATGATCCAGCTGGGAAAGCAGCAGTGCAGCTTTTCCTGTACCCCTGATTCAGTCCACTCCCAAAAACCAGACCAGAGGTACCCTGACTGAGCCTTACACCACACCAGTTGCCTTCTTTGGGCATCTGGATTATGCAATAAAAACAGTGACCAGCTCTTAAAACCTCTGAAAATGCAGATTCCCCAGGCAAGCGATGTCAGGACTTAAGAAACCTTAGGGAGTGCTCTATGCCATGTAATCTGTATCATCTACCTAAACTCAATTTAGCAGCTGCAATTTATCTACATGAGGACTGTTATGCCAAGCTCCCCTAGTTTGATCCCTTTTAACCTACACCCTTTCAGTGGGTACACCATGATTTCAGCATTTGCTCTTGCTCATTAGATGCTCTTGCTTTAATGTTTCATATTTGAATGTCAAGGTCCACTCCTCTTTAGATGGTATTTTTTTTTAAATCTTACCTTTAAAAGAAAATTGTATCCAATACAGAGATTTATGTAATTTGCTTCCAGGGACTTCAGCTATTTTGATTAAAATTTTTCTCATTTTGAACTTTAGGTTATATAATCTTGGAGAAAATGCTGTTGCCTTTATACTTAAATCTCCAAAGAGGGTTGAAGGACACTGTCTCATTTCATCTAGTGAAAGAGATGCAAGTGAAAAATTTTTGAGAAATATTTGTGTTTATGTATCCAAGTATGATGTTTGCTTTGATTGCAACAGCAGAATATTATTGACTCATATTACCTTTTCAGTCTCTATATCTACAGAATACCCTTTGGAGAGATTGCTGCCTTTCAGTCATTTCCTCTCTCGGTTTTGTGCAATGCCTGTGCCTGCTCTTTTGCTTATGGACTCACATCCCATTTACTTCAGCAGTTTTTCAATTTACCAAGATCATTTTGTATCCCAGTATGTCCCTCCAAAGAGCTCGCGGTGTCTCGCAGTTTCACAACATTTTACATTTTAATAAGCATATTCTGCCTCCCTCCATTGCAAGAATAATTCTGATTTCAACTCAACAGCTGCACCTCGTGCCTGAAAAGGGAACAGGCGGCTGGAGCCTGCAGGTGTTTTCCTCAGCTGGCCTAGCACAGCCCTGCAGAGGAGAGCTGTGTGAACTCAGCTGATGTCTTACTGCCCAGCAGTGCTGGAACCACAGCTGACTTCACTGGGATGATAATTGCAACAGCAGCATTTGGGATTTCACAGTTTCATGTGTGATATTCTACCCCAGCAGTGATTCCTG
The DNA here is from genome assembly GCA_035584735.1 of Pseudotriccus pelzelni. NCBI lineage: Eukaryota > Metazoa > Chordata > Aves > Passeriformes > Tyrannidae > Pseudotriccus > Pseudotriccus pelzelni. The sequence goes on from JAWMRA010000005.1 coordinate 8,573,181, forward strand.
CAGAGGCAGAAGACAGCTCTCTGGTGTCCTCCAGTCTACCTCAAGCATGCAACTGTCCTAACTTTATCAGCTTAGGAAAATAAAAAAAAACAAAAAAAAAAAAGGTGGTGGTGGGGGGGAACCCTTTCTAACTATCTGAACTGTAACTGAAGATTTCTTATTGGACTCCTGTTAAGGAGTTGCCCAAGAAAGGAGATGCTGTGCTGGCCAGTCTGCCCTGGCTGGACATCTCCAGGGTGGACTCTTGCTAGTCATGAGCTTTCTCTCTATCCCTCATTTCTAAAGGCATTTTACATTGTATTTGTGATGAAGCAGGTAAGCATCAGCAATGTAAACAACACAGCTGCGGTGGCAGGAAAAGTTATTGGTTTATTAAGACAAAAATTACAGAATATTTTGCAGTTTGGGCAGAATTTCAGAGCCTAAACTGGAACCAGTGCTTTCAGCAAAACAGAGACACACTGAGTGTGAGAAGTGAGACAGAGGTCTGCCATAGGCTGTCTCTGCTGCAGGAGAGGAGGGCTGACCTCTAGGCACTGAGGAAGGTGCTGATGACAGAGCAGGGCTGGAAATGGTCACGGATTTGGACAGGACATGAGAGTGAAGGCAGGATTTGTTAAGAAGGAAGCTGGTGGGACCTGCAGATGTTCCCAGGCCAGGCCAGCCCTTATGGTAGGGCAAGGGGACAGACAGCATGGCCATGCCCGGCTCATCTGAGATCAGTGCTCTGGAGCAGAGGGCAACGGGTCTGTGCAGTGTCATCCCAGCTACCCTGACCCAGACTGGAAAGGGCTTTCAGTTGGTGGAAGAAGCACAGAAATCAGGAATCCTTATCCCCAAATCCTGCCCTGCACTTTTGCCCCAGAGAAACGTTGTCCTGTCATCTACTTGGTCCCTCCCTCTGGTGAAGGCAGGATGTTTTCCAGCATCAGCGGATTTTCTTTAGATACAGGTGAATCCCGTTCTTGGAGCGAAGAATGATCCGAGTTATTTTGAGAGGAGGATTGGCAGGGTCAGGCAAAAGCTCGAAGCGGAGCAGGGTCAGAGCCAGCGCCACCTTCATCTCGTTCATGGCAAACTGCTGCCCGATGCAGTTCCTGTGGTGGAACAGCAGCTCAGCCAACTCCACCTCAGTGCTGGGCACAACAAACCCCTGGAGCCAATCCCAGACCTCTCACACAACCTTCTTCCCCTCTGCAGCTCGGGGAGACCCCAGGCAGTGTTTTGGGTAGTGACAGCAAGGGCATGGGGTGAGCAGGAGGAATCTAGGGGAGCAATCGGAGCTCAGGAATATGTGTCCAATGAGCACGGAGCAGGAGGGAGATGGGGAAGGCAAACAAGAGACCAGCAGAGATGAGGAGGTGGGTCTCCAAGCAGGAAGGGTCTGCAATGTAATTGTCATGGCAGGGCAATGGGAAGGACTGGGAGAAGGGGGAATCAAAGGGTGTGAGGGTGGGATGGGGTCTCTGCATCAAGGAGAGAAGGAGATGAGCTCAGAATGCTGCAAGCTCCCCATGTGATACCAGCAGCAAGCTCCACAGCTTTGTGATCCAGTTCTCTGACCCCAAAAGGGACATGGCAGTGCTGCCTTCCCATTTTGCCTGCTGGTATCAGAACCCCTCTGCAGCACAAATGCTTGTTATCTGCTCATGAACTGTTTAACGCTGCAGGGCCAGGACTTCAAGTGGTGGCCTCTGCCCACTACTCCTTCACTGCTCAATTCACTTTACCTCATTCCAGCAGAAAAAGGCAGAAAGGCGTGAGAGTGCCTGCCAGAGACATTCTCTGGGGAAAACCGGGAAGGGTCAAACACCTGAAAATGAAGAACATGCAGTAAGAAAAAGCGATTATTTAAGGAACACAGTACTGACCGGTATCTTCAGAAACGTGACACCCCTTAATTTCTGAAGAACCCCCTGGAAGGAGAATTCTGCTCTCCTGCAAACAGGGGAAGGGGACATGGGAGGAGGTACAGCATAAAGGGGAAAAACCATGAGAAGGGCAAAGAAAAGCTCACCAAAGGATCTTTCCATATTGCAGGGTTTCTGTGAATGAGGTAAATGCTTATTGCAGCAACGGTCCCTGTAAAGCAATCAAGGAGAACAGGGCTCACTGACAAAGAAACTAAAGAGAAGATTGCAGCATGCAGCAACCAAAGGTCTGTCTAAATCACTGTGGTCTTATCTGTCAGCTGGAAACCTATGAGGGTTTTGTCACTGTATCAGAGAAAACTGAACAATTTCCATTTGTTTAGTTGTAAGCAACGAACCAGTAGAAATGAGGAAGGCACCGGGCAGCGTACACACATTGTTCCCCTGATTGTGCTAAATCAGGGAAATTAAACAGCAGCACAGCGCAATTCCTACATGCAACTTGGCATGGGACCAGTCCCTGTCACCCTGCACTATTTGCCAAGAGGTAAACCATGAGTTTGTGCTTGATCAGGAAGAGAAGGCACAGCTGCCCTACAACGATGGTGGCAGGAAGGACATCACAGGGATGCTGCTGTGCAGCCCAGACCTCAGCCTATCAACAAGATGCCAACATCTGCACATCCCTGTCTGAATATCTGTGCCTGTGAGGAGCAGGACACAGAGGCAGGACTGTTCCCTTTGCTCTGCCACAGGAAGCGAAAATGCAGCTGATGTCTGAGAGCGCAGTTTTGTGAAGTGGGAATGGGATTTACAGACCTTCTGGCAAGGTGCTTCCATCAGGGAAGGTGATGGGTTTGCTGAGCTGCCGGGACACACCAGGCACTGGTGGGTAAAGGCGAAGGCTCTCCTTGATGCACATGGTGCTGTAAGTCATCTTGCTCAGGTCCTCCCTGTTGGGGCAGAGGCAGGCTGAGCTCCACACTCCTCCTGCTGCCCTGTGCTGGGAGGCTCCTTGTCCCAACCCTCTGAGCAGATCCCCTTGCAACTGACAGGGTGTACAGGGGGACCCACAACGTCCAACCACAGGCTGCTGCAAGCTGGGGATGCCAGGACACCTCTGAACAACCTCTGAACAAACTCAAGTGCAAAGTGACAGCGGGAGGTGAAAAGCCATGACTATGATGCCCCGTGGCAAGCAAACAGGAGAGAGCAAAGAGCAGTGGGGGTGGCCCAGGACTTGGTATGGCATCCAGAACGTCCTGCCCAGTGTGGCAGATTTAGCTGAAGGATGAAGAATCTGCTCCATCCTATGGAGCCCCTGTGCATGCAGCAACCTTTAGCACCCCAGCTTTTGAGCTTGGAAGATATTGCTGACTTAGAAATGGCAGTGACAGGAAAAAAGCCACCAGCTGAGGAAACGTGCAACTTTACCACTGAATTGTCTCCCGGTCCCCCAGGATGCCCTGGATCTCCTCCCGGCACCGTGCCTGGTGCTCAGGGTGTGATGCCAGGCAGTAGAAGAGCCAGGAGATCCCACTGGCTGTGGTATCGTGGCCCTCAAACATGAATGTGTCCACTTCGGCACGCAGGTCCTCATTGGACAGTGCAGCTCCATTCTCATCCTAACAGACCAGACACACCCTCAGTGGCCCATAAATATAAAATTTATATATATATGTAACATATAATACTTAGATTATATATATTGTAGTGACACACACACATATATTTATATATATGTATATATACAATACATAAATATATAAACACACACATATATATAAATATCTCAGGAGGGACTATTATATTCCTTCAGCTATTGCAAAGGGGTGTGATGATGCCAATGGGATACATATAAATGAAACCAGTATCTGTTTGCACTGAGTTCAGGGCCCCTTTCCCTTCACTCATAAATCTCTTTATCCTCCCATTAAACTACCAGGACTACAAAATCTCTCTGCATGTTGTATTCCCAAAAAGACGCCACCAACATTTCAGTGATGGAAAATTGGATCACGTTGGCCCTTCCTCAATTGCACAGGACTAAATTAATTTTTTTACTGGCTTGTGGCATCCTGAGGGTCTCTGGTGGTTCGTGGGACCCCTGTAAAGACTGACTGGCTTTTGCATCCTGTGCCATGCCACGCACGCTCTCCTCGTCACTCACTTTGGCACACAGCAGAATGTCCAAGAAGTCCAAATGTCTCTTCTTCTGGATCTTTTCAAATTCCCGTTCATCTTTCAGGGATTCCTTTCTCTCATGGATCACCTTATCTGGGGGAGAAAGAGTTAAAGGTTCAGCAGGGAAGCAGATGCCAGGCTGCAAAATCATCCTTCAAATGCAAAGCTCACCCAAGGGGGTGACCACTGCTCAGTCCACGATGCATTTGACACGTGCTTCTGCATCCCAGGTGGTTTGGCATTTTCATCAGCATGGCATCAAATGCCATGCACATGGCCATTCTTCTCTGCAAAGTTCTTTGTCCCCCACAGGCTTCTCAGCCTATTTTACACACCCTTCATGCATTAAAGTCACACCTGGCTTGGAAAAGAAAATCATTCCTTGCATCAGTGTTGCCTGCAGTGCCCATGCCTTGGCTCACCAGTCTCTGGTCATTTAGCAGGAGTGTTCCCAGAGGGGAATTCCTCTGTTTCCCCAGTTTAATAACCCAGGAGCTGTGAGACCTCCTTGCTTCATGCCTAGATCAGACCCCTGTTCCAAGCTGATGGATCCCAGACCTGAACCTCCGGGCAGGATCACTGCACGGGCAAGGAGGCAACTTAATCGCCTCTGGCCAGACATCACTCACCCTGCTTGAAAGCTTTGGGAGAGGATGAAGGCAGGGAGTACCTGTGTGGTCATGAGCGATCCGGCAGGCCTTCCTGAACTGAAATCCGTGGGGGCTGAGCCAGTAAATGATGTCGTTGTGGTAGGGGAAGATGCGGAGACGTTGATGCACCATATGGCAGAGGTCGTAGACAGCCTGGATGTAGGCATTTTTCCTGGGGAGAGGGGGATAGTGGATGCTTGTAAATTTGGGAGCACTGTGACAAGGAATTTGCCCATTTCCCTTCCGAGCTGCAAACTTCCTGCCAGGGTTTGGGGCAGCCAGCACTGACCTGGTGGTCTGGCAGTTGCTGTGACAACTGAAGGCACATTTCATGATGCTATCGAGAGTCATCAAGCTGACATGCTCAAAGAGCTCCACTGGTTTTCCATCTGTGATCAGCTTTTCCCATTTATCCTAAGGCACAAAGGAGAGAGAAATGAGAAGGCAAGGGTCAGTTCTGCATGATCTGCAGTCACACTGTAGTTAAATGAGTGCTCAGATAGGGACACATCCCAGAAAAACGGGGGGGGGAAAAAAGAAGTGGATCTCTTAGCTGCCATCAAAATCCTGGAGAAGACAAGCCAAGAGCGGGATGGTTAATAGAAGATGCGCCTCAGGCAACTGCTATTGTTGGAGCAGGGGAGTGGTGAGTGCTGATACACCCTACCCTGGGGCAAGGGTACCCTGGGGAAGCCCAGGACAGGTGCATTTCTGGGTGAGGGGGTGTGCTACCAAAGTCTTTCTTAGGATGCAGTGTGTTTCCTGCACAAGACAAGCATATGTTGCTGGGTCTGTTCTCAAACACACCATCTTGGTGCTCAAGATTCCAAACTTTGCACCAAGGTTTTATTCTCTGTCACACAATCCCTCTGCCACTGTGTTTTTCCAGCATATAACAAGGGAGCTTTTGCTCAACTCCTTCCATAGGAGATCCCTAGGGAAACTATAAACTATAAAACTATAGGGAAACATGAGGTGATGTTGAATCCTCTGTCCTTTCGTGGCTGTAAGGAACCAGTGGACTCAAAAGCTGAGAAAGGGAGGAGAGGGAGGAGCACAGTCAGATCTGAGCCCTCACAACAGGAAACCAGGCTTATAGACAAATGCATGTCCGTAGCACATACAACGATTGCCACCTGGTGGCAAAGGCTCCCACAAGAGGCACTGCTCCACTGTCTGCAAGGAATTCTGAACTCCTGAGCACCTGAGTGCATTGCAAACTCTCGCCTGGCTCCTAGATGCTCACTGGGCCAGTGGGAGGGTTCCAGCCAGGATCCAATTTGATGCTGCAAAGGCTGGAGTGAGGGAGGCAAAGGAGAGGGAATAGATCCAGCACCCAGACTCCTGCCAGCTCATGTGCACAAACACTGGTGGTCTTTGCCTGTTATTCATACTGGTTTCCATCATGTCCAGCACCAATGGATGGAACAACAGTGCAGATTCACTGTGTATGAGGCAATGCAGGGATTGCAATCCAGTCGTGGGTATGCTGACAACAAATAATACCCTTTATTCTTGGTGACAGCACACCTCTGCTCCAACATTTATATTTTCAGGATGTATTATGAATCTTTATTTACTTCAATTCTTCATTTACAAAAAACACCTTAAAAGAAGTTGCAGCTGGGATTGAGACCATACACAGTTCGAGGATAGCAGTAACATTAACCCTCAAATCTCAGCCACAGATCCCAAGGCAGTACCAGAGACATTGCCACTACAGAGAGGCTCAACCTGCCCATTCCTTCCAACTCATGGGCAGGGATTTGTGGTGGCTCAGAGAGACTGACCGTCAGGGCACAGTGTGTCCTTACAAATAGCAGGTAAAGAAAACCCTGCTCCAGCATTTACCTGCTAACCAGTCATGATCAGGGAAAAGAAAACAGGGCAGAGAGAGGAGCATCAGACGTGAGTCCTACCAGCATCACGTTAGTAGACTCTGCCATCAGGGCCACGTACGGTTTCAAGACGTCGTAATGAAACCCTGGAGTCAGGAGTTTGCGATGCTGGTGCCATTTTGGCCCGTGTAAGATCAGCAACCCGTTCCCTGGGGAAACACAGGCAAGGCATGTTTTGCTGGGCACAAGCAGGCTGCTTTCACCTGTCTGCAGACACAGCCCCGGCCTGAAAGGAGTGTGATTAAATCTGCTGTCTGAGCTGCTGTGAGAGAGTATTTCCAAAATTTGCCATCAGCTCCAGGGTTTCCAGAGCTGAGCAAAGCCCTGTTCACCAAAATTACACAGTGCTGCCTCTGAAAAGAAACACCAACACTGCTGGAGCGGAGAAGTTCAGAACAGCAGAGGTATTTTTGACCAGTCCTCTACTGAATCTAAGCTTCTCCCATCACCACCCTTTGTTATCTAGGGACATGTAAGTGGTTCTTGTTTGTACATATTGGCTATGTCTGAACTTCCCTTCCCTGAAAATAAAGAAATAGCACTATTAGCACCTTTTTCAATAAATGTAATAATTTCAGGGAGCTTTTAGCTATAACTCCATCAAGGAACAAGCACAATGCTGTTTATTTATAACATGTTTCTGACTAACTTCAGAATCATTCCTGGTAGGCAAAGCCCTGGGAATACATACCAATCCACGGGACAAGGTGTTTATAGCTGATGTTGTCCTTGGGATCTGTAAAAAAAACCCACAAAAAACATAAAGAGAAAATAAAATGGTAAATATTTCAGTGGCATCAACCCACACATTCACACCTGAAAGCTCCCTCTGGGCTCTCACTTTTGCTTGGGTATGAAGCAAAATCGGTGGCATCCCTGCAGAACTCATCAGTATTTCACCACAGATCAACTGTGCCTATGCCAGCTGCAATAAACACATATAAAAGCAGATGCCCACACTGGAAAAAACAAGAATATTGGTAGTCCAAAGTCTGTGCAGTGTGATAAATGATTAACCCTCCCAGACAGTACTGCTCAGGACCTTTTCTCTCAATGCACTAAAGGTACTTCTCTGCAGTAGGAGCCAGGACTCTGGCAAGTTCCCAGTTGTCTTCTCCTTGCTGGGGTCAGGCACCAAGTAGATAACTTTTCAAGGAGCACTTGAGGAAGTGTGATTTTCCAGCAATGCATTTGGAGGGTCCATGATCAGCCCTGCAGCCCTGTGCTGAAACACCCAGGGCACGGCATGAAGGAGGGATACCTCTCCATGCCTTTAGATGATTTCTGCAAGAAAACCTCTCTGTGAAACCCTGCCTTGCTGTGAATTTTGGGGCTGGCATGGGAAATATGCAGGTTGTGGTTGCTGCTCCACAGCTGAAGGCGTTTTCTCTCACCTCCTCTGGCCAACAGAACCTTGGCATAGTCGGGATCAGTGATAACCAGGAATGCTGAGAAACTCCCAAACCACATAGGGTGAGCATGTTGGTACTTCTGTGCCCAGATCTCTGCCTTGTCCAGCACCTCTTCCTCCTTGAGAAACTAATTGTGGAGAAGTAAAAACAGAAAGAATACATAGATTTGGAGAAAAAAACCCCACAACCTCCCAATACACTGTCTTCAAATTCAAGGTCTTTCTGATCACAAACCCGGGTAAGGAAGAACAAGGTGGTGTTCCTCTGGATTTGCAGAACATGAGAAGTAGAAATGCTTGTTACTTTTAAAGATCATATAAAATAATTCTTCCTTATCACTTGACCCTAACACAGAGAACATCCTCAGGCACAGGGGTGGTGTCTATCAGTCCACATCCATTAACTGCTCTTTTTCCATGGCCACCTCAAAGAAGACTCAGATTTGCCCCAGACAGCATCTGCATTTTGTGGTGTGCAAATACATTCCCACTTGCACAGGGCTGAGCAATTAGCACTCTGCAGTTTTGATAAAATACGGCAGCACTTCTAAAGCAGCAAACAGCATCACTGCTGTGTCTGCCCAGTGCAGCGATGCCTCCTGACTGGGAAACCTGGGCCACAGCTTCCTCCAGTCATTTGGGTGGAGAAGAAGGCGAGTGTCCAAGCAAAATCCAACAGAACGAGTCCAAAGTCACAGATAGACTGTACAGAGAAGGGAACACTGGTTAAAACCGTTAGGTTAAGAATTAATTTGATTTCCAAGAGTTGAATTTATAGGCGATGTGCTCCCAGAAAGATTTATCTCCAATTCTTGGAAGCTGCAATCTGAGGAGTAACATGAGCACCAGCATTCATATCAGCAGCGCTGGCAAGTTCATTCAAAAGTTATCACCATTTTATTGCTTTTACAGCCTGTGTTGTTGTATATTAAATGGGCAATAGACAAAGAACAAGTGGAAATATCAGCTGAAAGATCCCTCAGTCACAGGAAGAGTACAAAAAATCACAGAGACAAAGCCATGTAAGAATTCTTTTTGCTTTGAACAGAAACTACTGTGGGCCAATATGCAGGGGGAAGGATTTTGGGAAGCTGGGGCTGACACAGCTGCTACTGCTTTGACTTGAAGCCTAAAGATTAATTAAATAAGCGTACTGGTGCAGAAATCAGCCTCAAAGTCACCCTATTGATGGAATCAAGTGAATATTTGCTCAGTGGCTTTGGTGCTGAGTTAGCTCAGCTCAGCTTTTAGTCTGTTTCTCAACCAGGGACATGGACTGTACTCAAATGATCACCACATCAAATAATCAGCCACATGTGGCTTGTCTTGGACAGGATGCTCAGGAGTCCCAGGGTCTCTGTCAGGGCACTGCACGGGCTGTGTGGGGGCACGTCCAAGTTTGTGCTCTAAGGCTAAGCTTCTTCATGAGCTGGGGGGATGCCTGAAGCACATCCCGTGTGTCTCCCACATTCAGCAGAATGATGAACTACATCCAGTTATCACTTATGACACAAGGCTCACCTTCAGTTTCTCTGGCTCACATTCCAGAACCCATGACAGAACTCAATAAAGAGAATCATCAATTTCTCTGGTCACAGGGATCAAGTTTGGGACAAAAGGAGGCAGCCCTGCCTGGCACCCACCCCTTCAGTAATGCCAGCAGAAGCAGGGCTTGGCAAGGTGCTTTTACGTGAGTGATGCTTAAACATGTGAAAGTCCCTTTGACACACCTGCTTGTGCTTCCTCTCATCATGAATCACAGAAAGCATAAATGGAAGTAACTGGGAGATGCTGAGCAAGTCTTCCTGGCAGAAGTCCTAAAGGTAGAAGGCTTTGCATCCAACCTTGATTTTGGAGCAGTGGCCTCAGCGTGTGCTTTAAAGAACCATCCCTATGCTGACAGAGGGTGGGGTGAGTTTATATGAGAGGAGAGGTCACCTCCAAGGTGAGCAACCTGCTGCACCAAGCACTCCTGGGGCAGAGGGTGTAAAGTCCTGGAAGCTACAGAGGGACAGGAATGGAAAGCTCCTGCTCCTTAATCAGGGCTCCAGATACCAGGGTCTGCATGAAAGACCATCACTTCTTCTTCCTCCCTTGTAAGCTTGAAAAGAAATGTATAACCTTCTCCTGTGTCCAAGTAAGAAAGCTAATTGCCTGATCTCATGCTGAAATGCAAGTTTTGAAATGGATCCAACACTAAAAGCGTCTGGGAAGAGGTTTAAAAGCACTTTTAATGTCTATGCACTGATAGCAAACGAAAGAGAAAACACAGGAGCTGAAATCTGAGCACAAAGCTGCACTGTGCACAGCCAGAGCCAGGCTGGCATCTGCCCACAGAGCACAAGTGGGCAAAGGGCTGCTGAGGGACTGACAACCCCCTGCTCTCCTCTAACCAACTTCCCACCAACTCTGAACAGGAGAAGTCAGTTTGGCCAGCTCACAGCTGGCACTCTGAGTTTTAATAAAGTTGTGCTGCCTCAGTGAGACTGAACAGCTCTATACAACCTCTCCTGATATTTTAATGTCATTTCTACCGCGTAGTTTGCACAAGCAGAGACTAATACTATTTTAAAGCAGAAAATGCTTTAAAACAAAGTCATGCAATCCCAGGAGATCCACCCAATGCATGACTAACATATTTGAGATTCTAAACTGACCTGAATCAAAACTGTCAAATAATCACTTAAATCAACAGAACAGGAAATGTCAGTGCCCTCCCTGAGCACAACTCACAGGTCCTCCTCCGAGGTGTATGCAAACTTTGTATTCAGCGTGCGCCCAGAGCACTGCCAGTTTCCTTCCTGGCTCAATGAACTGTTGGACTCTAGGGAATTCAGCAGCACTTAATCAACAAATTACTAAATTCACAAAAGAGAAATTCTTCAAAAAATACTGAGGTAAATGTTGAGCCGTGAACAACCTGGCCATGATGGGAGCAAGTGGTTGGCACAAATGGTTATATCACCTTCCAGGATAAATAGTCACAACTAACAAACATACTTTATTTAATTGCAGTTTTAAAGTCTAACTGGCAGTGTAACAAAGCCCTGAACTGGCCCATCTTCATGCTTACATTGCCAAAAGACTGCCTGTCCTGTCCAGCATGGCAAAACTGGGGCTGCCACGGCATGGGGACAAGCACTGGGAGGTCCCCTCCTGATTTCCCAGATACTTTTCAGGGTGCCAGTTATTTAATGAGCCACAGATTTGGCCAGGGCAGGACATCAGCAGAGTCCAGCAGAAGTCAGGGTGATTTTAAGCAGCCTTTAGCATATACGGAAAAGCCTTTTGCATCAAGCAATCTCAGCTACTCCTCATGAAGCTGCCAAAGGGCTGTGGCAATCTGTTCATCAAGGCAGACAGGCTGATCTGTGTTAGCAAGTCATCCATGCCACTGGTACCCAGAACAAGGCTTGCCTATGTATGTGGGTTTAGTTAGTCATGGCTTTAATGCAACCTTAAGAGGATCTATGACCCCTCTGCTGGATGCAATACCTGGGATGTGCTTTGGCGCTTAAACGTGACTCACAGTGATCAATGCCCTGTCTGGCTCACCTGGCCGTGAGGCCGATGGAAGCTGGCAAGGGACAGAAGGTGCCTCTGGGATGCCGAGAGCAGCGTGCATCTGTTCAGCATCGCATCAGCTCGGCGCCGCAGGGACAGCTGTAGCGGGCCTGCCCTGGCTTTCAGAGGAGCAGAGAGGTGACATTGCAGCCTGCCCCGGGACAGAGCAATGCAGCTCCGCTGCCTCCAGCACCAACGCCGGCTCACGCCCCGGGATGACCTTGCCCTTGCCACACTGTATTACCGCTTTCTGTGCCTGCGAGCAAGCCACCACCCCTTTCCACCGTGCAACCTGCAGCAGCCTGAGCGAGCCACGCGTGAGCCACGCTCTCTAAGCATCACAGGCAGAGAAAGCAGTTTGAATGGCTGATGAAAGGGATGCCCATCTTCCACTCACACCCGGACCGGGAGAAGCAATTCTCCCAGACCATAGGGACAAGTCCCACCAAGCATCACCCCCACTCGGCCCTCGGGGAGACTGCTCCCCGCACTCCCCCTTCCCGCCGGCAGCGCAGCCCCGGCTCTGCCCCACCTCGTGGACGTGGCCGAAGAGCCAGTGTGTCGGGTGCCCGGGGAAGGCGGCCAGCGCCCTGAGCAGCTCCCGCCGCCGGTGGTACAGCTGGATGGCCTTCAGCAGCACGCAGGTCAGGCAGAACACGGCGGCCAGGTGCAGCACCCTGGAGACATCCACGCCCAGCCACAGGAGCTTCATCTCAGCCGCGCTGAGAGCCGCCGCCGCTGCCTCCCGTGTCCCCGGGGCCCCGGTGGCACCAGCCAATGCGGGGCGGAGAGGCAGGTCCAGAGTCCGAGCGGCTGCCAAATCACGGCAGCGCTTGTTGGGAGGGGAGGCAAGGCAAGGCAAGGCAAGGCAAAGGGAGCATCCCGCGGGAACGCAGCCACACCGGCTGGGAGCCGCTTCCCCCCCCCTGCCCCGATGCCTTGCCGCTGGCACCCGCTCGCTCTTGGCCGGGACTGCGGGCTGAGGAGAGAGGAAAACACCATACCCTGGGATTTCTCCCCCCGAGGTCTTCACCACATCTTCCTGCCTCACAAGGTTTCACCTTTACCTCCATCCGTTCCCATCCCGCATCTCGGCTGACAGCTCCCGCCCTCCTTCCTTCCCTCCCTCCCTCCCTCTCTCCCCGCTGACGGCTCTGTGGAGCCGCATCCCCGAGCCGAGCGGGACAGCATCTCCCCCGCAGGGAGAGCAGTGAGTCCGCCACCGGGCCGGTCTGGCGATGCCCTGTGCAAGCCGAGGCACCGCGGCGGCTTTGGCACGGCTTTGGCACGGCTCTGTGGCAGGCGGAGGGCAGGCAGCTGCCGGGCAACGCCGCTTTCCCTGCCACCCTCAACTCCGGGAGCAACAGCCCCGCCGAGCCTGGCGGGGGGCGAGAGGACGGATCGGAACCGCTGCGGGCGGCACCAGCCGGGTGTCCGTCCCCAGCCGGGTGTCCGTCCCCAGCCGGCTGTCCGTCCCCAGCCCGGTGCCCGCCCCCGGTGTCCGCCCCCGCTGCTCTTCACCGCTCGTCCCACCCGCCGGGGGCGGGACTCGAACCCGCGGCCCTGCGCGCTCCTCGGCGCCGAGCGGGGCGGTCCCGCGGCGGCCAGTGGGAGCGCGCCTTGCTGGCAGGCGGCGGCGGCGGGGCCGGAGCGGCCATGGCGCGGGCGGGGCG
>JAWMRA010000005.1:8586482-8659497 GCA_035584735.1 Pseudotriccus pelzelni
CAGCCGCGGCCCCGCGGAGCGCCTGTAGCCGCCGCCGGGCCGCAGGCTGGCGAGCCGGGGCGCGCTGGCGGCGGCGGCGGCGGAGGGGGAGAAGGAGGAGGGAGGCGGGAGCCAGCCGCCGGCCGCGCCGCCGCCCCACAAGAGGATGAAGAAGCGAAAGGAGCTGAACGCCCTCATCGGCCTGGCCGCCGACGGCCGCAGGAAGAAGCCCGCCAAGAAGGGCTCGGGACACCGGCTGCTGCGCACCGAGCCGCCCGCCTCCGACTCCGAGTCCAGCTCCGAGGAGGACGAGTTCGCGGGGACGCGGGGCCGCTGCGGAAAGTGAGTGAGTCCCGGCGCGGCGCGGGGTCCCCGGCCCGGCCCGGCCCGGTCCTGCTCCGGGCGGAGCGGGAGCGGCTGCGGTGCCCTCCGCGGGTCGGGTTCGCAGCTGCGGGTAAAAGGGGGTGTGTGCGAGGCTGGGCACTGCCAGGGAATAGCCGGAGCCGCGCTGAGTGTGTCCGGCCCGACAGGTCGCCTGGCTGGGGGATAGAGGTACCATCGAATCGCAGAATGACCTCGGTTGGAAGGGACCTTAAAGATGATCCAGTTCTACCCCCCTGCCATGGGCAGGGACATCTTCCACTAAACCATCCTCTGTTTTTTTTCCTCTTTTCTGTCGAGCCCTTAGAGCAGCTCAGTATCAGGCGCTGATGTTGTCGAGCACAGTTCCCCGTGTGCGTTCAGCACATGTGGCACAGTCCTGCGACTGTGCTGGTTTTCTCACGGCCGTGATGTGCTTTTGCCAATAAACAAGCTTTTCAGTTAAGTGACAGCATTAATAATGGGCCCCTGAGAACACCTGAAAGTAGGCATGTCACAGAGCAACTTGGGTTTTCGCAATTTGGGACGCTCTGGAAGTACTTGTCGTAACATTATGGTAATACCCTGTCTTGAAGCATGTTTTCCAAGCTGTCAAGCAGATAGATGTGCCTAGCATAAGTTTATGTGAGCAGAGCAGGGAATTTTAGTAAGGGAAACCTGACAGCTGCTTTTAAACATGCTAGACGCGCCTCCTGAGGATAAACTGAACAGAGAGTAACCACCCTGACCTCACTTTATAGCTCTGTTTATTCCCAGAAATGCTTTTTTTTAGCTCTTGTCAGCCCAACTGGGTGCTGTTACAACTCTGTCCCTTACTTTGCTAGAACAGCATTTAAAATAAAACTTCTCTAGGGACTGTTGTATATTCACAGCCCGTTATTTTGTTTCATGCAGGGGAGATTACCTACGATGCTGCAAGTTCTGTTACCCATTATGTGCGTTTGTCATTCTTGCCGCTTGTGTGGTAGCGTGTGTTGGCTTAGTCTGGATGCAGGTGGCTCTCAAGGAGGATCTGGATGCAATAAAGGAGAAGTTTCGAACTAGTAAGTATAAATGTAACTACTGTTTCACATTTTCTTTGGGCGGTATGAAGAGCTTTAGTTGCTCAAAGTCTGAAAGTACTGAGTAGTCAAACTGCCTCTGAACTGAAGAGTCCTCTGAGCCAAGAGCACTTGGAAGCTTGGCAAATCTGAGGTGAATGTTATATATTCTTGCCTGCTCTGTATCTTCTGAGGAGCAGGGGCGCTGGACTACGTGGGCCTATAGTTGCTTGTACGTACACTTCTAAAATCCCTGACTTTGGGAAAGACCCTATTAAAAAAAGTTCTAAGCAGCCCCGTCAAAGCAATCTAGGGAATTATGAAAAAGAAAGAAAATTAAAAAAAAAAAAAAGGAAAACAATGTTCTTGTCTTGAACGTTTTTAAAATCCTCTGATGTTTGCTGTGGTGGTACTGCAGTTTGAATGTTGCTTCGATACTATGTTTTCTCTCTGTATCCTCTGAATGGTTTTCTTGCTTGCCTTGACCCGTTCTGGTACAACTTTTACATCAGGTTGCATATGCTTTGGAGTTGCATCATGTCTAGTAGTTTGAAGTATGGAGTTAATGTGAGGCGTTTTTCTTTTAGGTCTCAGGTTATCCCTGTCCATGTAAGATTTCAATAGAATAACTTCTGTAGTGCTGAGGTATAACAAATAGTGAGATTGCCACGTAAGGTGTGCTCTTGGTTCTCTGTACCTCACCTCTGGGCATAAGATATGTTTTGGTGCCTTATTTTAGTGGTGTTTAAAATCCTACATATATCAAAAAAGGCAAGGATAAGCTAAGAAGCTGTGAGAATGGAGCAGAAGAGAGTGAAGCGTAAGCATTCAGATAATCTGGCTGCTTCAGGAAAGATGGATAGCTGTGTTTTACCTGAGAAGCATTACTGTGAGTTTTGTGACATAGCTTTGGTCTTCATCTCAGAGTTTAAGTGCCCAGGACATGAGGATGATCTTAAAAATAATGCTGGTGAAATCAGTTCCAAAATTAGGCGGCTGCTAGGGCTGGAGGTAAGCAAAGGGCTTGTTTTGCTTTTGGTAAAAGGGTTGTTGAGGAACTGTGTGCAGAAATTTTTTGCTGTTGGTGTTCAGGTGTGTGGCTGCTGTGAGGTGGGGAGTTGTCTGCCAAGGTGGAACAGGCTGGTTGGGTGTGAGAGAAAGAACTGATGATAGATATGCTTTTATGTTAACAGATACTGAACTCTGAAAGTTATCTGTAATTCCTGTCCACCAGTTATGGAGGATGCCTTCAGCTCCAGGTGCTGCTTTGTGGCTGTGAGTGTACCCAGCAGCTCTGCAGGGGCTGTTTTGTGTTCTGGGTCAACCAGCTCTTCATGGACTGCTCTGCTTTGAGGGTGTGCTGGCAGTAAAAGTTTTTCACGAGGACAAACATTTGTTGGCTTTGGTGTAGCTGAGTTTCATCATTCCTGTTTTACACAGCCCCCTTTGTTAAAGCAGCTGTTCTCTCTGAGCAGATTGTCTGGCAGTTACAGATGGGCTTGTTTTCTTCTTAATCGCTCTGACAGAAAAGCTGTGCATTTAATACTGTGTCTGGTGATAAACATGTCAGATTTCCTTGCCACTGTAATAGCATGCCTAGAAGTTGGATGGGAGCCTCATAATGAGGCACAGCATTTAAAAACAACAACAAAAAAGCAGACAGCGAGAACAACCTGGTTCCAAAAGGCAGCACTGTGTATTGGTAAGATGTGTGGGTGAACAGCAACAAAGGCATGTGATCCATGTGTCCTACAGCAAGTTTGGAACAGGAACCTTCCTCCTCTGAATCTTCATCCAGGTTTTTTTTCTCCCCATAAGAGTGGATTCCTGTGGTGATATTTGTTATATTCTGCCATCCTTTGCACAAACTGAGTACAGTATAATGCTTTTTGAAAACAAGACATCTTTGCATCTAGTGTGTTTGGAACAGGAGGAAGTCATGTGGTGTTTACTTTCAGTTGTTAGCAATGATGGTAAGAACATGTGGTACTTAACCTTCCTAGCACTGCAAAAAACCTGTGGAGTCTCACTGTACCCACTGAGAGTGGCAAAACAGAAAATAGTTTGTCTACAAGAGCCTCTGAAATATCAAGTTCAGTGTGAACTGCTTGTGTCAAATAATTAGCTCTCAGTTTTGGCTAAAATACACTTTTCAAGGTCTTATTTAACTGAAAGTGTTATTTGGATCTTGAGTGATCAGATTACTCTGAACCTAGAAAGTGCTTTTAGAACTTGCTTCAGGAGGAGTGAAGTTGTTTTATTGAAGGTGCACAGCTTTCCAGTTGTGTGTGTTTGGGCATCCGTTCCACAGGCTTCCCCTTTTGACTGGATGGAAATTTGACAGATGGGAATTTGTTCTGGGAGCTGCCAGCCACATACCACAAAGGTCCCACTGCTCCTGGCAGGCTGGTCTGAATGATGGCAGAGCGTTCCAGTGCTGCCTTACAGGGCGGAGGTGTGGATTTTGGGGAACTCTCATCTCCTCTTCAAAACCTTTGCTTATTTGTTTCTCTCAGACCTGGGGATTTGGGGTTGCCTAATAGTGCTTACAGCTAAACAGCTTAGTCACTGCAGATCTGGAAGGGCTGCATTTCTGAGGCTCACTTGGACTGCTTTGAGCTGCTCGTTTCCCCCTTCCTGTGGTATTAATTGCAGTAATAACTGACTTTATTTCCAAGGACCTTGTTTACTGATTTGTTTACCAACAGGCATTAGTGTATAAGATTATACCTTATTTTTTCTGTTGCCTCTCTGTCAGACAGAGCGACTGTAGTCACGTTAATCTCTTTGGAATTTGCTTCATCGTCAGCAGCCCCTTTGCAGGCTTGGAAAGGGTGCCGAGGTTCATTTCACCTGCCTCCTTTGCTCTGGGACAGTGGGCAGTTCTTATTCACAGGCCCATTACTATTTTATGTTGCCCTGTGAAGGTAATGCAAAATAACTGCCCTAAATAAAGACCTGCTGAGGGCTGTCAGAATGACAGTACTGTGCAAAGTGTTAAATTTAGTACAGTCTCTCTAGGTTCTCTCTGCAGATATTGGTACTCTTATAACAAAAAAGGGCTGTCACTCTGAATGTCACTGAATCCTGAATTGGCAATAAACCCATATATAGGCACTTATTACCTTCTTTCACTGCTGTTGATGTTGCTGTTTGTAATTTGTTTTCTGCCTTTCAACACTGTCTAGCCAGAAATTTTGTTTCGTTTTTTAAACACATTTAATTATTTTTTTCACTGTTTTAGTGGAATCTAATCAAAAGACATCATTCCAAGAAATTCCTAAACTGAATGAAGATCTGGTGCAGAACCAAAAGCAGCTAGAACAAATTGAGACTGGAGAACTGGGACTGAATAAAATCTGGATAAATATCACAGAGATCAGTAAACAGGTGAGAGGGATCAGTGCTTGCTTGTAGAAAATAATAAAATATTCCTTTCAATTTTTTTTTCCAGAAATTAAAGTGCAGTGCTGAGGGTTTATCTACAAACCACTGTGGCCTTACGCTAAACTTCTGTTTTTAAAGTTAAAATAGAGTGTCAATCTCATTATTAAACAAGCAAAAAAACAGCCTGAGCATCCAGCTGGGCTGGAGACTGATCCCAAAGAGGGGAAATTGCATAACTGGCACAAAGACTTGAGGCAGAATTTAAAACAACCTCAGAACTCTGTAATTCTTAATTTTCCTGCCAAACAGTTGTGATGTTTATGATGAGAGATTTGACATTTCAGATTTCTGAGAGTGTTTTGTAAGAGCTACCTGGCTCAGTGCAAGCTCCTGTTGCTGCAAGGGGAGAACTGGTGAATATAAAATCTGCTGACACACACTGAGCCTCTGAGCTGGTGTAAATCTTGGCACTGTTGACACTGCTAGAACTAAGCCACTTACTAGAGAGCTGTTTCCTTAATAGAGCTGCTCTATTAACTCACCCTTCAAATGAAGCATCCAGTGAGGCTCTTGCTGAAATTTTTGCCCCAAAGGGTAAAAGTTCAGAGCTGCTCACGGTGAATGGTGGCAGGAGGTGTGTGTGGGGAACCCTCCTTGACAGAGGTGCTCTTGGGACTTTTAAAATGCTCTTGTCTGCACCTGGATGTTAAAGATACTTGCACGTGGTCCATGCAGGCCCTCAAGTTACTTCAGGGTCTGGTTACAGTCTGAGCCAGATCTATTGGGGTTGAAAACTTAGTTACTGGGTTTTTTTCCATGAATTGTTGGGATGTACTGCTGGGAATAGTCTCAGCCAATATTTACAGCTGTGGAAATAGAGTCTGCATGCCAGCTGATCTATATTGACCTAATGCAAAATTAAAATCTTTCTCATTTCCTCAGCATGTGAAACAACATTTTTCTTTTTTTTTAACCGGAAGAAAGTGGATTTTATCCACTCCACCTTTGTGTTGTCCAATGTGAGAAGAAATCATTTCTCTTCATTTTGACTACTGATTGCTACAAATTGATCTTGAAGTGAGAGCATTAGCGATGAATGACTAGCATGCAGTTTTTAATTTATTTGACAGCCTCTAGGTTGGAATGAATAAGTAATCATGACGATGCATTGAATAACTTGCTGTCAGGGACAATCAGATGACAGAAACTGAGCTAACCTGCTGGGCATAGGTTGTCACTGTTCCACTTCTGCAGCGAAGGTTTGGGTGATCTGTGCAACTTCTTTCCCCGTCACTCGACTAGAGAAGTTGTGTGGCTTCACTGGGTTCTGCCAGGCAGGTTTGATTGCCAAATACAAAAGTGGATGACTCTTTCCTCCATGTAAGGATTTCTTGCACAATCTTTAAGTCTTTCTTGGGCAACAGCCTCTCTCTAAGAGGATGAATGTAAAATTGGCAGAGGGTTCCTTATGGAAAAGAAGGGGCTTCTATGGCTCTCCTTCAGCTTAAAAAAAAATTAAATAAAAACTTGCTGTTTTGCAAGAAGAAAAATATTTTAATGTAGCCTAGGCAGGACTTCTAGAGAGAGAGGTGTTTTGTGTGTGTGCATATATATTTTTGTATTACCTTATGTTTTAACGTTACACATTAGATCACTAGTATTGGGGAAGGTCAGAATCAGGATTATGTTGCCTAACTCTAAGTATTCCCTTTTGGTTTTAGGTATCACTATTGACCTCAACAGTAAATCATCTCAAAAACAACATAAAGTCTGCTGCTGATCTGATTTCTCTTCCTCTCACAGTAGAGAAACTTCAGAAGGTAGGCACTGTAAATGTAGCTATCACTAAATGTGTTCTGTGCTGCTGATCTGCAGCTGGGCTCCTGGGGACAGCAGTGACAGCAGGAGCTACCTGATTTGCATGCAAGGAAGATTTGCTTCCCTTGTCCTGAAAATTTGACTTCATATACTTGCTATTGCATGGTCCTCTGATAATACATGTCAGGTAAAAATTTTGAAGGCCTTATTTATCCCTTTTGGAGATGCATTTGTTTGTTTTATGTTGTCACATCTTTACCTTGGAGCTGATCTTTCTGTTTACTTCAAGTTGCTAATCTTAATACTGTTTAAGGCACATGGAAGTGTCTGTCTGTAGTTTTATAACTCTGTTTACAAATAGCTGGTTTGTTTAGCTTTTTTAATTGGAAAAGAAAATGGATTGCTCTCTCTTAATACCATGTCTTACCATGTGCCTTAGCTGAGCATTCTTTACCAAGAACTGTCCTGTTCATTTTGGTAAAAATAATGGCTTGCTGATACTTGCCTGGCTCTTCCATGGCAGTTCTGTTTATTTAGCAATAAACATTTGTATTTGGCCAAGGTCTAACATGAGCTTTGTGGCATTATGGGTTTCCATGTCTCATTTCCTATCCCTACAAAATTAATGTATAATTAACAAGCTAGTGATATGCAAAGCAATTAAGTGTGGTTTGGCTGATTAGGCTGCCAGGATTTCTTTTTTTCTGGGAGGAGTACAAAGCTATTTCTTAAGCTTCTTACTTGCTGCTATAAGCATGCTGGATTTTCATTGCGTCCTAACAGAAGTAAATCTTAAGGCTTGTTGTATCAGCAAGAGTGTGGCCAGCAGGACCGGGGCAGTGATTGTCCCACTATACTCAGCACTGGTGAGGCCACATCTCAAACCCTGTGTCTGGGCCTCTCCCTACCAAGAAGGACATTGAGGTGCTGGAAGCATTTCCAGAGAAGGGCAAGAGAGCTGGTGAAGGGTCTGGAGCACAAGTCTGATGAGGAGCAGCTGGGGGGGCTCAACCTGGAGAGAAGGCGGCTCAGGGAGGACTTTACTGCTCTCTACAATTACCTGAAAGGAGGTTGTGGCAAGGTGGGGTGGGTCTCTTCCCCCAAGTAACAAGTGATAGGACAAGAAGAAATGGCCTCAAGCTGTGCCAGGGGAGATTTAAATTGGGTAGGGGGAAAAATTTCATCACCGAAAGGGTTGCCAAGCTTTGGAACAGGCTGCGTGGGGAGGAGGTGGAGTCACCACCTCTGGAGGTATTTAAAGTGCATGGGTAGGAACTTGGAGATGTGGTTTAGTGGTGGACTTGGCAGCGCTGGTTTAATGGTTGGACTCAAGAGACCTTTTCCAACCTAACTGATTTGCAGTTCCGAGTGCAAAGAAAGCTCTAAATTCTTCAAACTCACCTGCATGTTTTTGTGGCAGCCTGCCTGCAGTTTCACTAAAAATACCTCGTGTTTAGCAGATCGGAATTTTGGGACAGCACAGTTTGGGGAAGGCTGAAATTTCTGTCCTCTGCTTTATTGCAGACTGTAGCGACCATAGGTAGCACTCTTACCAGTGTGGCTCATGATGTTGAAAATATACAGACAGCTATTGAAGAATACAAGAAATCCATAGAAATACTCCAGAATGAAGTGGTAAGAAAATGTACTGATTTATCACTGTTTTAATGGCTACCTGACTAATATGAAGAACGTTAAAGAACTGTGTGGAGTTCTCCTTAAGCCTTCAAAATACTTTTTGAGGTTTCAGTAGGTTGGCACATGAATTAGCTAATCTTCTAATCCCTATGTGTCTCCTATTAGATGGTACCAAGAATGTTACTTCTCTGTAGCCAGAATTTTTGTTCCCTACTGCACCTCTTATCCTGCATGTTTTTGCTTTCTACTCCTCAGATGTGGAGCCTTGGGAAACTTTGCGGGGTGCTGCTTATGGGAACTGTCTGCACTGTTTTAGGTTTGAGGATGGTCAGAAAATTGAGATAGTTTGCTGGTTGAATTAATATATACAGCTGAAATTACTGACTGTCCTTACCAAAAACTACTTGCTGTATTCATACTGCTGTATTTATACTGACCTCTCACTGGGGGTTAACAAACTGAGCCAATAATTACAGATTTTCAGCTAAACTGCAATGCAGCCTTACTTTAATTCTTCCAGATAAGATCTAAATTAGACACATAATAGAGCTTGATTCAGTCACTGGGTTCTACAAAAACATTGCAGATATGGCAGCGTGTATGGCAGAAAATGTGTACCATAATACTTCATTAAATGGAGAAGAGCTAATTAGGAGTGTTTAATAAAAATAAATTTGGACTTTATGTGTTTGAAAGAGAAAACTCTTATTAGCCTAGTTAAAATACTGCATGCACAACAGACATGAATGGCTATAATTGTAGCAAAACATCCTTAGCAACAGTCTGCCAATTATTAAAAGCTTATTTACAGGCATTTGGTGACGTAATTTTCTACCTCTTTCCTTAGAAGGAATTAAAACAGATGCCTTCACTTCCCTCCACTGCTGTGCCAAGGACTGAGAGAAATCAGACAGATAATTGCAAAAAGGTATTTTTCTCCCTTGCATAAGGAATTTTGGTACAAGTGTCATGGATATGTCACCTACCTGTGTGTTTCACAGTACTGTAGTCTGCCAAATGCATGGTTTTTATCAAGCAATACAAATAGCATCCTTCAAAACAAAGCATAAAGATAATTTTGCTATAGTTTGTTCCTGTGTATGTGCAAACAGGAAAGTGCCCTGGTCTGAGTATTTTTTTTTGGTGTTCTGACTGGGTGAGGAGTAAAAAGATTGAAACCAATATCTGACAAAATGTAGGTGTACTTTGCTAATGTAAATGGAAAAGAGTTAAAGGCTCATGGAGTGGGTTTTATGTCAGGCATTTGCCAACCTGAGCAAATTCAGGAGTGGCAGGTACTGAGTCACCCTCAATGTAATGAGGTGTGGAAAGCAGTAATTCGTCAACAAAAAGATTAATGTGTGGGCGTTTAGCTGAATGGGTTGGAATGGAATGACTGCACTTGCTTACACTTAATACAGTCGATATTTTCCTCAAAAATGAATCTTGTGTATAAATATCCCAGTACATGTTTTCTAGGGAAAAACAGTTGGTGTGCTTACAAAACTTGACCTGGGAAATGAGATGAATAGACTTTCTGTGTCCACTGGCACAGCCGAAGTGATTACATTAGCAACAAAGAGGTTGCTAGGGAAGAAGGTTGCAACCTGGGGAAGAATCTCGTTTTCAAGCTTTTGCAAGTTGGGAGTAACTTTCTGGAAACTTCCAGCTGGATGTTTTCATCGGTGTCGGTGGAGAGCCGGCCTGAAGTCTGCGCAGCTAAACTGGGTCAGTCGTGTTGTTAATAGCAGGAGCGCTGCCGAGGCTGAGTAAACTGACACGTGCTGGGTTTATGTTTCAGGAAAGCCAGGCACTGCATGCAGCTCTGGAGGAGCTAAATAACACCGTGGTGGCGTACCGAAAGTTGAATGACGTCAGGCTTCTAAATGTGGATTCAGCCATTGGCAACCTCAGCCGGAAGGTTACGCTGTTGGAAAACTCTCCCCTTGTTGTGAATAACCTGGACAAAAGAGGGAACTTGTCTACCAGCGTGGTAAGCATTTGGTGGCTGAGGTAGTTTTAACACTTTCCTTGCACTACAGATACAGCTTTTCATACCCTAACTAAAGAAAATGTCAGAATGAGACCTGAGATACTGAGGATTTCACTGTAAAAGGTTGGAATGCGTTCTGTATTTCTGAACAGATAACCAACATTAAGAGTATCTCTGAAGCAATGTCTGATTTCTTCCCTGCAGAATCTACAGAAATTAGTCCAGAACACTGTGACATTTAAGACTTAAGTCTTAATTGCTTTATGGGGCAGGATTCACAAACCAAACTGTGTTTTAGGAATCACTTTGGCATAGGTCTGTTAAGACCACTGAGGAGCTAGGTGGGATTCTGCATTGTTCAACAGTGCTTAAATTCTAAAAAAAAACAAAACAATAAAAGCTCCCTAGATATGTTCATGAATTCTTCCACTGCCTTCTGTATGCCATACTGGGGCCAATCAGTGAGGATATGTTCTGTCTATTTAGCAATAAAGGAAGGTGCTGACGTTGCTGTGGTAAATTACATAACCCATTTTTATAACTTCATGTTTATTCTAGCAGGTATCTGCCCTGGTTTTTTCCTGCTTCATGCCTGCCAAATTTGAAGGAAAGAAACGCTGTGTAGAAAATAAAAAGCACATGAATAAACTTTGCTCTGTTCTTTTTTTTGCAGGGGAATGATGTAACTACCTCTCTAAAAGTGGAAAATGAAGATCAACTAGATAGTGAAACTCAGTCAAATACAGAACTGAAGGTAATGTAAGGAAATACAAATTACACTGGATTAGTAGAGTGTGTAATTGTCTTTCTAATCATGTTTAAAATGAACCTTAATTGAGCAAAGGCCTGCAAACAGTCTGCTCAGCTTTTTAGAAGTCCAGAGTAGGACAAGTTACCCACCCCTTTTTGGGGACAAAAAGAGAGAGAAAGTCAATTAGGATGGAAAAAAAGTTGTAGCAGTTTAAAGTCTTGCCATTCTGACTACGTGTGGGACAGCACAGCAGAGCTGCTGTAGTGTCCTTTCATGCAGCTGAAAGAATTTTGAGACATTCAATTCATGTATAAATGTTCAGTCCAAGTATTTTTGGCCGTTTCATATTACTGTTTTTCAGTGTCTTGTTCTTTTCTATAGGGAATATAGGAACTAAATGTCAGATTCTTTTGAAATTGGTGTCTGCAAAATAGTTGTCTCTTTTTCAGGTTGAAGTACGGAGTCTGTTGTTTTCTTACAGACTGTGTGAATGTATTCCTAGTGTCTTTCCATTGATTTTTGTTTGTTTGTTTTTGTTTTTAAGCCTTGTTTATTATTTTAAACTTGATCAGCCTGCATCAATCATTCAAAATTGCTTACAGATTTTAAATTACTACTTTCCTGATTGTCTGCCTCTATTTAAAGGGTACTTTTTAAGATTTTTTTTTTTCCCCCTTTACATATACAGGAAACAGGAACTAGAGATTCTCAGGTATCAAAACTAAGAGAGAGACTTCAGCTGATCAGTGCTCTCACAGGCAAGCCAGAAAATGACAGACCCATTGAGACAACAAAGAATGGTAAGAATGTCTTGTAATAGTAAATACTAAAGGTTCCCTGTGTAACTCAAAGGATAACTAATGAAGGTGAATAATTTAGACCATTCCTTAAGATTTTGATGAAGGTTATTTTGGTTAAAGTGGTACAGAAAGCTGTATATGACTCCAGAAGCTTGAAGGTGATTTTCTGTGTGTGTGGCAGGATTCACATCAGTAGCTTGTGTTTGAAGGCATGAAGCCATTAACTTGTAGAACTTTATACCCGGTAACACTTGGTTTTGCCTTTTCGAAATCTAAGTGTAACACAGAGGAAAGCTCTGTGTCTCTGCGGACTTCGGTTCTGCATTTCTGCTGTATACATCCAGGTAGTGCTGAACATGGGATTGTAAATACTTTATTACAAAAGAACTGTGCTGCTTGTTCATTCCAGGCAGGAGCTTGGAAGTTTAGAGCTTGCTGTTGGGGAATATTGATATCGATAAGATGAAAAAAACCCAGGGGTGCAGATGTAATTTGCTTAATAAAGCTTCCTCAGCACCCTCAGAGTGGGAAACAGGAAACACTTCCAAGTCATTCTTTGTATGGGAGTTTACAAATACACATCTCCTAATACAGAATGAAAGATTAATTAGGCTGTGTCCTAAAATTCTTCTTTCAGTTACTGGTAAAAGGGGACAACATTCCTGTATTCTGAAATAATTTTGCAGCATTCCTATCCCATACAGCGTTTGTGATGGAAAAAAAAAAATCAGTTTATTGGATTTTTGTTTGGTTTTGCTAACTTTAATTCTGTGAAATTAGTAAGACTAATAGAAGTTGTTTTGTAACAGCTGAAAGTAGTCCGAGTACTACAGCAAAGCCCACAGACCTTTCAAGGCTGACTTCAAGGTCAGCTGGTGACAACACAGAGAGCAATGGGCAGCTGAGCCATCTGTCCTTACCAGGAATTTCCAGCATCGAAGGTATGTCCTTTGTAGGCTGACCTTTTTTTCTGAGTATTTCATGTAAGTGTTTATGAGATAAGTGTAAACATTCTGGGAAAAGTGAGGTCAGTTTTTAAGGCTTGAGAACTATGGGCTTTAAAAAAAAAAAAAATTAATGAAACTCAAAAACCAACCAAAAGGAAAGAGTAGCATGTAAAGGGAAGAAACTGAGATTTTAAGCAGGAGTGTGCATTATAAGTGAATTATAAATGTTTTGAGTACCAAAGTATTGTATCAAGTGTCCCAGAGATTGGGAGAGAAGTCAAGGGCAGAACTGGTGTGCTTGAAGGAAAAAGAAGTAGATATGAGTGTGTATGTTCTGGGGCTCTTTCCTTTTCTCTATTTCTTTTTTTTAAGAGAACACTGCCTGGTCAGATGAATGGTTTCTGGATCTTGCTATTCAGTCTCTTCAGCTACTGAAAGGGCAACTCTTTGCATCAGGAAGTGAATAGACACTTTTCCCTTTATATCATCTGTGCTGTTGGTATAGCAACAGTCACTCAGAGCTTGCTTTTGTGGAGGATAACTGCATCTGTATGCAGTTAGTGGTTGTAAAATGGGCTGCTAGTTGTTACCAGAAATAGGGATTACTTTTTTTTCAGATTTAGTGTAACTTAATCCAGAAATGTTCATGCTTTTTTTTTTCCTCCTAAACTGTTACCAACAGCTTGTGACAACACAGGAGGCAAACTCCACACTCAGGGACGCTGTACTTAATTACCGGGTAGTGAGACCGAGTGCTGTAAAACTGGGAAAGCAGCTTAAAGGATATTCCTGTGTACCTAAAGGAGCTACTTCTCAATCCTTGTTCTCTTTGCAGATCTTCAGAATTTGTTTGAAAAAGCACCTGAACATGCTGATGGGAAACTCTCATATGAAGATCTTCAAAAGTTGCTTGGCTCCATAGCCCAAGAGTCACAGAGCTTTAAGGAATTTGACACAGATGGAGATGAGAAATACACACTAAAAGAACTGAAATTAGCATTAGGTGTATAGGAGATACATATTTAGAAATTTGGTATCGGTGGATGTTACTGTAGCTAAAGGAAGCTACAGGACAGGAAAAACTACGTCTGCACTTTCCCAGTGTTTTACTGATCTTTGGAGCTAAATTACTGTACACATTGCCACCTTTTTTTTTTCATTTGCATTTATTGAAAAGAAATTTACAAGTTTATATGTCTATAGGACATACTATTGGGACTGTGTTAAAATCCAGAAAATTCCCAAACTTGGAAACATTTTCCTCTAATTCTTTCCTTTTCAAAGGAGTTCTTGGTTTTAATTTAAAATGTGTACATACTAAAATAAAACTATGGTTTTATATTTCACTGAAATTTGCCTTAAATTAGAGAGCTGCACTTTATGTAGAGCAGAAGGAAATCTGTCTTGTAAAGATGGGCTGCTTCTGCTTGTAAATATTTGAGATAAATTATGCATATTTAAGGGGAAGTTTGTGTCAGGGGCTGTGTTGGTAGTAAGTGGTTTATAATGAGAGACTGAGCCTGAAATGGGTGGTTAAGAGCTTCAGCTGAATTTCTGATTTTGACTAAGTGAATCCATGAATGAGTTTGGCCTCAGTCAGAGGAAAGCAGGAGGTGTAAGTCATGCCCATCGATAGCAGGATGTATTTTTAAAGGGAGGAGTTGAAAGTGTTTTTATATCATAAGCCTACAGGAGCAATTAACTTGCCAAGTGCTTGGCATTCTTTACTTCAGCATTCTTTAAGCTTTGCTGTGCTGTATCCAGATTATATTTTGTGAGATGAGCCTGTCTATTTATTTTTTTTAAAATGAACATATTGAATAGCTTTATCAGATGCTTAAGAGGTAAAAGCCTACAGTGCAGCCTGCTGAGTAGCTCCTGAATAATTTGTGCTTCAGCACTGCACTGCTACACTCCAGGAGTGCGAGCAGGTGGGAAGGCCCAGAGTAGATTTGTGAGCTGTTTCCTGACTATTGGAAGTCTAGTCACTTCTTGGTACCTTTTTTTTTTGTGTCCTTGCCAGCAGAAGGATGTGAAAAGCAGGGTAGGCACGTGCAACGGCATCATCATTCTGTACTGACTCATGGTTTGTGAGAATTCCTTACTATAGAGGAATTTAAAGACCTGTTTGGATCTAAACACAGAGTATATTTCTAACCTTCTGGAACACAGAAAAACTACTTTTGCAGAGGGGATTCTCACTTGCAGGCTCTATCAGAGCCAAGCTGGCCGATCTTGCTCACAAATATCACGGATCTTGTTAAGAGTTTTTTGCATGATTAGTGAATTGAAGTTGCCCACCTCGCTGAAACATCAGTTTATGTGAAAGTTGGTTTGCAATTGTTGACTTTTTATATAACTTAAGCCTGGATGTTTTATCAATAATTGTATTCTGGAAGTATGAATCAGCAAAGGAATGTACAAAATGGAGCCCTGTTATCCATTTCCTAGGCTTCTTTCACTGTTGCTCTTCTATCCTGTTTGGGTAATGCCGATGTCACCCACTACCAAAACGCTTTTGATGTGACGTTTGAAAATGCAGTATTTAAAAACAAAACAAAACCAACCAACCTTGGCTTTAGAAAGGGCAAGAAGCCAACACTTGCTTCTTGCTGCTTCCCACACCCTTTTATACACTACTGTGTAATTCCTTAACCAAATAATAATAAAGAAAAAGCAATAAAATGTAACCATTCTGATATTTTATTTGTACATACTGTATCATAGCCATATGCCAGAGTTTGCAAAATATTTTTGGAAGTTTTATTTGTATGAAATTTAACTTACCTTAAAATTTAGGGGATTTACGGTATTGCCATGTGAATCTGTTAGTGTTTTGTTTTGTTGCAGTCTGCTTTACTTTCAGAAGGCTCTTCAACAGCAGTGACGGAAACTGTCAGCTAGACGTGATGTGTGCTGTTGCCCTGCCTGTGCCCAGGGAGCCGAGCTGGGCAGCGATGGGAACTGAGACTCAGCCGCCCGGGGATGCTGCTTATTGCATCTCGATTGCTACTCGCTGTAGTCGGTGCTGCTGGAGGGTGGACTTGTGCTATCAGTTAGACAAAATCTGATCATCCCCGAAGACAGTGGTCGCTTTTGTGCTGCAAGCCGGGAGCACCGGTCCCATCCCTGCGAGGTTTTCAGCTACGCCACCACTTTCCACCCCGCACGCTTTCCCGGGTGCTGGCAAGGGTTCCTCTGCGGTGATTGTTCACGCTGCAGATGGGAGAGGGCACAAAAGCCACGGGTGTAGTTAATAACGCTTGCCCGGACCAGCTCCCTGCTGTGACTCGTGCCCGCTGCTGGTGCTGTGGGGGGGGCAGCACGTCGTGGAGAAAAGAGCGATGCCTGTCTGAAATGAAGGCAAACGAAGCGGTGAGAGCGGGCTGTAAGCAGGAACAGGGCGATGCGCTGCCGGGCCTCTCTGTCGCGCCGCGGTCGCCGGGTTCGTTTTCGGGCTGTGCGTTTGTGGGTTTGGGTGGCACACCTCCCCTTTCCCCCCGCGGTTACCGACCCGCGCGGGGCTGGAGCTCCGCTTCGCCGCCTACCGCGACTTTTAATTCACGCCAATAAAAGGCTCGTTCCCAGCGTGCGGCTCCGGCCGGTTCCTGGCGGGGCTGGGGCGGGGCGGGCTGGGCTGTGGGCGGCCGGCGGGGCGGGGCGGGGCGGGGCGGGGGGGGCCGGGCGGCCATGGCGGGGGCGCTGGGCCAGGGCGGGGGGCGCGGGGCGGCCCTGAGGAGCCGGGCAGCGCTCCGGCCGCTCGGGCTGCTGGCACCGCCGGCTCGGGGCGTGCTGGGGCCGGGAGCGGGAGCGGGAGCGGGATCGGGAGAGGCGGCGCTGGAGGAGAACCCCTTCTACGGGAAGTACCGCCACAAGATCCAGGAGCTGCGGAGGTGCGGGGGGCGGAGAGGGGGCAGCGGGAAGGTGGGTGGGGGAGCTGCTTTTTGGGCAAAGGGGGTGCTGAGGGATCTGTTTTTTTAAAGAAGAGGGAGGCCTTTAGAGTTGCGCCCTCATGCGGAAAATGGATTCGTTTAGGCCTATGGGCTGCCTTGAGATTCACGCGGGGTTGGCACCGGCTCAGTGGGTGTCATTCCGGGGGAGGAGGAAAAGGGAGATCAGTGGGACATTAAAATTTGGGAGAGGGGGATGGTCCAACATCCTGGAAGCCCCCTCCCTCCCCCCCCAAATCCTGGGGGTCCCTTAAGGGTGGGGGAACCCCAAAATTTGGGGAAGGAAAAGGGGGGGGTTAACAGTGGGGTTGTCTCAGTGTCCTGAACATCCCGTGGTGGGGCGTTAAAAACTGGGGGGGTCTGACATCCGGGGGGGTCCTCCCAAAGTCTGTGGGGTCTTCCCAATGGCTTGGACATCTCCTAAGGGAACCCCAGAAATTTGGCAGGACACCTCAAAAATGAGAGAGGAATGGGGGGGAATTGCTGGTGTCAGGGATGTTGTCCATACCTAGGCGGTCTCCTAATATGCTCAGCTTAGTAAGAGATAGTTTTGCTAAGAAAAAAACCCAAAATTTTAAGTCAGGAACATGAATCAAATACCATAGTAAGCATTTTAAAAGGCCAAATGATGTTAATCTTGCAGCCTTTGGAAACCATTGGAGTAGGCAAAGTATTCCAGCTTTTAGTCTTTTGTCATACTGTAAAGGGAGATTTGAACAGAAAATTAGTAGGTAGAAGCTGGTCTTATTTTGGGTGTAAGTCCGTCTGTGGGAAAGGCCCCAGTCAGAACAGCCCATAGAAGAATCATGGTTTTGAATTATCCTGATAAAGGTGGGTCACCTTACTTAGCAACAAAAATAAATGTAGCAAAAGACTTCACAGACTCAGTTGTAGAAGTGTGGAATGGTTTAGGTTGGAAGGGACTTTAGAGATCACCTAGTTCCAACCCCCCTGCCATGGGCAGGGACATCTCCCACTGGACCAGGTTGCTCAGAGCCCCATCCAACCTGGCCTTGTTGGAATCCAGTGCCAGAAACTGAAATCCAAAGCTCTGGGTCATAGGAGATTCAGCAGATACATTATGCAACGCCTTTGACAGTTTCTTAACACTGCAGTGATTGTTCCTGTTTATTGTCATAATTGAAAACTGAAATGTTTTAGTTATATGAATTTATGTCCAGTTATGCTCCAAGGCGTTGGACTTGGATGACCGTTACGGGTCCGTTCCGTCTCAAGGTGTTCTGTGGTTCCGTTCCACTGTTAATAGTCCCTTTTCCAATTCAGATCCAGTCCAGATGTGTTTGAATCCCGTATGGAAAAAAGAAGTGAAGTGAAAAAGCAGCCTGTGGGATATTCCAAACAAGGAGAATTTATCAGATGCATGGAAGAAAAGGCAAGGCCAATTTTCTTTGTGAATCACATACATTAAAGCTATAAAGTTATTTATATGGGTTTAGCATGTTACAAACTTGCAGTGTTCCAGTTCATAGGAGCCCTGGAATTTCACTGTGTCATGGCAAAAAGTATTGTTCTGTATTCCAGTGTATTATTTTGCTATTTTTTAGACTGTAAATTCCCTGCTGATGTCTTGTTTAAGTGTTTAATTAGTTCCAGATCAGTTTGACCAGATGGAGTGACACAATCATGCATTTATCATTTTTTAGTGAATGCAAAAAGTATTTTTGTCAGCAGCCATGTTATGATTGGCAGGGAAGGCAAATAAATGATATTAAGGCATTAGCTATGAAACTAAAGAAGAATGTTTCCTTGTAGGCAGAAGGCTTGGGCACAAAGACATCAAAGGGAGGATTCACAAAGGATAAGGTAAGGGAAATGAATCTCAGTGTTAGGAGGGGACATTGTGGCAAATCAAGGATGGAGATTAACTTGTATTGGCACAATCAGATCTTCAGCCAGGAGCTCTTTGACATAAATCTTGTGTTCCTTATGCTCCATTTGAGGGTAAGATTTCAATTTATTATTGGGATCGTGATCAGTCTTAAAACTCCTGGCGCTCTGGGTTTTTCTTAACCTGTCCTTTCCCTGTGACACCCTGGAAGCTCCTGCTAACTGGGGGATCTGTTCTGAACAAGAAATGGAAAGAGTTAAGGGTGTTTGAGATGGCTGAAGGCAAAAGGATGCATTTCCTCTTGCAGCCTCAGTAGAGCTCTGCACAACTGGAGCAAAGCATGTGCTGTGTCCTGAAAAAAATCTCTCCTGCCTCAGTGTGTGAATCCACTTCATGGTGTGTTACTGCTGATGTTTTACTAATTTATTTGGTAATTAAGAGGACTAAGTCACACTGGAAATTGAATTAAGTTCCTCTAGTTTGATTTTGTTCGCTGTAGTTGCATCCACTAATTCTGTATTCTTACATGAATCAGAGAACTGCTATCAATCCAAATCCTTTATGCTTTCTCTTGCAGACGCTTGACTCAATTCTTAATGTTGAGATGGTGAAAGAAAAATCAGCAGAGGAAATAAAACAGGTGATGGATTTCAATGGGATAAGGTTTGCTTCATATCTGTGCTCAATAGTAATCTACATGTAAGGAGAGAAGTTTTACTTAGACTGACAAATAAAACACAGCTATGGATGTATACTTATAAAAAGCATATTCACATGCATATCAATAGAAAAAGATAAAGTTTTCTCCATCTGGGTAAGTCCTCCTACGGTGTACTTACTTGATAAGGAGTACATCTATAATACATCTGGACTGGGGAAGAGCAACTGGAAAAGTCCTGAACTCTGGATTTTGACCGGTGCTTGTCCGTTTATTAGGAACTGTGAGTTTCTGTATAGGTATTGCCATCCTGCTGTGGTGGAGAAAAAGACTGTCAATACAGAGGAGTATTATGCAAAGATTTGACTTCTGTTGAAACTGTTTTGTATGTTCTTTATTTAAAAAAAAAAACCACCACAAAACAAACCACCACCACCAAAAAACCCATCAATCATTAGTGTGATATTTGAGAAAAATGTAAGAAGCACTTCTGAAAGCTGATACATCTTGAGCCACCTCTGAGCCCACTGATGATTTCTGTTATGTGTTTGAGATCTGTCATTTGGTACAAATACTCTGCAACAAGAAAGTCAGTCAGGCTTGATTGAAAAATGACTTCTCAAAGTGCTTACAAAGCTTAGTTGACATTCCATAACATTTGATATTACTGCTAGATTCTGGATTTTAACTGTATCTCAACTTCTTCATTTCCTACAGATTTGGAATCAGTATTTTTCTGCAAAAGATACAGTTTACGCTGTTATTCCTGTAAGTAGTTCCCCTGTAGTTATGCACTTGAAAAGCCAGCATGCAAAGCTTTCCTTTCCAACTGTGATTCTGTTGCTTTTAAAAGCAGTCACTGAAGGAAAATGAGGTTTCAAGAATAGACTTTCTTTCTGGGCTGAGTGATCTTACCACCCCAAACAAAGTTTGTTTTTTTTCAAAAATGTGTATAAAGCAATAAATCAAGTACTTTTTTTCTGCATACCTGGCTTGAATTTCCAGGCTTATTTTATTATGAGCCTCCAATACTCTTCACAGGGCCCTAATGTCTTTAAAGGTAGCATTTGTATTTTTAGAGTTACTTTTTCTCGGAGTTGCTGGTTCCTTTTCCCTCTTCCCTGCAGCACAAACAGCTGACTCAAGGTTAATATGGTAGCTTAGAGCCCTTGGCTGGTAACTTGCACGTGGCTAATCACGTGTGGCTTACTTTCATACACCTACAATTATTGGCAGCACTGTCTTTCGTTGAGGTTGCATGGTGTTTCCTGTGATAAGATCATATTTCTTATTCCTGATAACTTCACCAGATGTTAATTGTTCTTAGTCTGTGTTAGGCTGAAGGAGGAGGTTTTTTTCTGCTTTGGGGATTTCTTTTTATTCTTGCTTCAGAGTCCTTCTGTGATCGCGATCTCTTAAATCTGCCTTTTCACAGCTGTGCACAAACTGTGTGTGCCTTGAGTTCCTGAAACCTCATTTAGTTCTGGGCTCTGATTTGCAATTGTATTTGGCCCTCTGAGCTGCAGCTGAAGTCAGTGGGAGGCTGTACCCTAAATGTATGATGTGCTGTATGTTCTGAAAATGGCAGTGTGGGACTTGAAGTCAAGCAGCTCTGGGTTTCAGTTTTCCCAACGTGTGGATGTTTTGAAAATAGTTTGGCTTGCACATTGACTGTAGCAGAGGGCCAAAGCCAGGGATTCCAGTTAAGATGATGTAGGCCTTTCATTAGTGGGGCTGGCACTGTTCTTTGGTGCACTGTTTTAAGAGGAGCGTTGGAAGCTCTTTAAGACTTCAATGCAAACCAGGTCCCAGGCACATTAGGAAGCAGTCCATGGTATCATGGGGGGAAAAAAACCACTTTGTCTTTTGCCAGAAGCTTTTCGTTGGCTGGAAGAAAGACCTTGCATAATTTCTCCAGTGCTCAGAAGTACACACAGAGAAATTTCTTGTTGATGAATGGCATATGTTTTCTTTCCTGATCACCTTAGAGTAGGTATTAATATATGGTGCTGGGAAGCAAAGGATTTGGGGGAACATGGAGAACACATGAATCAGACTGCCAGGTTTCATCAGGGCTGGCCAAATACGGTTGTGGTTTTAATATGAATAAGAACAAAGTATATTATTTGAGTGGATATCTTGGCTGCATTTTTATACCGAAGAACAGATGACAGTGATGTAAAATCCACAACTTGGATGTGCTGGGATATGTTGTCCTGCTCCACTGTTGACACCATGTGATGCAGTGGAGCAATTACTGAAAGAAGATGTAATGTAAGCCTGAGGCACAGGGCCCCTACCTCCAAGGAATAAAGCTTTGGATCCAAGGAGTTTGCTGCTGCATCTTAGGGACAGCATTGTGAAAATGGGATACCGATGACATTTAGGTAACTAAGAAAGAACGGTTTTCCATGCGCTCATCATTAGCTGTTCCCACAGTGTGGGACCTCCTCCAGATGGAAGCTGTGCCCTGCAAAGGCTAATGAGGTGATTTTGAACAACTCTGCATCCACGTTTTTGTTGTGAAAATTGAATTTCTCTTTCTTCTTCCCCAAAGGCAGAGAAGTTTGATTTAATATGGAAGAGAGCCCAGAAATGTCCATCGGTACGTATGGCAGAGACTTGCAGTGTGTGGTTGTGTAACTATAATGTGCTTCTCCTCTCCAAAGCCTAATTCCTAAACTTTTGGCCCTGCTGTATTCTGATACTTACTGTATCAGTGCAATTAGTAAAATCCAGGTGTTCAAATACTTGTCTTAGTGTTCAGATAAAGCAGTGGCCATTCATATGTATTAAACAGTTTGATCTAGACAGAAGAGATGTCGGGTTGAGGAAACGGGAGCACAGAATGTCCCAGGGAATGGAGACTTTACTGGGTTGATGGATTAGCCCCATATATTTCACTTGCCAAGAGCAAGATCAAATATATCTTGCTTCCCGAGCTACTTGGAGATTGGAAAGTTATTTATAGCCCTAAGTGCATTTCTGTGCAGTGCACTGGCATTTAGTCAGGTATCCTGCATGTTTTTCTGCTCCCATGTTGTCCTTTCCCTTGGTGTGAGAAAATGAGCAAGTCTGTAGCCTATGGAGCCCAGTAGGCTGTGAATCTCTAGAGGGAAAATGCTTGCTGCCTGTTCTGGAACAGTTGGTGAAATTACAGGATTAAGTACTCTGAATGTTCCTTACCTTCTGTGTGACCGTTTCTGGTGTTAATTTTCTAGGCAGGAACAAAAAGGTCAGAGTCTGAATGTTTTTTACTGTCCTTTACTTTCCTTTGTGTGTCTCGTAAAATATTGATAAAAATATGTGTCCACATATTTGCTAAGGAAATAACACTGATAAGGTAATTGTGGTTTATTGTCTGCTTTGAAGACTGGTTCTTGTTGTCCTGTCAGTCCTGTTGGGGCAAAGAAACCTTTTTTTCTGTTGTGGTTCTGTCCCTAAAGCATTAGTGCTGGAGGCCAGTGTGACACAGGCATCATTTTGTTCTGTGAAAGGGAAAATTGGTTCGGTTTTTTATTTTATCGTTTCTTTGCAGTTTCTGTATGCCTTGCCAAGAAAAGAAGGGTATGAGTTCTTTGTGGGGCAATGGTCAGGAACAGAATTACACTTTACTTCCCTAATAAATGTTCAGGTGAGTGTTTGAAATAAAAAGAACTAGCTTAAGATCCAGAAATATATAATATCAGCATATTGCAATACATGGTGTTGTATTAATAAATAGTTTAACCAACAGGTTGTCTAACTTAATTTGAGAAGAATTATCATAAAAAAAATTGCCATTGGTTATGAGTTAATGAGTAAATTAATTACAGGTAAATTAGTAAAGTTACAGGTATTAAGTGTCTCTAAATGAGGCAGAAGTCCAATAGTCTCAAAATAGAAGCAAGAGCCAAACTTTTTAGAACTGTTTGTGCAAGCTGCTTAAAATAGCAGTAGATGCTGTAAGGTGAAATATCTTTCTCAAAGTTGTGGGTTCTTTTAAATGCAAAATGGTCTTTAGTCAAGAAAAAAACCCAGCCTAATTCTGCAAATCCCTTGTTTTCCTTAAATACCAGGAATAATGAACTTTTAATTAGAACTGACTTTTAAGCCCTGAAAACTAACTGCCTCTGGGGCAGTTAATGCTCAAGAGTTTGCAATCAGGCACCCAAATCTGCAGTAGAGCTGAGGTTCTTTATGGGACACTGACAGGTTTCTTTCTCTCCTTCAGACCCAAGGTGAAACAGCTCCAAGCCAGTTGGTCTTGTACCATTATCCCGAGCTGCAGAAGGAAAAAGGGATAGTACTAATGACAGCAGAAATGGACTCCAAGTTCTTGGTAAGAGAAGTCTGCTCATTGCCTTCCTTCATTTCATGCTGCAACTCCTCCTATAGTTTTGAACCAAAACCAAGTTACAGTGAAGTCTTTGAAAGACCCTTTGCCAAAGAATGGTCTTGCTAGGTTTCTTTAATCTGCTCACAATGTTAAGGAAAGCTAGAAGGGAATCATCAGTCTTTGTCTGGTGATTTCAGCTCATGCATTCCCTTTTTTTTAATTTAGGCATTATAATTTATTGTTGTAAAAAAAAAAGCTTCTGGTTTTTTACCTGTCAACAAATTAAAACAGTGTTTTGAAGCTTAATGCTATATTTGTCAAAGGAGGAGACCTCCAGAGCTGTGTGTTTGGTTTCTATGTGCCTGTGCTCTCTGTGTGGGTGCACGGTTATTTGCAAATTTGTACTAGCACAAGGCTTGGACTGATGGCACTGGGGAGTGTGGTGGTGGAACAAGATAACTAAAACATCCCACCTCTACCTCACCTACTTACACCTGTTTGGGAACGGTGAGCAGAGTCACTGGTAATGCTTTTGCCCTGTTGTATCTCAAGAGTAAACAATCAATCTTTGCAAGTAGGTCGGCTGTAAGAGGGGAAACAAAAGGACTTTGTGCATCTCCAGCAGGGATGAGAAAAGACTTATTTGACCTCTGAGGCATGTGCACAGCGGGGGAGTAGTTAAAACACAGTGCTAAAGTGTGTAAGTAGGTCAGGAGCAAGAGGGAGGTGGTCTGTTGAGATTCGCCAAACAAAGGTGACTTGGAATTGAGCCGTCTGATGAGCAGCACTGCGGCCTTTCAGCTGCTGAAGAGTCTTTTTCAACGGGACACTTAAATCCCACAGTGGATGGTAACAGGTTCTTTGTTTTCCCTCGCAGGTGGTGCACGAAGCCCAGTGCTTGGCCAACCAGGCACAGCTCTTCTATGCCACCGATCGTTCGGAGACCTACGAGTTAGTGGAGACCTTCAACCACAGATCTAGTGAATTTAAATACATGTCGGTTATAGCAGAGCTTGAGCAAAGTGGACTTGGAAGGGAACTGAGACCTGGTCAGGTTTCTGACAAGTCGTAGAGCCCGAGCGGCAGGTGAAGTGAGCCAGCAGCAGGCAGGAGGGGGTCCTGCACGGGGTGGTCCTGCCTTTTGTGTTTTGCAAATTGGGTTTGGCTGCAGAAGGGGTCTGGAGACATCCTGGGAATGTGACAGTCGAGCCTGCCTGGCAGTGAAGCAAGATGAGGACTTGGGCCACTTGAATGACAGTAACTAATTGCCAGAACGGAGCCCTGTGCTTCAGTTTAACTTCATCAGAAAGAGCCATTTTCCCTGTCCTGTAACTTCTGCTGCCTGCTGGATTTTTGAAATCTGAAATAAAGTGACAGAAAGGGAACTGTGTGACGGGCTATACTGACACCAGGAAAGAGATGACAACAAGTGTTTCTTCTCAGTAAATGCATTTTAAATGCCCTCCACCATTATAATTGCATGGTCCAGTGCTTTTTAATCTGCATGGAATTTATACAGGCTGGTCCATCAGGAAGAAAGAATAGGAGCAATGGTGTAAAACAGACGCCTCTTTGTTTCTTTGTGAGGTTTCTTACACAGATGTATACTGTGGCCTGAGGTTTTCTGAGGATTAAAAAACAGAGTGACTAGATTTGTTCTGGGAATTTTGTCCTTCTTAACTGATACATTAATTGGATCCTGTCGCTATGTTTCTGTCCTTGAGGTGCTATTCCTGAGCACTATGATGATACGAACATGTTTGGGGTTTTTTTTTGTATATTTTTAATAGCGTAGAGGAATTATGGCCTGTTTTACACACTTAACTTTTTTGAGACTGGCATTTAGTCAGCCAGCTCCACAAATGGTATTTGAAGAGACAGAAAATAGCTCTTGTTCCTATTTCAGGAAAGGCACTACCTATAGTAAAAGCAAGATGGACTGGAGTAGTGACACAGAG
Source organism: Pseudotriccus pelzelni (assembly GCA_035584735.1). NCBI lineage: Eukaryota > Metazoa > Chordata > Aves > Passeriformes > Tyrannidae > Pseudotriccus > Pseudotriccus pelzelni. The sequence goes on from JAWMRA010000005.1 coordinate 8,611,950, forward strand.
AGAGCCACTAACCATGAGTGACAGCTCATAAAAAAAATGTTAGCATGAATATGTGGAGCTGCTTTAAAAAAGCAGTGTTGGTAAGAGCCTGGCTTTACAGACTGCAGCAGGTTCGGGTTTTTAAACCTGCCTGCAACAAAAGAATCCCAAAACATTCATGCTTTGAGCTTCCCTTGTTTTCATTGCCAGCAGAGGCAATCAGCACGTCATTGGACAAGGACATAGTGCAGCAGTGGGACGTGCAGCCTGTGTGTGCATTCCCAGCACTGCACAGGGAGAGGAGTAAACACAGGACAGCCAGGAGCTTCCCAGGAGCAATGTTGAAATACTTCCCATGTCTGCATCAAATCCCTGGCACTGACTTGCTTGTAGCACTAATTATTATGTCCAGGCCACGTTGTGTCCTGTCAACCTGCTGGGGCTGGCAAGCATTGCCTTCTTTGCCAAAGAAAAAGGGGCAATATGAGTGTGCAGTTTGTCTCTCTGTGAGAGGAAGACCAGTTTTTTGGGCAGAGATCGTGTCAGATTTTCTGTGTTACCCTTAGCCATAACCTGATAGGGAGGTGTGATTAGTTACAAGGATTTCTTACACCGTTTGCTGGTGTAGTTGTAGGATCCTGTTGCTGTAATACTTGTTGTCATTCTATACTTTCTCAGCCCATTCTTTGGACTACGTGACCTTTAAAAGGTCCCTTCCAACCCAAACCATTCTCTGATGTGAACATTTCAGTTAAGCACTAAATGTAGACAGTATGTTTCATTGTTGGGAGTTTATTTTAGCAGCAACTCATATACTTTGGGTGTGAACTCCCGTCCATCCAGGAAATTACTGGATGCTTTTAGAAGAGGCACCTGCAAGCTGCATAGTGGACCCAGACCCCCAGGGCTGGCTGTGGCTCTGTGCAAATCAGCAGCTGTGCCAGATTTAAGCCACTAAAAACTCACACAGAATTTGAAGATTTGATGCACTTAGGATCTGTGTTGAGCCTAAGGGCTGGTGAGAAATAACACTCTCGGGTAGAGGAGGTAACTGTGGGAATCATGTGCCATGCAGCCACTAGAGGGAAGATTTGTCTCCTTATTCTGAGGTCTGGGCACACACACACAGCCTGCCTGAGCCCGTCTGCTCAGCTTTGTGAACTCTGGGTGAGTTTTGTGCTGAAAACCATTTAGATGGCCAGGCTGCTCCTGTATGGTCGATAACATGGTGGGCTGCACTGAGTTAGGCCAGTGGTTCTGCTAGTCCAGTGTCCTGAATCTTACCTGAGCTGCCCTGGGGAGAGCAAACATCCTGCAGTCATTTTCCAGGTTGCTTTACTGATTTCCAGTCTTTAGTGGGTCAGGGTCTTCCTGAGCTGGATGTGTCTGTTTTTAGTAGCCCTCAAGTGGGCGTGTTCATGGAGGAGAAGCCCAAGCCTCCTGGTGGCCCCGTGTGAAGTCCAGAATCCTGCAGCAAGGACTTGATGGCTGAACCAAGTGCTGTTGGAGCCACCTCAGTGCTGGCTGTGGTCTGCCTCCAGCTGGAGGAGAGCCCAAGGCTAAGGATGTGGCAGGAATTCCTCCTAGGAGTGGTGGAGCAAGTTTTTGCAGCCAGAAGCTCTTCGTTATCAGCATCTCAAACCCACGACTTGCCCACCCACCCACCCGGGGAGATACACCCGCATGTCAGCAGGAAACCCAGAGCCTGTCCTGCTCTCCAGGGAGACACCCTGGCTAATGGAAGGCGGCAGTCACAGCAATCAAGGAAGTGCAGATTGAAGGATGATGTTCTTACCCTCAGTTGAAACGCTGACTGCAGTGCTTTTCATCTGTGCCTGGCTTTTTCCCTGTGCCTTAGAAAATGGCAGGACTCCAGTGCCCTCTGATCTGCAGCTGAACAAGTTGTCACTCCCTATCTCTGAGTTTGTGCAGGACATGGTGGAGCAGAGACAGGGACTGACTGTTCCTGACACTGTGTAGCTGAGTTGAACTTTTTTGGGCACGTCCTCTGCCTCTCTGGGAATAACCAGAGCAAACCCACTGCTCCCTTTGCTTTGTCCTGTGGTCTGCACAGGCATGCAGAGGCTTCAAATCCTGCCTGGGAACAAGCACCTCCCTGGCTGCTGATGGGGCGCTGTGCTGACGAGGTGTGTGCCGTGTGGGCATCGTGTGGCCAGGGAGATCCTGGCCCAGTTCCACGGCTGGTGGGGGGCTGGCAGGGGGCTCACTGCACCCACCCTCCCCCCCAGCACTGCCATGTCCTGCCAAGCCAAGTGAAGCTGCAGTGCTGCCTTGGGCCTCTTCCTGTGGCCACCCGTGAGGTCCGATGGAGCCGCCCAGCGCTCCGGGCTTGCTTCCATCCCTGCTTCCTTCCCCCTGATAAATTCAGCCATGCACCTGCCTTCAGGAGCGGGACCAACTTCCCCCTCTTCCTTCCTCCAGGACAATCAAATGCCCTCTTCACAATAACACATCCCTCCTGCCCCAAACCTGCCCCGTGGACCTTTTCCTTTCTCCCAAGTGACTCCAGCCTCCCTCCCCACAGCTGGGGCCCCGGGTGGCTCTGGGACCGTGGGCTCTCTGCTCTGCGAGGTTTCCAAACCCTCATGTGAGGGGGTCACTCCCTGAGCAGGACATGCTGCTCACCCCCATGGACTTGTGAGGCTGCAGCTGATGTAACTCCAGCCCTCCTGCTGTTCTCCTGGCCCCTCTCCTCTGGCTCCAGACCACTGAGGGTGGGAGGACCCCATGTTGCCTCTAAGTATTTTGGCTCCATCTCACCTGGATGCAAATCCTGGCCATGAACTGCCTTCGGGATCTTTGTTATTCAGCCAAGCCCCCTCACTTTTGGCTTTCTGCCCGTTTTTTTGCTGGGATTTCAGCTGAAAGTTTCCTCCTGGCTTGGCATTTGCTGTTGGGAGTTACATCTGCTTCGCAGACCTCTGCCTCCTGCTCACAAGGTCTGAGGACATTTTGTGATTTCCTGCACCCCCTGGGGAGGAGCACGGACACTGGTGACTGCTAGGTCCCCAGGGTGGAGGGCAAGAACATTGCCCAGCCCTTGATGGGACTTGCGGTGGCTGTGATGTTCAGGCAGAGAGTATCCGGCGTTGGGGATGAAAAAAGACTTCACCTGAACCTGCTGAAGCTGGGAATAGGGGTGGGTTGACAATGGCCAGGATGAGTCTGCTGGGCTCCTTGAGCCAGAGTCTGATTTTAGGGGTGTTATTTTGACCTGAGACTATCTGCAATGACTGCAAGAGATTCACTCATGGGCAGGGCAAGGCTCAGCCCACCGGTCTTGGCGTGGCTTCAGCCATCTCATGTTTTAGTGGGTGCCAAGCACAGGTGAATCCTGCATTTCTTCGTGTGTCTTTCTGCCCTCACCTGGTTCAGGACCTGTCCTTCAGCCACATCCCAAATGGATACAGAGAAGTGATCTGCTGGTGGCTGCTGCCTGATGACACAGCCCTTACAATGCCTTCTTTACTTCTAATAAGTTGCTGCCACAGGTGCCAAAGAGTTTCTGTTGCACCTGCACCAAACCACCTGCACAGAGAGAGGGAGGAAAGGAGAGCAGATCCCTTGCAGGGCCTGTGCTGAGCTTCCTCTTGGAAGTCTGGTCTGGGAGACCGCTGTGTAATTTCATTTTTAAAGACTGCCTCTAAGCACTGTGTCTTGAGTGCAAACCCTGGCATCACCTGCAGCTGAGAAGCCCTGTTATGGGGAAAGGACTCAGGATCCTGCAGAAATGCACTCAACAGGGTGCATGGGCTCAGGAAGTATATCCACAGCCAAAGAGCTACGGGATGCCAGGCAGGGTTCAGGGAGTCAAACCCTCCTGCTTCATACAAACGTGCCCAGCAGCCAGATCCTCCTTCCTTCTCAGGCTGCTGGACTTGTGGCTTCCTTTCTCACATTCCTGCTCCTTACTCCGCCTTGCCCCGTGCCCCACTCCTCAGCCTTCCCCATCATCTGCAGCCACTCGGCTCAACCTGTGTTTTACACACATTTTAAGCCAAGTCTAGAAACATTTCCCTCACTGGAACTGTCCCGGTGCCAAACAATTTGCGGACGTTCCAGCAAGTCTAGTATCGCATCTCACCACGGCTGAGCCCGGCTCATCCCCCGGGAAGGACACACCACCCCGCCAGGAAGGAGACCGTGAGCGTCCAGGGCTGTGCTCTGCCTCCCGCGCCGCAGCAACACCGTACGTATCAGCCGTGGGGTGCACCAGCGGTGTTACACCCCCACCCACAGCAGATCCCGGCCCTTGCCGGGCTCATCCCACGCTGGCTGGCCGCTCCTCCCGGCGCCGAGCGTGCTGGCGCAGGCTTGGCTTTGCTGAGCAGGATTTAAATACCGCAACACGCTTTAGAACTCACCCCACCTCCGAGAGAGACAGAAAGTAAGTGCTGTGTGTGGAGAAAGTTTTTCTCGGTTTTTTTTCGTTCCCCTATCTCTGGCTTTTCTGTTTTGGACGGCGTCCAGATTGACCTGGCATGGAAACCTCCGGCTGGTTTTTGTGTGTGTGCAGATAGGGAAGGATGAAGTGAGAGGGACTGGAAAGATTGGGGTGGAGGGGTGGGGATACAACAGGATTTTATCTCCTTTCCCCCAGCACACTGCTCTCGCGTGAAAGCTGGGAGCCAGCCAGCGGCATGGGACTGCACGCCAAGCAGGATCTCAGCATCCAGGAATGGTGCGGGGGTTGTGGGTGTGGGTCTGAGTGCCCACCCGTGAGCGTGCGAGCCCACCGCGGCGGCTGGGGGGGGCCGGCAGGCCGGCTTCCAAGCGGGTTTTCCAGAGACAGCTGGAGCTGCCGGCAGGGTCAGGATGTGACATCACTGACCGGAGAAAAACCCTCGGTCCCCGCGTTTCTCTAACGAAACCCCAGTGAGCGCCGGAGCGCGGCGGCTCTCCCTGCTACGGCGGTCCCCGAACCACCGACAGTCCCCAAAGTAGAGTCTGGCTTCGACTTTTGTCTTTTTAATTATTTTTTTTTCCCTTTTCCCGAGTATGAGCAGAAAGTGCAGCGGAGGGACTTGAGACTGGAAACAGGAGTGCCGGCGATGAGGTGAGTCCTGGGGCTGGAAAAGTACAGCACTGCACCCTTGAGGATGCCCTGAGGTGCTTTTAAGCACGGGATGGGCAAGACCTGGGTTGGCGTTAGCCGGAGAAGGAGCGATCCTTCACCCAGCTGGGGCATGGACGCCTTCAGGAGTCTCTTCCCCTTTCTCTGTTGTGTCCCAGCTCGGCAAAGAGTAAATACAAGGGAGCCTGTTTCGGGGATGCCGGGCAGGGATTCGTGCCGATGGCTGGCGGCGTGCAGGGAAAGGGGGTCCCGCAGGCGAAGGGGGACGGACAAGGGAAAGCAACACGCGGTGTGGGCAGACACGCGATTCCCGAGTGGGACAGTCCCGGCAGCGGCTTTGCCGGTGTCGGAGGGAAGGCGGAAAGTTGTGGGCGGGGGAACTGGCGGAGAGCAAGCAGTGGAGATGGGTTATCTCTTTTCGTCTTCTTCCCTGAGCTCAAAGGCCTGGAACTCCAGGTGTTTGGAATTACGACTCTGACAACGGGGTAATCACCCCTGGGACTGAACCAGACTGTTGGACACCACTGAGACCACCGGACATCTCTTTACAGGGCTCCCAGCAAATCACTGGTAGCAGCAGCAGGATCTCAGCCCCCAGGAATGAGGTACCCCAAAAGAACTCCAGCTCCACTGGGTATCGTGCCTGAAGTGAACTGGACGTGCTGCCTCTAACCTGGAGGGATGGCACTTTGCTTGTCTGCTTGAGGGTGTCTTGTGTGACTCAGGGAAAACTTTTTGGTGCCTTTGGGCTGTGGTCCCCGGGGAGCTGCTGCTTTGCTGGGGGTGTGGCAGGGAGGCAGGGCAAGGGGACAGAGCAGGGGGACAGCTGGGGAAAAGCCAGGGAGTGTGCAGTGCCATTCCTGGAAGCCGCCTGGGTCTGTTTTGCACTGAGCTGGGGATTTCCGAGCGCCATGTGATTTGGGGGAAGCACCAGCACGGCTTCCTGCTGGCAGCTGCCCCCAGCTGGGGTGCAGGGGGCTGAGTCCTGCTGCTCTGGAGGTGGGTGCTCAAGGACGCTCTCATCTCTGCAGCACCAGGGGAGTTTGCAGAAGAAGGGTTTGACAGCAGGGAGATGCTGCTGAGAGCCCAAAGCTTCTCTGAAGTTCCCCCAGTCTGCATGCTAGGCCTTAATCCCCATCCCAGCATCTTGTCTTGGCTCGTTTCCTGGAATTTTCCATCGTTTGGGTTATATTTGGGATCGGCAGCCAATAACCCCATTTCTCACGGACAGCCCAGCTGGGGCTTGGCTCCAGCAGGAAGCACAGAGGGAGCAGGGCCAGCACCCCAGGACTGTGCTCCCCAGCATCTCCTTCTGCAGCCCCCCTTCCACAGATGATTAAAAGGCTGGAAAAGAGGAGATACACTCCCTTCCCTGGAAGCACCATGCACCCACAGTCCCTGCCTGGGTTGGGGCTGGGGTGGCTGCCGTTCAAGTGTTGCTCAGGGAAAGCAGCCTTGGATCTTCGGGACATGATTCCACCAAGCAGCAGCCCTGGTTGCAAAGGTGCTCTAGGACAGGCTGAAGACCAAACTGTGTCTGGACTTCTCTGGGGCTTGAGGGGAAGCCCAGAGACAGGGCTGCTGAGTCAACAGCCAGACAGTGATGTTTCCTAGAGCAGTGAAAAGCCAGTCTGTCCCGGGACCAGCTGGTTTCTGGGCAGACTGTCCCATCTGGAGACTGGCTGGCTCAGGACTCTGGCACGTGGTGGCTGAGCTGATGCTGTCCTGTTCCTGCCCCTGGGATGGGGCTGGATGGGACTTTTATGCTGCTGTGGTGGGGAGAAGGGAATCCCCTAAAACAGGGAAGCGGCAGATATTTGGGTGCCCCAAACACAAGATCCTCCCAGGGAAGCCCGAGGGGGATGTGCAGAGCCGGTGGTATTTGACCTGCACTTTGCTATGAGGCACCTGGAGCTGGATGGATCTGCGGTCTGCCTGCTCGGCCTCTTCTCAAAGCAGTGGGAGCCGGAGTGTCCCTGTGATTGCCTGCGGTGCTGAACCCCTTGTTGTGCTCCCCAGCTGTCCCAGGAGGGTTGGAATGTGCTGCTAACGCGGCCGCCTGTGGCTTCCAGGCAGATGCTTGTGCGAGTGTGTGACTGTCTCGGGATGGATCCAGGGAGGATGCGCTGGGCACTGGAGCCCTGGAAGGTGCTGGTGTGGAGCTCCCCTCTCTCCTCATCCTTCATGATCATTAGTGCTCTTCAGAGGTGCTCGCAAAGTGCTTTTTTTTTCCCCTGAAGCCTTTGTTTTGGAGCCCTTAATATAAAGGGAGCCTGGGGAGGGAGACCAGTTTTAACACTGGGGAAACAGAGGCAGGGAGCGTGGGACCGTCCCCCGTGACCACCATCCTGGAGCTTGGCAGTGTGTCTGAGTGTTCCTTCCTGCTGGGTTTCTGACTAAAGCTTATTTGGGGTCAAAAGCGGAGGTTTTCTTTGGTGACCTTGCCTCCCGCCTGCAGGACTGGGGGGGAGGAAGCCCCCCTGCCACTGCTCTGCCTGCTCTCCCCTTTTGTTTTGCCAGTTTCTAAACAGACCTCTCAGAGTTGTTTTTAGTTTACAACAAAGCCTTTGCTTTGCCATGTTTCTCTTTGGTTTTCAAATGAGAAAGGAAAGGAGAGAAAGAAAGAAAGAAGGAAAGACAGAAAGAAAGAAAGAAAGAAAGAGCAAGCTTAAATAAAAAATGAAAACAGCCCTCAAATCTGAAATTAGCAGCTTAGCCTGACCCTGAACTTACATCCCTCCCATCTAGTTCATTTCCTTTCATCTCTAGACTTGCCAGCAGTCTAGGAAATCAGTTTTTCACGTGTCTCTGCCTGCTACCTCCCCAGCAGCGGCTCTGCCGTGCCCTTGCAGAGCTTCCTCCTGTGCTCATTTGATTCTTGCTAAACCCCACTGAGTTTTGCTTCTGCTGCTGCTGGTGAAACCAGGGGCAGGACTGAAGCCAGCAGCTTTCATGGCCAGGGATGGGATGGATTTTGTGGCCACTCAGCCGGGTTTGTAGCCTGCCCTCTGCAAAGCTAAGGCTATTTTGGGAGCGTGGATGGGGGTGAGCACCATGTATTTCATGCTGTGGATGTCCCATGGGAAGTGTCTGTGTCTTTCTACCCAGCAGCTTCTCTCATCCTCTTCCAACCATCCTTTGTGAGGACACAGGGTGATGGCAGGGAAGGTCTCCAGCTCCACAGCCACCTGCTTCACTCCTTGTCCGCTCCCAGGAGTGGGATGAGATTTGGTTTGGGGGTCTGCAGGTGCTTCAGGAAGGGATGTGTGAGCCCCTGGGGTGCCGGTACCACCTCGTGATGGGAACTGCGGCACGGGGAAGGGGGGTTACAGCCTTTGCCAAAGCTACTCTAGGAAAAGCTTTGATTTTGCATGTGGGAACTGAAGGCAGACCCTGCAGGCTGCTGCCATGGCGCTGTCCCAGGCCCTGCCAGGGCTGGCGGCGGGATCTGTACGGTCATGTCGTAGGAAGCTGCTGTCTAAGCTTGTTGAATGGCAGCCCGCCCTTCAGAATTCCCAAAATAGGCAGTGCAAGAGCGATCTGGACTTGGACCAGTCTCCTGTCCCACCCCAAGCCCCAGTGTACAGCGGCCTGATTTCCAGGAACACAACAGCTCTGAACATCAGACTCAGCTGAACTCTGTACCACAGCTAAACCTTGGAAGATCTCCCACTTCTCATCTCTTTACATGGATCTGCCCCAAATGCTTGGGGAGTCATGGAAGAGAACCAGCCAGGTCGGATGCATAAAGATGGACACTGGGAAAATCTGGTCTTTCATTCACTGCTGAGGCCCTTTTCCCATAGCTGGGATTTCATGTCCTGGTTGTGTCCACTGTTGCTCCCATCCTTCCCTGCACATCTCTCTCTTTCTAAGCAGTGAAAGCTTTGGAGAGAGGTAGAGAACAAATCTGTCTTTTGGCTCAGTGCCTCTCTCTGCTTCTTTGGGTCATAAATCCCAGGATGTATTTTTGGCTTTGTGTTAAATATAATTTCTGGGGAACATTTTTCCCTATCAAAGACTAACAAGGTCTTTTAATGACTTGGTAATTTGGTAGTGGTGCTGACAAGGATCCTGAAAGCAAAACTGCTGCCTGTAGAGAGGCTGCAGTGCCATGCTGGCATCCCACGGGCTCAGGGACAAGTCTCTGAGTACTTGGGCAGCAAGAGGTTTTGCTTTTCCATTCCCAGGAATCTCCCAACAGATGGCATGGTAGGAAAACATCTGGCAGATGTTTAGCAGGTTTGTCGTTCTCTTTTTTTTTTTTTTTAATTGGTGTTTTATTCAGATGGTGCCGAATCATGAGGCAAATTCCCACCTGTCTGATGAGTGAGAGCAGCATGCAGGATAACACAGAGATCCAGCTGTGGATGATGCAGGGATGCAGTACTTACATATAAATATATATGCATGTATACATACATATTTTAGAAACTGTTACGCATTAGCAAACTCCACAGAGGGCTTTTTTTAGAGGTGTTATCAACAGGATGTGCCTTGAATGTGTGGAATCCAGGAAGCCCTGGAGAAGGGCTTTTCTCTACAGTCTCGCTGTGCCCACAGCCCCCTGGCCTCCACTGGGATCCATCAGGGCTGCTGCACCACGACCTTTTCCCTTGGGACAGGGAGGAGCTGTGACAGGATGCCAGCTCCCTCCATTGGTTGGCATTTTGGAGAGATTATGCTTCTTTTTTTTGAAGTGGGGAACAGGCTCTTTGACACGGTTGGAGCCAGTTGCTTGGAGAAAGGGGAAGAAAAAGCATCCCAGAAACATCCCCCAGTCATTGCCCTTGGGCGACAAATGAGGGCAATAGGGATGGAGCCATAAAAATCCCACCCAGCCACGTGGGGTAGGGAAGGTCTGCAGATACTCAGCTGGTAAAGTCATACTGCATAACATTGTGTGATGGCTGTGACCCCCTCTGTGGGGCAGAAACCACCTAAAACTTACATTTTCAGGTCTGGTTGTACCTGGGTACAGGAGGGGGTTTGATGGTGGGGTTGGATGCCACTGTGCTGTGAGCTATGTAACTGTGGCAAAGCTCCAGCTCCAGCCTGTGGGAAAGGCTGTGGTTAGTGCACTAATGGCACTTGTGCTGGGGTTCCCTCTCACACCAGGGCTTGTACCCAGCCAGGGTTTTCCCCTCGGTACCACATGCTGGCTACAGTGCAGAAATCCCTGCCAGGCAGATCCTGCTGGCATTTGGGATGATCACCAGGTCCTGCTGCCTCTGAGTGATGACCCCAGGGATGAGTTGTAAGGGGAGCAGAGGGTTTTGCTTTTCAGATATTTAGCTGTTCTCTGCTGGGCAAAATAAGATCTGCCTGGAGTTCAGGACTGAGTTTAGGAAACAGACTTTATATAGCAAGCTTTTGGCTAATGTTGTCTTTTTTAATGATGTTTTTTTTTCCAACCTGGCTGATTCTATGATTCTGTGATTCTGTGTGCATCCAAGGTTTGCACCATTCCCTCCTGCTTGTGACTTTGGGTCAGTCACTTCCCTTTTCCATGAACCTTTTCCTTCCTTTTTTCTTAAGTGCTTCTCCATCTCCTCCCATCAGGGGGATGCCGTTGGAGGACTTTCTCTTCCCTAAGCCTCAGCAAAGCATTTAGCACAGGGGGAACTTGTTCTCACATTACCACCGCTGGCGATGAGCTCAGGTAACGAGATGCCCAGGATTTCCACTGGAGCTTCGGAGAGGAAAAAGAAAATACCGCAGCCCTCGTCTGTGCTGCTGATCTCGGGCAGGAAGGGGTGAGCTCAGCGCTTTGCCGAGCCGGGACTTCCAGACCGAGTCACCCGGAGGAGCATCGGCTCCACCGCGCCGAGGGCTGCCGGGTGCATTGTGTGCGCGCCTGGAGGGGCGGCCGCATCCTGGCACCTTGTTCTGCTGCGCCGGGCTGCGCTTCCCTCCTTCGGATGTGGGTTTTGTTCTTTAGGACAAACACACGGGGCAGAACAACAGGAATAATCTCCCCCTCTTTTCCCATTCATCTGGGCGCTGGGGTTGTGTGAACCAGCAGCCAGCTGCGCTCGCAGCGTGGCCCCCGGGACCTCGCTCGCTGGCCGCTGTGGCAGGGTCAGGGGTTATTTGCACTGAGAAATCCCTGGGAAAGAGATGCTTCCCCTTTGGCAGAAAGATGAAAGGGCCACCGGGTTGGGACTACCTGAGCTGGTGAACTCTGCTGATGTCGTGGCCCTTGCTTTATCGCAGCAGTTATTGGTAAAAGCCAGGAGGGGAGAGGTCGGCTGAAGCCTGGTGAGCTCCTGGGGTGCTCAGGAGGGAGGAAGGGCTCTGCCATCAGTCCTTGCACAGGGCACGTGTGGCAGTGCTCGCCCTTTCCAGTGCCAGGAGTGCTCCGTGAGGTGACAACAGCTGCTCCAGGTCACCCTGCTGTGTGTGGAGAGGCCAGAAGCTCACCCCAGATCTCTCTTCCCATGTGCTGCCAGAGCAGCAAGGCCAGCTGGTGTGAACTGATCCCTGCGAGTGTGCCCACACATGCTTCTGGCTTCATATGTGATCCAAATGTGCCTCTCTCTCCTTCCAGAAACCTCCACCCATGAAGATCCCAGCCTTGGCTTTCATGTTGCACTGAGCCTCTGCCCTGGCCCTGGCAGGCCCTGCCCACCATGGCTCTGTGTCTCAAGCAAGTCTTCAACAAAGACAAAACGTTTCGTCCCCGAAAGAAGTTCGAGCCGGGCACCCAGCGCTTTGAGCTGTACAAGAAAGCCCAGGCCTCCCTCAAGTCCGGGCTGGACCTGAAGGCAGTGGTGCAGCTGCCTCCCGGCGAGAGCATCAATGACTGGATCGCTGTGCACGTGGTGGACTTCTTCAACCGCATCAACCTCATCTACGGCACCATGTCGGAGTACTGCACGGAGAGGAGCTGCCCCATCATGTCTGGGGGGCTCAAGTACGAGTACAGGTGGCAGGACGATAGCAAATACAAGAAGCCGACCAAGCTGTCGGCTCCGCAGTACATGTGTATGCTGATGGACTGGATCGAGATGCTCATCAACAACGAGGACATCTTCCCCACCAGGATAGGTGAGTGGGCTCTGGTTCTTTGCAGGAAGGCTGGGGTTTTAACTGGTGCGGGTTCCCAAGCTCCTGGTGCACCTCTTGCTGGACTTTGTGATCCAAAGTATTGTGACCTTTCCTGTTCCAGGTGTTACTCAGTGTCTGTCCCACACCATTTTGCTTAGGGTTCCTCGTCCTGCTGCTAGGGGATGCTAGGAGAACACAATGTTCTCCTTTGCTGTGCTTGAACTTTTCCAAATATTCTGTGCTTGTGAGAAATGGAGGCTGGTAGGTCATCAGCTTCCTTGCCTTTCCTCAAGGAGCTGAGCTGCAGGGCTGGTTAGAGGCGCTCATCACATCCCTGCAGCACACTCTTCTCTCAACTAACCAAATCAGTTCCTTTCTTGTTTTCCACGTAGGTTCATGGCCACAGGGTCTAGCCTTTGTCTGACCTCGCTGCTTCACTCAGCCCATTCCATCTCAGCCCTGATTATACCTCACATCTCGCTGTGTAGCTGAGGCATCACTTGAGATATGCCTGTCCCCAGGATGATCTGGCCTTTCCACTGCCAAGACCCAGGGTGTACAATATACCCCTTCAAAAAGTTTGGCCTTGGGAGCTTGCAGCAGCTGCCCAAGGCAACATAGCTTACAAAGTAACCCCCCTGCTGCTGACCTGCAATGCTCAGCATCTGCCAAGGCCAATAGTAGCTGCTGCCTCACGGCTTTTTTGTCATTTGGGGAGATGAGTTCAAGGGTTGGAGCTGATGCCTTGGCTGGTGGGTCTTCAAGAGCCTCAGGACATGCCTTGGACTGGTTGTTTTACAAGTGGAACATGAAGCTAGTTCAATGTAAAAAGATATTTAAGGAGCTCTGGGGGGAAAGGCAAGGCTTTGCAAGTCTGCTTGACGTTTTTTGTTTTGCCAAGCAGCACAGCTGACAGAGCTGGATGGAATCAGTGCAGTTTAGGACCAGGATTTTCATTAATATGCTGGGAAGCACTGAGGAAAATGGTCTGTGTGGGATTACTGGCATTACTCACTGTTGTAGCCCCACTTGGCTGTGCTGTACATATAGTTGTTGTTCTGTTCAGGAAAGTCTCTGGCCCCTGGGGGCTGAGAGGGGTTGTGGGTCTCCACAAGCAAGAGGGGAGGCAGTGCCTGCAGCCTGGTTGTGCCAAACTGTTTTGGCCCTGGGATGGGGTGACTCCCCAGACCCCTGGTCTGACCTGGCTGCTCTGGCTTTGCCTGGGGTTAGGGTGGGACAACTCCCCTCCTGGGGGTTTGCTTCTCTCTCCCTGAAGCCAAGACCTGCAGGCACTCACTGCCTTCTGCCCCTTGCTGGTGGTCTGGGGTGTCAGGGTAGGGCAGTGCTGGGTCCTTGTGCTGGAGGTCAGGCAGATAGGATGGCTTTGGGGTGCGTGGGGGGAATCAGCCCATGGGGTTCACCAGGGACATTCCCTGTGCCGTCGAGACATCTCTCCCTCGTGGGATCCGTGGTGTCCACGCATTCCGGAGGAGGCTGGAAGTGTGGCTGGCTGACAGTATCGGTGCAGGGATGCTCTGAGCCAGCAACCCCAGCTCTGCTGGGGACAACAAAATCCCCTTTAATTCTGACTTGCCACAGGGAGCAGGTAGGTCTTCCCCTTCTCAGTTTGTCCCCAAGGAGATCTGCACACCCTTAAAATCAGAGGCGTAGATATGGATTTATGCTGTTTTCCCTTCAGCCAGAAAGGAGAGCGACTCGGTCCAGTTTCCTGCCTTTCTGGTGGGATTTGGGATGGGATGCTGTTTGAAAGCTGCTCTGGGGAATAAGGGTTTACATGGAGATTTAACATTGCAGAAAGCAGGCAGCCACAGGAGGGACATTGCAGAACCCTCTGCTCGTGTCTCCCTCTGCGGTGCAAAAGCCCAATACAGTCATGGCCCTGCTGGTTTACACCCCATTTCTGGCACTTCTCCCTCCAAGGTGTAACACATCCTGATGTGGGGAGGGATGGCTGGTGCCTCTGGTTTCCACTTCTTTTTTCATTTAGGTGTGGGGACAGTTCTGGGTCAGATCCAGGCAACCTGCAGATGATCGTGGAGCAAATCCATTTTTTTCTCTTCTAACATTGTTCCTGGGGTTCCTCTTCCAAGCCCCATTGTTGTGGGGACCCTTGTGTCCCCTCAGTGACTTCAGTCCTCTTGCTGGCACATCCTTGTGGTTCTGGCCTCACACATGCAAGAGAGAACTCAGGCTGAGGTTGCACTCTAACATGCTGTTGGGGGGGGCAGGGGGAGGAGGGAACATGTGGCACTTTGTCATCAGTGTGTCCCCAATTAACTGCCTTTCACTGGCCTGCCTTGTGTGCTGGGTAATTGCTTGGCAGCTCTGGCATTTCAGAAGATGGAGGTGTTTGGCCGAAGGGAAATGTCACATCTGCCTGCTCCTCACAGGCTGCTCCTCGTCGTCACTCTGGATGATGGAGGAGGCTGGGCAGGATGTGGGACTCAGGAACAGCAGCCAGAGTGACCAAATGTTGATGCTCAGCCTCTCTCCTAAAGAGCCAGAAACAAGGGAAAAGATCCAGGACAAGGGAAGGCTCTGAGAGGACACAGAGGAGATGTGAGCTGTTTTAAGGAGGCGAAAGGAGTTGGATGTGGAGAAATTATAAATGTCATGCTTTGGAGTTGTGGGTGAGAAATGAGCAGGAGAGGTGGGATTCAGCATGAAGGTTTGTTTCAGTCCTGCTTGTGCTGGAGAGGTCCGTGGGCATAGCTGACCACCATCTGAGCAGGTGTCAGGAGCCGAGAAAGCATCTCAGCTTCCCCCCCGGCCCCTCTTTGCCATGTGCAATAAAGCTGTCCCAGCACAAAGATTTCCCTGGCTAAGGCCACTTGACCGCAGACAAAACAGACTTTTCTTTTTTCTAAGTTTGTTTATTTCAGAAACAAAAATGTTCCCCAAACTTGCTTATGTTGCCTGAGGCTAACCTCAGCATCCTTCTGCATCCAAGAGCTACAAAGCCAGAAGCAGCACATGATTCAGCAGGGTTTGCTCAGAGCTGTCCTGACAGTTACGGTATTTCATGGGTCAGAGGGCGGAAATCCTTCACTCCAGGGTGAGAGACTCAGCTGGAAAGGAGCAGAGATGGTTCACTGGCTTGTGGGCTCACAGGGTCCTTTGGCATCACAGAGGAGACCTTGGCTGGGGTAAATGGTCACAGCTCCAGCGACTGGAGCAGAGCTGGGCACCACTAAAGCATCTGCTCCTTCAGCGCAGTGTCAGAGGTGCGAGGGGAGCAGAGTGACCCAAGTGAAAAACACCTTTGGTTTAGCCAAGCTGTGTGACTCAGAGCTTGTGCCAGCTCTGCAGTGAGGCCAGAGGACAGGAAGGGAGCCCGGCACCAGCAGACAGCTTGTGACCTGGCAGACTTAACCAGCAGGACTGCAGCCCTCGGATGGCATCAGTAGAAAATCACTATGGTGGGAATTCTTAATGGTTCTGGGGGTGCTGCCAAGCCCCCTGCATACCACAGCAAGGGTTGGGAGATACTGTGCCTTCCCCTTCCCCAGGGAAATCCACCTGCAGGGCTCCATCCCGCTCTATAATCCTTTCTCTGGAGTGGAAACCTGTTTGTCAGACAGTTAAGATGAGACAAATCCCTGCATGGGGTGAGCTATGCCAACCTGATGGCTATAAATCTACAGTAGCAGTAGCTTTTCCAGATGGCCTGCATCAGTTTCTATGTGCTAGTGCTTTGTTTCCACTCTTCCACTCTTTCTAGCTGTCCTGAAAAATGCATTTAAGTGGAGAATAAGCATTGTTACCGTTCAGGGAGAAGAATAAATGATTCTACAGGTGTGCTTTTACCAGCTGGTAAAACTATATCAGCAGATTTATTCAGTGAGTGGCCGCATGAGCAAATTACCACCTGGAAAATATCATCTCCTCCCTGTAATCGTTCTGCCCTGTGGTGCCTGGTTTTAGGGAGCTGCTGCTGGGCAGCAGCGTGCTGGGGAGGACGGTTGGCTGGAGGGGGTTTCCAGGGCTGTGTCTGCACCAGTGAGCGCAGCATCAGGCTGCTGGTTGCACAAGGCCAGGTGTCCTACATCAGCACCCTCGTGGCTGCTGAAACCCCTCCGTTCTTAAATCGGTGCAGACGCAGCGTTTGGACCAGGCCCAGTGCCGGAAACACCCCGTGATCTCTGCCAGGTTTGCCTGCGGCTCTACAGAGCGTCAGTCACGGGAGGTTTCGGAACGGTTCTTGGAAAGCTTTTCAAAGCTCAAGCTCTGCCATTCAAGTGTGGTCCTAAAACAATTAAAAAAAAAAAAAAAAACCACAACAAAACAAAGCTGAGAAAACTTGGTGCGAAATTATCTGATACTTTCTCGCTGTAACAACAGGAGAAAAATGTTCAGAACTCAGCTAATTATTGGTGTTCTCTCTGCTGGCTATTTTTTACTGAATTTGTCTTTTTTTTTTTTCTGCTATTTTCTTCCAAAATTGACACCACAGCAGCTTGCAGCTGCCATCATGCCATTAGTTTTAAATGGGGCTTTAAAGACTTATTTTTAGGAAAAATGAGTCACCGAACACCACGGTGGCCAAAATGAAATTGAGAAATAACAACAATTCATCACGAAGTTCACTGAATTACTGCATTTGCAGAGGAAAAAAAGTACAATTGCCAAGAAGCAAAATAGCTTCCCAGTACTGATTCATCATGAAAAAATTAAATTGGCTGGAGCACAAGTGTTAGGGATGGGCGATGGCAGGAAAGATCCTAGAGCCATTGGCAGTCCCTTACCATAAGCACAGGCAACTTGTTACCTCTCATTTTCATTTCATTTTACACATGGTCCCACATGGTTTCCTTATGTTTTGAAGCAATCAGCACAGAGTGGGGAAAACAGATTTCTCGGAGCTTTAAATCATATCTTGGGATTTTCAAGCAAAACATCCAAGACCAGCTGAAGGTGCTAAATCATTTCAGGGCTGTGAGTCACACTGCTTGGAGTGAAACTGCACCTGCTGTACTTACAGCTTTTGCCCTCGCTTGGACCAGGGGTAAAGTTCTCCCTTTTCCTCTGCTGTGGATGGCTGCTCTGCTCCACTCCTCCTGGGTTTGGGCTGTTTGTGCCCTGGGATAGGAGATGCTCCCAGCTGTCTGCTCTGTGTGCAGTGTCAGGGTAGCGCACGCCTGAGACCACGGGTGGAAGGGAAGAGCTGACCTTGTCTATAAATCTTTTTCCTGGCATTTGAGGAAGTTCACATTGCATCCTGTGGTCACCTCCTCCTCACTCACAGAACCACAGAATCAGTAAGGCTGCAAAAGACCTTTAGGATCATTGAGTGAAGCCGTTAACCCAGCACCGTGATCACCACTAAACCATATCCCATATCCGCGTGCCTTTTGAACACTTCCAGGGGTGGTGATTCCACCACTTCCCTGGGCAGTCCATTCCAATGCCTGACAACCCTTTCAGTGAAAAAATTTGTCGTAATATCTAAACTAAACATCATGCAAGAAGAGTCAGAGGGTGGTCACCACCTGCCAGACTGGGAGGTTGCTGCTGCTTTCTCCAAGGCTGCTGGATGGTGAGCACCAGTGAATTAAATGTAAAGGTAGTTTTAATGCTTTTAAATCAGCAGTGGTGGGTTTTGTGGTGTTCTGCCATCCCCTTGGGGAAGCTGAGACCAGCATCAATTGGATGAACTGGGATGGTGCTGCTGGGTCAATGAAGGTGTGTAGGACTAGGGAGGGTGAAGCCAAGCCAAGCAGCATCACTCCGTCAGAGTGGTTTGTCAAAACTTGGAGCTCCGTCCTGACTTTGCCCTGGCCTGCCATACTTCTGCTAACAGGACCTCTCAGCCACTTGGAGTCAGTCCCACCAGCCTCATCCACCTGCCTCACCAGTCTGCTACTCCCGCTTTGTGCCATGGTGGTGCCGTGATGTGAATGCCAAAGAGCTGCTCATTTTGGAGTGAAACATCTGCAAGGGCAGGATAGGTGCGTGGCCAGCGCTGAGATCCCTGTCCCAGGCCTTTCCCCTTGCAGGGATGCGCTGGCTGCAGCACGTGCCTGGCTGCAGGGAGGAGGCACAGCCTGCCCTCGCTGTGTCCCCTCACGGGCTGGAGAGGATGTCACATGTGTTGTCTGCTGGACATCCGCTGCGCCAGCAGCTGTGACCCCGGGAGAGCCGTATTTCTGCCAGATCTTTCTGCTGCTCTCCCCGGGTTGTTCACATGCAGCCTTCACTGGAGAGCCCTTTTCTTTCAGCTCTGGGCAAGGGGATGGTGAATTTCTCCAGCTCCCTGCCAGCATGGCCAGTGCCCGCTGGGGCTGCAGTGGGTTGCTTTCCAAGTCACTGGAGGCCAGCAGTGAGGCACAGCTGCTGCTGGCAGAGGCAACTTGCTTATCAGATATCCGCCCTGCTTCCTTCCCACAGGGAAGGGCTTGGATCAGCTGTCACCGAGCCCCGTGCCAGATGCAGGGTCCAGTAAAGCATCCATAGCCTGTATCGAGGGTCCTGGCACAGGAGACAGAGACGTGGCTGCAGCACGGGGAGAGGAAGTGGGACCCAACGGGCCAGGGCTGTGCCTCCCTAGGCAGGTGTGTAAGTGAGAGGGTTGTTGCGGGGAGAAAGAGTCAGAGCCAGACTTGAGTGATCCCTGGTCCCAAAGGACCGTAGCTGGTGGTGTCATGACATGGTAAGGTGAGGGGTGACCTGCAGAAATCCATTAGGAACAGGCAGCCACCACTGCAGCCTGGACACGTGTGGAGGGAACGGCCACACACTGACACCTGGTGATGGACGCAAAGAAGGGCAGCCCAGCTTCACCTCCCGGGAGCTCCTGATGCTGCTGCTTCATGTGCATCCCAGTGGGGGGGTAGCCCATAAGTGTCCTTGGAGGTCCTGGCAGCTTGATGGTATCTTTCCATACATCATTAGGTTTAGGAGCTCAGCAGCTCCCATAGTTGCTTGTAGCCATGAGATTTGAATGAGATGACCTTTAAAGATCACTTCCAACCCAAACTGTTCTTTGATTCAGTGATGTACGCTAAATCTCAGTTCCGTGATGGAAAAGCTGCGTTTGGAAAACCCGGAATGTAGATGGAGGTGTCTCCCCTCTAAGTCTCTCAGCTGCAGGCATGTCCACAAAGACTTGCTGGTGACTGATGTATAGGACAAGATGGTTCCTGGCTAACCTCAGGACAAAAGCCATGGAAAGCTACATGTCACCATCTGCCAGCTCTGGAGGTGGCTCATATGACAGCAGTGTCTGGACCATAGATGCTATCAGCCTTGGCACCCTGAGATTCTTTGACCCACTGTCCACTCTCTGATCTTATTTCCTTCTCAGTTCAGGACTGGTTTGTTCAGAACAGCACATACTCCCCAGCCAGGGCCCAGCAATGTGTGTTCATCAGAAATTATTTGCCATAACAAACTTTTCCTTATTAAAAGAAAATGTTTCTCAACCAGTTCTTCAAAGCTGGTCTGCAGAGGCCGCCCTAATGGCATATCTGAGTCTCCAGCTGGGTGATTACAGCTTTTATTTGCCCAGCAAATTCTCACTCAGTGCAAAAAGCTCAAATGAAGATGCTGATAAAGCACCGTGTCCCTCCTGGCTGCAGGGGAACCAGGAGACCTCTCTCTGACCCCTGCCTGTATCAGACTGGCAGGAAAGGAGAGCTCTGCAGCCAAGGGTGCAGGGCAGAAGCACAGCTCCAGTACCATCTCTAAGGTGTTGGCATGGGGACAGCCTGGTTGCACTTCGCCAGATGTGAACACCTTTCCTGGAAAGTCCTAATGGGATCTGCTAGAGTTGGCAGTGACACAGGTCGTGCTGAGGTCACTGCAGCGGAGCAGCCCTGGGGCTGCACTGTGCTCGTGGTTATGCACAGCAGTGGCCACGAATCAGTCTCAAGACCATCTCTCTGTGTGACACTGAGCCAAGGTCTGTGTCCTTCTCCAAGCAGTGGCTTGGACACCCACGTGTGGCACAAGTACAGATGTTTCAGCCCTGCCCGCTGCTCCCACACTGTGCACAAAGTGGGAGGGTGACTGAGCTGTGCTGAGGGTGACTCTGTTTTAGACCAAAAATCATTTTCTCTTCTGAATACCAAGCCCAGCACCTGCCAAACCCTCGCAATTGAAAACATGATGTCAGAGGGATGGGACCTTTGTGTTTGCCACCTACGGAGGAGAAGGGCACGGCGCTGCTGCTGGGAAACAAAACTGCCAGGAGCCTTCGGGGAAAAAAGTGTTTTAATTGCCTTGCAAGGCTGATGAAAAAGATTCGAAGAAGACAAAATTACCCTTTTTAATTTTTTAGCTAGGAGATTTGCCGATGCTTTCCCCGGCGCAAAATTTGCGAGCTGGCCATGCTTGAGCAGAGTTTGTTTGAAAAGATTTTTCAGAGGTTATTTGCTGCATTAATGAGAAGCTAAGGGAGGAGGCTGGTACAACCGTGGGAAGGAGGTTTTTATTTTGTTCTTTGCATATTTGCATTGAATTGCTCTGGGGAGAGGAAGAAGCTTCAGGAAAACAAATTCCAGTTGTTTCATTTTCCTCCTCACAAAAAAAAGAGAGAGAATGTTTAGGGTTTCAAAGCCATGTTTCCTTTAGAGATTTACCACATGGTTACTGGCACTGATGGTATCACAGCCCTGAGATTTTCACTATGATAGCAGTGTGTTTTAACAGGGATATAAAAGTCCCACAGTGTGTCCTTGTGTGGAACAAAGCTGCAAGTATAGAGCAATGCATGGTGGGTCTCAGTCTTGACCATTCTGGGTGGTAATCTCAGGAGGGAGCATTGTACAGATGCAGTGAAATTACAACCCAAACATCGTCAAGATGGGCAGTTTTCTTCCTGATTTAATGAGACATTATATTGAAACAAGGATCAGGAAAAAAGGTAGAAACCCCAGCTGTTTCTGTTGGTTGATGCATCAGATGTGATGTTTGAGAATGTGGGGAGGAAGAAAAAGAGTGTGAAACATGCCTTTAGTTCAGAGGAACAGGGAAGGTATCTTTTCTTCTGGGAGGTGGTTTAACTTTGTTTGTGGGCCTGGGTAAATACAATTCAGCTTGTGCTGTGCCTGCACAGGCTTGTAGGGTGAAGGCAGGAAGAGAGGGCAGAAGAATTTTCAGCCAGATTGCTCTGGATTGAACCAGGTGTCGAAATCTGTGGTCTCCTCCAATGGATAAGAAACTTTCTCTCCTAGGGCAGCTCCCCAGATCCTCAGCCCATGCCAAATGTGAAATTGCTTGTTGGGCAATGAGGGAATATGTGGGAAGAGTTAGATGGAACATTGTCCCAGTGTAGCTGTCATTTTTGACATTAGCCAAGGGAGTCCTTCCTTGCCATCCGTGACTGCTTGTCAAATGTGACAGTGACATTTAAATGCTAACTGGTTTCTTGTCAAATGGCTTCCAATTTGCTTCTGCTTTGCAGGTGTTCCCTTCCCCAAGCAGTTCCAGCAAGTTTGCACCAAGATCCTCACCCGCCTCTTCCGTGTCTTTGTCCATGTCTATATCCACCACTTTGACAGCATCATCAACATGGGTGCTGAGGCTCATGTCAACACCTGCTACAAGCACTTTTACTACTTCATCAGGGAGTTCAGCCTCATTGACCACCGGGAGCTGGAGCCTTTGGTAAGGATGCCCCAGGGATGGGGAAGGTGGAGGGTGAGAGTGGCATGAGAGAACACAGCACTGGTAGATTCAGGTGGGGGCAGGACTCTGAGCAGTGCAGTCACCCTGTCCGGACTCTTTCAGCCACCCTGCCTCAGAAACACAGTCATGTTTTCTGTCCTGTAACCATCAGCCTTAGTCCTCTAAGAGAGAACTTCTCAGCAACATCAAGGAAATCCTTTGCCCTTGGAAAACCCTCCTTAAACTTTGCTTCTGCTGTGGTGTCTGTGAATCGCTCTTCAGTACCCTCAGGGCCACCCCAGTGTAGTGTCCCTCCATCCTGACTTGGTAGCTCTGATGCAATTTGCACATCAAAGTTATTTCCAGCCACTTGTGTCCACATGGCTTTCAGGGGTCAGGTTTGAGCCAAAGCCTCCTTTCCACAGTCTTGAGTTTTCCTTTTAGCAGACCAAGGTTCCTGCTTGAGATCCCAGTGTGAATTACAATGAGGCTGCAGGGAAGGCAAGCCCCAGTAGGACACGCAGCTTCAGACAACAACAGCTATCAAGGCCAAACTTGAGAAGCCTCACTGAAGCTGCCAGTTTCCCTGCAGCTCCCCTTGGGAAGCAATTAGCCAGGCAAAGTGTCAATCCTTGAAAACAGCAGGACTGGTGGGAAGCAGAGACCAGACAGCCTGGCCACATAAACTAGGAAAAGCACATCGTTTTGTAAGAGATACAAGTGTGTCACAGGCAAGGCTGAGTGTAGTGTGACCGAGAGAGAGCATGTTGCAGTGGGGAGAAGAATTATTAGGAAACCCTGTAGTTACCATTCTGTGATAAGGGCTGGG
Source organism: Pseudotriccus pelzelni (assembly GCA_035584735.1). Lineage (NCBI taxonomy): Eukaryota > Metazoa > Chordata > Aves > Passeriformes > Tyrannidae > Pseudotriccus > Pseudotriccus pelzelni. The sequence goes on from JAWMRA010000005.1 coordinate 8,634,530, forward strand.
TTGCAGAAAATGCCGTATTCAGCAGCAGAGAGTCAGGGAAGACCAAGAGGGCCTGGTCCCAGAAAGAACTAAGAAACATCCCAGGATGAGCTGCCTGTTTAGGATCTGGATGTGGGGGAGATGCCCCTGCCCCTAAATGCCAAGCACTCTACTCCTCTGCATTCATTTATCTCAGTCAATTGGCTGCCTGTCTGCTCTGATCATGATTTTGGGCGGATGGAGAGATGATGGTCTAATCAGGGGAGACTTGAATGACCACAGTATCTACTTTAATTATTTTTGTAGAATTTGATTGTGACACTTATTACACAATGGCCCTCAGCTCCAGCAAATGGCAGCTCAGCACCAGTCTGTCCTCTGTTCCTCTCCAGTGCTCCTCATGACAAAGTTCTTCAGCATTGATAAACATCCCATAATTTTGTCATCCCCTTGGACTGATGCTTGCTAATGTTAAATAATTAGCACCTAATAGCCAAAGCAGAGGCTGACATTGCTAAACAGGCTTTCAATGTCAGTGACTCACATGCAACATGAGATGATTGATGGGTCTGGATGAATCTAAGATGAACAGATTTTTCCCCCTTGATGCAACTAGGGTTAAACTACAAGGAAATGAGACACATTTGCCTCTGGTCTATCTTTATCTCATTGCCTGGCATTCAAGCCTCAAGCAGACCCAACCACAGGGTTGGGAGGAAGGGCCAGGGAGGAGGAAGGACCTCCTTCCCTCAGGCATTGAGTTGCCGTAGGTGCATATGAGAGTGTCCTGCAACCAGACTGCCTCATGAGCCCAGACAACTGTCCTAACCTTGCATTTGCATGCCTGGGGTTAGTCCCCATGAATCCATGGCAGAGGAGACTCCTGCCTGCAGAGGTGCCTGTTCCCCACATGTGATTATGGAAGGCCACCAGGCACGTGGGGAGAGCACATCTGGAGCATGACAGCCAGTCTGAGTCCTGTATTGTGGTTGGAGCATTCCTGACATGGAATTCTGCTGAGGAGCCCCAGTCTGCAGGGTTTGGAGTAAGGAAAAAACCCAACAACCCAGCATGTCCTTAGCCAGAAAATTCACTGTAAGGCCGAAATAGCTTGGAAAAATTACAGGGGTGAAGGAGTTCTCGGTTTCTAAGCCTTTCTCTGGCTGAACCTCCCTTTGCTGTTTCAATTTCCCTTTTGTCAAGCTTCTTTTGGATGTGATTTCTTAACAAATCTTGGGAACTGAGAAGGAGATCCTTTTTACAGTCAGAATTAGAGAAAGGCAGTTATACACTCTCTTTAACAAATCAATAGATTTGGGGGCAGAGAGAAGCTGTGCACTTGCCTCCCTGACAAGGGCAGGACACGGTGCTGGGCTGCAGCACTGGCAGGAGTCCAGCTGGTTACACACTAAGGCAGAGCTGTGCGGTCATTCTACTTGCCTTGTTCTTCTTTTTTCAGTTGTATTCTTCCTTCTCCACAGACCAGTCCTACTTCAGATCCATTTTGGGAGTACATTTTCATGTGCAAACCTTCCTCTGGGGTGCATGGGGGGATCTGTGTGCACATGCAAATTCACAAGCCGTGAATCTGACGAGCCAGAATCACACTTTCCTCGCTGCAGCAATGTATGTGATTTAGAAACTATTTGTTGAGCTCCTTAAGGCAAGGACAAATACCATCTTCCACCAGCTGAAAGCTGGACATTGTCCTAGTGCAGCTGGCATGATGCCATTCTGACTGAAGAAAACAGTCTCTTAGCCTAAACAGAGCTTGGTCTGGCTGGAGGTTTCCTGTGGCCTCTGTTGTTAGCACTCATTTGCATTGCAGTGTGACTGTGGGATCCCTTGCCAAAACCACAGGTCCTCTGGGTGAGCTGGGGTCAATTCCCAGAGCAAGAACTGGGAGCAGCTCCATGGTAGCTGCAAAGAGAGGCTCTGAGTGGCATCGTCTTGTCTGGCTGCTCCACGGCTGAGCAGGACCTGCACCTTTCAGTGTCTCAGCCAAAGCTCTTTCCTTGGACTGCTCTCAAAGCTAGAGCACAGCCAAAATAATAAGGATGCCAGGATGGAGCTGCTGAGGCAGAGCAGTTCCCAGGAGGGCTGCATGGGAAAGAGAGAAACGCTCCCTGAGACTCCCACAGTTCCTTCCTCGGGTTGGTTTTGGACACCTGCCAAACTGCCTGACACGTCACGCTACTCAAACCTGTCTTTTGCACTTACTGTTTCTTTCCTTTCTCTCCCCCTTCAATGCAGAAAGAAATGACAGAACGAATTTGCCACTGAAGTATTCTGGCAGGGGAACTCTGCTGGCTTATTCGGAGTCCAACAGGACAAGACACCCTGTGGTGGGAGACCCACTCCCAAGGACATGCTGGGGGCATTCCAAATCAGTGAACTATGAATGCTGCAGAAGAGCCTCTTCAGGCCAGGGCCAAATCCCAAGTTTTCCAAGAACCTCTGGACAGGCTTTTCTTGTAATAGATTCCAGTGTCTGTTGTATGGTTCCTGTTTCAGAAAGCCACTGACTTACTGAAGAAGGAGGCACACTTGGTTCAGTTTTGCACACTCTGGTTTCTGGGACTCAACCCCATGTCCAATATCAAACTTTCAGCGACACTTCCTCTTGTTTTGTCTTCAGCTACACTGATCACCAGATATTTAAGTAGCCACTCCTGCCCTGTGAGCAGGTGTGACCTTGGCTGTTACCTTTCCCACATGCAGTGGGTGTGTGATAACACCTGAGATCAGCCCTGCAAAGCTGGTGACATTTCATCCCAGCTGCCTTCACGGGCTTAGTTGTTGATGTACTCTTTTTGACCATGAGCTGTGAATGCCTCACTTTCTGCCCTAATTCATGCTTCACCAAAGGGACCATTTTTCCTTTCAAGAGATTTTTCCACATTTGGAAGAGGGGACTTCGTAATGTTCCAGGATGCATCCAACACTGCTTGGACTAATGGCAAGGTAGCCCCATGACCGAGGTGGTGCACCAGGTCACTTCTCAGTGTGATCAGCACAGTCTACAATGAGAAAGTCTCAAAAAGCGGTGGAAAGAAACTGTTGCCAGAAAACAACATTTTCAATATGTCAGCATTTCCTGATACGTTGTCTTGGTTCAAGATCAGCAGGTGCTGGCTGTTGAAATTGTCGCTTTTCCATTTCCAACCTTACAGCAGGTGAAAAAGGACTTTAAGAGACATCTCATCTGCTCTGTTCTTGAGGCCCCCTTCCAAAGCAATGTGATTCTTAAACCTTTTTTGACCTTCTGAAAGCATGCCATTGCTACCTGGTCTGTGCCATTACTGCTCTGAAAAGTATGTCTCAAAATTTCTTCCCCTTCTGCTTGCAGTGCCTGATAATTAATGTTGTGTTCCCTGTGCCATTTCTCTTTTGACAAAAGTATTTTTATTTTTCTTTTTTGGGGGAGTTAAAATCAATTTGTCTGAGCCACAGAATTGTTATGTTTGTGTTTCCTGCTCTTTTTTGGGGGGAAAGTTTTGTATGCAAAATGCACAGATGATATTTATAACCTGGGGTTTGCCCATTTTTGGGGGAGGGAGGGGATATGGCTAGAAAATGTAAATATTTAGGCCAACATTACAGTGCACAAGTGAATTTTTAGTGCTCTAAGCACTTACTTTGTTGTGAGAATCTATTTTTTTTTTTAAATCTTGTGTACCAGAAGTATATTTTTACATGGAAATAAACCAGAGCAAAATGGACACGAAACCACCTGACACATCATTACAATATTTTCTGTGTAAAATAATCAAAGTCCAAACATATTTGTTCTGTTACAAATTAAAGAAACATTAATAATGTTCTGCCTTTCCGAGGAGTGAGGCCTGGCTGTTCTCCAAGCACAGCACCCTCTGGGAGCTGGTAAGGTTGGGAATTATGGAGAAGCTGCCTCACCAGTGGGGTCTGAGGGATGAACTGGTAGCAACCTACAACTACTTCAAGGTGAGGTACTAAGATGACAAAGTCAATCTCTTCTCAGCCATGGAAGATGGTGAGACAGTGAGCAACAGCCACAGTTTGTAGCTTGGGAGATTCAAATTAGACAATGGAACCCAAAATCCATGGGAATTGTGCTGTCAGTGAACAGATACCCGTAGAGAAAGCATTAACCTCCCTGGGTTAAACAAGACTTGGTGTAAATAATTTCCATAAATAAATAAAGCACAGAAGCCTGCTTTAATTTTTGTCCTCCACTTGTCCTGCAGCAATAAATTCCACTAGGTAATTATGCACTATGCCTTATGAAAGGGGAGTGTACTTTTTAACCCATGCCTGAGGATTTCAGCCCTGTTGCTTTGGGATTGTTTCCTGTTTACCTCCTCCACACCATGGAGGTTCCTTGTGGAAGAGAAAACACTGTTTTTGAAAGATCAACTCACAGGCTCATCTCCAGTACCAATTTAAAAAGAATTTCAAAGGTCTTTTTTTTTGTTGTTTTCTTTTTCACACCCTCCCTTTTCTTTTTAATCTGATTTACCCAAGGAAATAATGGTCTTGATCGTGCTGTGACAACTGTATCTTTAGTAATTCTGGAAGCAGTTTAGAAAGGGGAGAGAGGGAGATCATTTACTGCCAGAGAGGCCTTTCTGTCTCTCTCAAAGACACTGAGCTAATCCCCAGGTCCTCATCCATCTGAGTGCCTTCCAGCCTGGAGAGTTTACTGTTGGAGCATAGCAGAGATGTTTATGAAGCAGAAAGCACTGAGATAACTACCTGAGTCAAACTTCTCCTTTCAGGAGGCTGAAGTGTGCCTGTGAGGCTCCAACATCCCCAGAGCTTCAACAAACATCCCTGAGCAATTTGAAAGCAGGCAGGAACACTGGGATGCTTGAAATATGCACATATCACTTGTTAGCCCCAGCTCCTCAAATGACTCATCTGCTCAGCTGCCTGCCAGGTGCCTGGGACTCATCTGTCTCTGTGCAAAATTCCTTGGCTCTTCTGATGAAAGGGAGATGTGCCACTGCCAGGGTTTTGTTTTTCTTCTCTGCAGCCGCCCATTTCCTTTGGGACTGAACAAAAGGCTGTGGTGCTGGTCACCAGGTCAGATAGGGGCTGGCATGGGACAGACACTGTGCTATGCAATATCTGCAGACGTTGGAGAATTTAGGAACAGCTTTGGATGGGAGAAAAAGGGTTTTGGGGAACTAAGTGCCACAGTGAAGGAACAAGGAGAGGGGTTGAGCTCACCCAGTAAGCATATTGCCTTTGGCCAGGCTTGGGCAGGGCTCAAGGCTGACCTACCCTGGCAGGAGACCCACTGGCAACCCAGTGGGGTTGATCCGTGGCAGGGGGTTTGCTGGTCTGAGTGGTGGCTCCTGGGTTTAAACTTGTCCATGCTAAGGTTGAACAGTCCTGGGTGAATGCTCACAGTAATCATGACATGATCTAGTCTGAGATGTACCTCCTGTGTTGGTAAAAGCTTGTAAAATGTAAGAGAGAAATGGAAGAGAGAAAAAGGAGACAATTAGAAGCTGTTTTTTCCAAGGGGCCAAAATCTGTCCGTGCTGCAAGACGACCATGAATCCACTCAGGATCAGAAAGGAGTGAGATGAGTTAATAACATTGTTAGGTTAATAACACTAATAACACTGCGGCATTCCTTGATTACTTTTTTGGATGTGGGCTAACATTCAAAAGACTTTCTTGACTAGAGGCGAGAGTGTTTCTCTTGAACGTGTACAGCTTTTACTTTCTGGGGGCTGATGGCTGTGCAAACACAGCCTGGTCAGCCGGATTCCCTCGTGCAGGTCAGGGAAGGATAAATGACTCACAAATGTCAAAAAAAACCTCCAAGCAAGAGTGTGGCATTCAGGTCACTGTTGAAAAGAGACCCTGAGTCAGAGCTGAAATTCCAGCAGTGTCTGTGGGGCGACTGCATGTCTGCGTGAAGGTAAAACAGAGCACCAGCAAATGAAGTCTTTTACACAAGGGTTGCTTTCTATAGAGGTGGCTGTGGGAGAAACAACAGCATGCAAATTTCCTGAAGGTTTCAGTGGAACACAATCCATTCATGTCCAGTGAGGCACCTTACTTTGATGCTTTGGAGATACCAGGTGATGTCATCTGCTACTGACATCCGTAGGGAAGGACTCACTGCCCGTGCAGTCACTCACTGCTGGCCACACTTGGACTGCCCCGGCATCTCCAGTCTCTTCCAATGTCTGAGCTCACCCAACCTTTCTCCAACTGGGCCAGCCACAGATTCCTTGGCAGCAACAAGGACAACTGGGATAGCACTATTTAGATGATACCCATTGGATACTAAGGGAGTGCAGCAGCTCCACGGTTGCTGCTTCTGTAAAGTATTTGGCACCTGGGGACTTCATAGGAACCCTGGATTGTAGGGCTTCTCTTGCAGAACAGTTGTGTCCAGGGACTGGCTGCTGGGCACGGGTTGCTCCATATTCAGCAAGTGATGGTATGCATTCAACATCATCCTGCCAGGAACAATAATTGTGAGGGCATGAAAGAGGATCTATATTTTCAGGATTCTTCAACTTGTGTGACTCTTCAGCCTGTTTTAGAAGGAGAAGGTTCACCACCATTTGGGTAATCCTCCAGCAGCAATTTTATTGTTAACTTTAATGAAGCTGTACCACACGGGGGTTGCCCTACTGGGACAGACCTTTATAATCTCATATTTATTATCCACTAGGCCAGTTACCAACTGCTTTGGTCTATGCTCTAACAACAGAGCGAGGTAAGCATTTTGCCATCCGTTCATGTGGCTGTCAGGTGAGCATCTGTGAGAGCTGGCAGTCTCAGGGCAAAGTGCTGTAGACATCCTGGGCTGGAGGCCAGGACCAGCACTGCACTCATGGTCTCTCTCCCTTGGGGACAGTCTTACTCCTGCAGATTTCAGGCAGTGCCAGAATTCTCCACTCTTATGTGCACCATGGGGAATAAGAACTGAGATTTACACAAGGTCTCCGTCCCAGCCTGAAGTAGCAAGGAAGATGGTGCCGGTTCTGGTAGGTGCGTATAGGTGGAGATAATGTTACAGAAGGTCTTGTTTTCTAATGCTGTGGAAAATGTTCTGCTGATTTGGTGACTGTGCTCATTTCTGAGGACTTGTTTTCCTTTCAGTCCTTGGATTGCTTCTGGAACTCATAACTGGCCTTCTTAGGAACACAGATAATATTTTCTCTGTGCTGGAAGCAGCAGCCCCAGCATCTTGTCTAAGTCTTTGTTGCTTGACTTTGCAACCTGCTTGACATTACTGCTCTCTGATGCAAAAATAAACACCTAAGTAGATCAGGAATGCAGTGAAATGAAACTGGGATTCTGTATTTGAAAATGTCACCACTCAGAGGGAAAATCATCTTCCCACTTTTGTTTGTAACAGTTACAACAATTTTCTCCCCAAGACACCCTTTTTGTGCTGTAACTTCCAAATTCATTACAACTCACAGACACTTATGTCTGTAACTTACGATCTTGAAACCAGCCCATAGCGATAGGAGGATTAAAGAATTCTCTCCTCCCACACAAGCACATGAGGAAAGACTCTGAGAGCCTCCCTCTTCTGTTCTCATTACTTGTACAGCAACATCTCTCATGTCTGAGGAGCCCAGTTGGGTAGGATGAAGATAATCAACCCTCTCTTGTCAAATGAATTTCCTGAGAGTGTTGCTCATCCCCAGCCCCAAGACTTTTTATCCATGAGTAAATACTGCCTAAATCTCTAGGCATCTCAGATGGATGTAGCATGCACAGTGTCATAGGATAAAACTGCAGCATTCAGAACTTTGGCCAAAGAGGTCACTCATCTGAGCAATGTCCCAAGGAACCCCAGGGCATGAGACAGCTTAGCCCTGTTCATTCTAACAAGAATATATCATCCAAACACCACGTGTAAACATCATCAGATCTCCCCTCCGTTGTCCAATGAGGAACTGTTGAGGATGAAATGCAGTCTGGACTGGTAGAAGTCACTGCTGCTGCTGAGAAGCTGTTTGGGGTTTATGGGGCAGTTCAGGGGCGCACAGTGACAGCCTCTAATGATCGGCTTGCACAGTGGACACAAGCATTTTTCTGCTTGTTTCCAGAAGGTTTGGTTTGTTGGTCTCCAGATGGCCACATGTTTTCCAGGTCGCATGTTACTCAGGCTCTCCATTAAATAGAGTCAGTTCAGGATCTCTGTCCCAGTGGGCAGTGGGCTGGCACTGTGTGAAGGTACAAGTACTCCTCATGGATTTGGCTACAGGAAAAGCAGCTTTCAGCCTGGTATTCACATCCACACGGAAAATTTTAATGTCCATTTTGAGAATTTTCCCCTGTCCCCTGCTATGAACATCTTTGCCAGACAGAACACTGAAATGTGGTCTCTAGAGGTAGAGATATCCCATGCTACTGATAATGAATCATAAGGTTTTCTGCAAGAAACAGTGCTTCCTCTCTTTTTTTGGGTATTTTTTTAGGGAATGGGGTGGGAGTGGAGAAGGGACATTCACAAAAGAGTGACACAGATGCTTGATCCTGGAAAATGTGATTGCATAAGCCTCTCTCTGGGTTTAATTGCCTGAATTTTCAGAGAAACTGAGCCTGCACAAATTCCTTGAACAACAGAGGGAACAGTACATGCTGTGTGTCCTGAAAAGCAGACTAGATTGCAGGTGCTTAAATATAGATTCAGGTGCTTGGCTTTGAGCAGATAAGAGCAGAATAATTCTAGCCAAGGCTTGAAATAATTTCAGTAGGAAAACAGAGGCCAAAGTACTGTGATCCATTTGTAACACTGCTAAATCAAAACTGGCTTGGGTAATTGCTTCTTATTTTGCCTAACGGCCAGGACAGATGGCTCCTTCTCTTCTCTGCTACATGGGTAAAAAGCAGACATGTACTTGCAAAGCTATTAAAAAAATAAAATAAGAAGTCATGTGGCAGAACTACTTATTGTAGTTAATAAAACAATTATACTGTTTGAGGGGGTGCTTTCTTCTTCATTTTTCATGGGGCTCAAATATTAGCATAAGCATTTCCTAGAAATACCATGCCTATATTCTATTAAAAACCACAAAATGAAAAACAAAATGCCTTTTTTTTTTTTTTTTCCTGCATTATAACAGACTAAATTGAAACAAGATTTGCCCTCTGGTTAAGTGTGTTGTGCAGCTGGGTTATCTTGCAAGTAACAAAAGGGAAAGAAAACCAACAACTCAAGTACCTACACCTTGCTTTGAGAACAGAGCCTGCTTTCACAGGCAGAAGATGCTGTGTTGTGTAAGAGCCCTTTACCCGAGTGGAGAAAGGTGGGTCAAGGAGCAACGTGTGGGAATTAAAAATCCTGATGAATTCAATTTGAAAACACTCTACCAGAGCCTGAGATGACCTCCCCTGAGCTGACATGGGCCTAGATGTTGAGAGTCTGAATGTGGTGGCATGGATTTGAGCTACTCTTGCAGTCTACCCTTTACTTCTGTTCAAGTGGAACAGAAGAAAGGAAGATGTGCAGGCATAAGTCCTGAACCCTTCAAGGATAAAAGGTTTTGGTGTCCTGGAAACAGGTACAGAACAGCTGGTGGAGCACAAAGACTACTAATGGCCTCCATGAGGGGAGAGGGAAACAGGAATGTCCTCAACCTGGATAGGCCAGCAGAGATTCAAGTGGGGCGCAGCTGCTGGGAGGGGTTTCACTGTGGAGAAATATTCAGCTGGGCTTGCACCGTGTTGGACATCAGGGCACTGCACCAACACGCACACAAGTGCATCTCTAGGAAACCTGGCTTCAGTGCTTCTGCTGTTTGTACTACTGCCAGGTTGGTGGAGAGAACAAAGCATGCTTTCATCCTGGGAAAGGATACCACAAAGATACCACTGATGTTCGGTAACCCCATCCTGTTCTGGGACCCGTGCGCTTCAGCTGTCTCAGGCACCGCTCTGCTTCTGAGCTCTTTCCTTTGAACCCAGGTGAGGAATTGGCAGCTCTCAAACTGGGGTGCATCTTGGCCCCTTGGCAGAGAAGGCAGCAAGAGCAGGTAGCATATGTCTTAACTTGCCTTGGATTTGCTGATCTCGTGGCTTTGAGAGTTGTGGGTACCAAGCTGCGTGTCCAGACGGAAACCTTACAGCGCTGGGATGCTCGTGGGTTAAAGCTGTAATTCATTAACTAAGCTACAGTTTGTGTTTCAACTTGAGCCAGTTACACAACAGCCAACACTAGCAGAACTGAACAGCTTTGGGTGAAAAATATCCAAAAAATAACAAGTTATTGACCCTAAATGTGGCAGCAAAGTGGAAAGGTTTGGGACGGTATAGCCAAAAGAATTTGCTCTTGCATCACGGCAACTTGAAGATGGTTTCTGGTGGGCTGTGGGTGGAAAGAGCTATATGCCTTTGCCATCTGTAGTCCCCCAGGCTCTTTGCCATTTGGCAGTTACCGTCTCCCAGTTGAAATGGGTTAACACTGTGTGCGAATTCCCAGATCTTCGCAAATGCAAACTAAAATGAGTTGGAGCATCTATATGTGACTTCTGAAGTCTTGGTAACTTGGTAACTCGCAATTTACTTTGATTTTTGTACAGGCCTATTCAGGTTCCGCTTCAAAGTTTCCCATTATTGCTCTGGTGTCTGTAGACACACACTGCTGCAATGCTTGCAGTCTCTAGGCATCAACATGTCCCCCTTCCCGGAAAATCCAGTATCTCCATGGATATTTGAAATCCTTATGGAAAAGATACCGTATCACAAACAAGGTAGGGAGCAGTGTCTCACAGGAGTTCTTCTTGGACTTGATTTCAATCTTCTCTTTTTTTCTTTTTAATACAAACTCTAAATTTACCAAGTTTACATATTTTCATTTATTCTTCTAAAATGAGCAGAGAACTGAAATGTCACCCCAACTGAGAGTAACCTTATAAAATGTCAATTTGGATGGATATGGAAAAGAGCTACTTCTTGCCATCTTCTGCACAAATGAATCCACCTTCCTGCTCAGCCTTATGGTGGGAAATAGTACTGACAACTGCCTCTTCTTGAGCCCTTTTTAGCGCCTGAGAAATAGGTCAGCGCTTCTCTTTGTAAAACTGAAAGAAGGGCTCATCTTCAAATTCCAAAGTGAGGTTTCTGCTGTTAGTGAGCCCTTTTTCTCTCTTGGAGCTCTTGTGCAGAGCAGGTGCCTCGTGGCTCTGCGGAGAAGAGAACCTGATAGTTTTTCCAGGCGAATATATTTGCAGGCAATACAACCAGCCTAAAATAGGGATAAACCTGGGAAAATTATAAGCCTGATTCAGTAGTAATGATTTTAAAATATTTTATTGAAAGCATCTGAGTAGAACGTTCGTCTTTGCCACGGTGCTCCTACACTGCTGCCCCTCTGATGGAGCTGTTTGGGCCAGAGGAGACCTCATTTCTCTCTACAGCTCCCTGAAAGAAGGTCGCAGCCAGGGGAGGGTTGGTCTCTTCTCCACGCAACCAGTGACAGGACAAAGGGACACAGTCTTCGGCTGCACCAGGGCAGGTGTAGGCTGAACATCAAGGAGGAACTTCTTCAGAGCAGCGGTGATCAGACACGGGAACGGGCTGCCCCGGGAGGTGGTGGAGGCGTTTAAGGAGAGCCTGGACTGGTTGGCACGGTGCTATCGGTCGCAGGCTGGACTCGACGACCCCCAAGAGGTCTTTTTCCAGCCGAGCCGACGCCACGATGCCGGGAAGGAGCAGACCGGAGCTGCCAGACCCGCGGTCCGCGGTGCTCCCCCCGCTCGCCCGCCCTCAGCGGAGGCGCGGCCCCGCCCCGCGCGCACGCGCACCGCGCGGGCCGCCGGGCGCGCTCCCGGGGAAGGCGGACGCCGGGGATTGGGGGGGGGGGGCCACACACCCCATTCAGGTGCTCAAGCCTGTTAAACATGAAGTTTTACACTGCTGATGTCCCAGTTATGTAACAATTCCAGATTTCTATAAATTAAACCACAGACCCACCGTGGGTTTCTACTTTTGTTAGCTGGAAACGGGTCGAGCTGTTTTTGCCGGGAACATTTCTCCTCCTTTCAGCCGCTCTTACCCTTTTCCCCTCTCCCAGACACAAGAGCACCCCTGAATGGGTGTCTTACTCTCAACTCCTCCATTTCATTCCCTCCAAAAGTCACCTCCAAACTGATAACCACCTTCAGAATGCCACGTTTCCCACCGGAATGTGCCCTCAGTGTTTGTATCGGCACTGACACCAACTCCCTCTTTGAGGACTCACTGCTGAGGCCTCCCTGATGGGAAACGGGACGAGAGGTTTAATCTGGCTCCTGTGGGATTTCCCCTGGGGGGCCAACACATCCAAATAAGCCCAAAGACACACAAGAAAGGCTCATCTGGCTTCTCCTCCCCGCGCTGCGGGTCACGGCGTTGGTCATGTGAAGATCAGGGGTGAGGGTTATCGTAAGGAACTAAATAAACCCTGACAGTTCCACGGGGGATAAAAGGCACCATTCATGGAGCCTCTCTCTTCCCAACAGCCCTCATGCAAGCCCAGCATAAATCAGGAGAAGGCAAGAGCAGAGTGGCAGGCAGCCAAATTGCCAGGATCACGTCCGGCCTCGCCGTCTCCTGTGAGTTTTATCAGCATGTCAAACCTCGTGGTGGTCGTGGAGCGCTCACTGCCAAACCCCACTGCTCTGTCAGCCCTCCTAAACCAGGAATAGACTCTGGAAAGGAGTCTGTCCCTCCCTCCGCCTTTTATATACATGGGTTCATTTAAAATTATTAAAAAATAAAATAGAAAAGCAGAGAGGCTCAGGAAACATTAAAGGACCAGAACCAACTGGTCCTGAAACGCTTTCAAGGGAAGAACTTCCCTCCTAATGGACATGTTCCTTCAGAGACCCTCACTGACAGGATTCTTGTAGCCAGTCTGTCACCACAGGCTCACTGGCTGTCATGACTTTCAGGAAGTACCGGGATTTAACAGGACTGGCATAGAACCATGGAATACCCTGAGCTGAAAGGGACCCGCAGGGATCATCCAGCCCAACCGCTGGCCCTGCACAGACACCCCAACAATCCCACCCTGTCCCTCAGAGCGTCGCCCAAACCCTCCTGGAGCTCTGGCAGCCTTGGAGTTGTGACCATTTCCCTCTTCCAGTGCTCAACCAGCCTCTGGGGGAAGAACCTTTTCCTGATATCCTGCCTAACCCTCCCCTGGCACAGCTCCATGCTCTTATATCCTGAAGATATTCAGGCCAATTAGGTTACAAACCCTTGCACAAATTACAAACTCCAAGTCAACCTACTTGTACACTTACTAATCACCACCGGCAGGAGCAAACAGACTCCTGGCATTCCTACACATGGATTCCCACACTGAGGAATATGGTTAACCTTGTTCACACCTGCCCCACAGCTTTCACTGCTCTTCGTGGATAAAGAGCTCACATCACCCCATCTCCCCCACGCAGGAGGAACAAGGCTGGTGTGCCCAGTGGCAGAGATCCCAATGATCCCAGGCTGAGATGGAACTGGCTAAAAGCAAATCAGAGTCAACCCCGCACTCCAAAGCACAAGCCCCCCTCTCCCAGTGAATAATTCCCTAATGGCCTCACAGGGTTGATCATCAGGCCATTGATATCACTGATAACGGCAGGAATATTCTGGAAACACCATTTTGAAAGGTCTGTCCCTAACACTGAAGACCTTTAAATGACATTTCGAAGCTATGGGACTTTGGTTTCCATGGGTAGTGAGTTATTCCAGAGCTGTGTTCCATGTTCCCCTGACAACCTGCAGCTCAGGTGTGTCAGTGGGGAGTATCTGTCCTCCCAGACCGCAGCACTCGTCAACAGTTTATATCTGAAAGGTTATTCTCCAAAGGACCCCGTTTTGATTTTTGAGACAGAATCTAATGGAACCTCCTCTCACTTCTGTTAGGCTTTATCCTGGCAAGGGCAGCTGAAGAAAGAAAGCAGGAGTTGGGAAGCTTGGAGTTCTACACACCAATTTTAATGTCATTTTGTGAGCCCTCACCTCAATTTCCACACTTTCCACATCAGCACCGCTCAGTTCGAGCAAGTAAACTCCAACATCACTGAAATGTTGCAAAGCACAGAAGGACATACAGAAAATTCCTCTTGTTTAGTTATAACCTAACACTCTGTGGATGCCCACTAATAAAAACAAAGGAATTTGTCCTCTGTGATAAATCACCATCAGTGATTCACTTGCAGCCAGATCTCAGTGAGAACACAGCTTCTTGTGTCTTCATGGTATGGAAAATACTGGCTGTGGGGTGTCCCTGGAATTTTTCTTCAGGTTTCTGGTAGTCCAGGACCTGATTCCCTGCATTGTCGTGTCCTAAGGACACAGGCAGGAGCAACACAAATACTTTGGAATTCATTTTCAGCTTCATCTTCCCCAAATCACACTTTCTTGCCTTCTGAACACACTGTGAAACATCAGCAATGAGGACCGGTGTTTCAAAGCTCTCAAGTAGGAGAAACATTTTTGTTGCTGCTGGGTGAACACTCTGGATATTTTGCGGCTCCTGGGACCAGAGGACCCGCAGGTACCTCCCAGGTGAGATTCATTTTCACAAGGAATTCCACTAAGGGAGACAAGCCCTTCCTTACTCAGACACAGGGAGGATAACAAATCATTCTTGTCCAGTTTGATATCAGTTTGATAATCCAACATCCAAACGCAACAACTAGAGCATGCACTGATCACAACAGAGGAGGCAAGAAAGGTATGACCTGTGTTATTTCTCATTAGCCATTAACACATTTTTTCCCTGCACATTTCTCAAACCAAGGGACTGGATCTTTCTAAGACACTGACACAGATAAAATGAAACCTGCTCAACGTCACACATGGCTGGAGAGCACTGGGAAGGTGTACAAAGGCAGCTCAGCACGGGGGAGGTAGAACCAAGGATTTCCCACACAAAGGCACACAAACCTTTTTATTTTGGTAAGCAGAATCTGAAAGGTTAAAGGAGGGGAAGCCTCCAAACAGTCCTGCAAATAATTTCAGAGCTATCACAGCGATATTTAAACAGGAGGATGGTAACAAGTAATTTCTCAGCAAGGAGTGATAGTGATTTCTGATGTTATCACAATTATTGAGCCATTACCACCAGATAACCCAATACATGACTCCGTGTTGCAGCTCAGCTCTGTGTGTCACCCTGCCGTGGAACAAAGGGAGTTACATATTCTAAACAAACAGTCCTGGTGTTTGGTAACTCATCTTTTTTTTCAAATGTTCTCAAACCCTTTACCTGCTGAGCTCCCATCTGAGTGGAAACAGCCAAAGACCGTTTTCACGGAAAATGATTTTGGAACTCCGGGACAATATTCTCAACTATAATTATCACTTTTTAAGGAGAGAAAGAACAGAAAGAAAGAAATATCCCAGCACTTATTCACTAGCCTGACTAGATTTTGCAGATGATGGTTACTAGAAACAAGGCACCTGGGACACCTGGTTAAAAACCAGAAGGTGTGTGATGGCACGACTAATCCTGTTTACAGAGTGGCCTCTTGGTTTACATTGCTGCTGGGAGTGGGTTTGGGCCACGATTCCAGTTCTGGCAGAAGCACATTTTCCTCCCTGCCTGTCCTGGTGAGCTCTGGCAGCAGCACAGAGCAGGCTGCCGGGGCCAGGAGAGCCAACCACCTCAAAGCAAGATCAGCTGGGATGGATTTGTCAAAGCTCTTGGGCACCACCAGCTTGAAAGGCTTTATTCTGATGCCCCACTGTAGGGAACAAAGCCAGTTTAGAGGGAACTGAACTCTAATCAAAGTGCTATTGAAAATACATCCCAATGTTCACACCGTGGGAGCTCCACCCTCCATTCGGGAGCATCCTGCACTCATCCTCCTAAATTCTGGCCAGGTTTCCCCAGCAGTTTGGAGGGTTATCATCCTTCTCCAAGGGCTGATGTGCACCTGCATTTCCACGGCTTTGGAGGAGGCACGGAAGGAAAAGAAGGTTATGAGAAATAATTTCTTTCAGCCACAGTCTGACAGGTGGGAATAGGCAGGAGCTGCCATCCAGCAAAGAGCCAAAGGGATCCTGCCCCTCTGCTCAGCCCTGTGAGGCACGTCTGCAGTGCTGGGACCAGGTCTGGGCTCCTCAGGACAGGACAGACATGGATCTCCTGGAGGATGATTCCCCTATGAAGATGCTGAAGGGATGGAGCATCTCTGGGAGCAGGAAAGGCTGAGGGAGCTGGGGCTGTTCAGACACTGAGAGGGAAACTTTCCCAGTGTCTGCCGATGTCTGAAGGGATGGGCAAGGCTCTTCTTGAGGGTGCCCAGCAATGGGACAAGAGGAACGGGCAGGAACTGATGCCCAGGTAGTTCCACCCGGACAGGAGGAGGAATTTCTTCCCTGTGTTGGTGCCAGGTTGCCCAGAGAGGGTGTGGAGTCTCCCTCACTGGGGATATCCCAGAACCATCTGGACACCATCCTGTGCCATGTGCTCTGGGATGACCACGAGGTGTCCAGGACCACCAGAACAGCCCCAGCACGGAGCAGCACGGGAAGCTCCAGGATGGGAGCAGAGCAGGTCCAGCAGCATCCGGGAGCTGCCAGGATGGACTTTGCTCTGCTGATGCTCCCCCATGGGCAGGTTATTCCATGTAACACTAACCCAGATAATGGGATAAGGAGACAGAGCTGCTTTGCAGGTCACTCCTGATTAAAAGGGTACTTGGTCCCAAACTGTTGCTCTGTTCCATAAATGATGATCAGCTCCCAGGGATGACTAAACTCAGCCCATCATTTTCCCTGCCTATGAAACCCTGAAAGTTTTTTTCCCCCCATCTGTTTTAATTAATCTCATTATCTATGAACTAACAGAATATTGCTTAAGGAAATCATGTCTCGTTTGGTCGAATTAATGTTTTACTTACACTGAAACCTTTCTGTTCTCTAGGAGGAGTGTTAAACGTCTCCAAGCCAAACATTTAGTGGGTGAAAATCCACACACAATCCAGCCCAGTCAAATCCAGACACTCCTTTTGAGCAGAGTTAATGGAATTAGTGCCCCTTGCTCAGTGCAAAGCCCGGGTCTTATCTCTGACGTGGGCAGATAAACAGATTTGCAAGGCCAGAGCTCACATGGCACCTTGGCTTTCAAGGTCACAGGTTACTCTGCAGAGCAGCCAGTTCCAAGCCACCCTTACACATGTTCTTAAATAAAAGGTAAGAGGATGTTTTCATCTGTGTGTTCATACAGCCCATGGACATGCTCAAATTATCAGTTACGTACTCATATATTTGATGGCATCACTATAAATCCTGCCTGGTTTGCCACACCTCTGTCTGCTGGGGAGCACAAAAGCAACCCCAACAGACATTCCAATATTTTCTTTTGCCTAAAGTTATCAACACTCCTGTTTCTCCAAGAATTCATAGGAAAACCCAAGCAGGACGAAATTAAACCCAACACTCATTCTGTTGGTTAAATTAGGCTTAATAATTAAATAAAGCATCTAAAGGATGTTTTATGGGAAAACACCACTTCAGACACCTGATTTCTTCACGGATTGAACAAAAGTAATTTCTTTCAGGGAACAAGATCCTATATATGAAATATATCCTGTATATGAAATGGAACACGTGGACACAACCACTGTCAGACTCTTATTCTGCTTCAGAATCCCTTGGCCTTCAATCCACAATCAATCACAAGACACAAAACCTGAGATTGACAAATAACTGTGAGACAATGAGAGTCCTGCAGGACTTTTCCATCTCTTGTATGATAATGAACACCTGCCTGCAGAGCTGGATTTCTCTTGGACACTTGCAGCAAGTCAAACTAACAGAAGGGACAAGAAACCCATTTTTTGGTCCATCTTTTAGGCCAAGGAGCTACAACCCAGCTAAAAAACTCTGTGACGGCGAATTTCCTCGCTAAAAGTAAACAAATAACCTGGGATGTACCAGCTGAAGAAGCCCTTTTACAAGCTCTTAAAAACTGTGCTATGGGCTAGATCTTAGATTAATGTTGGTGATGCACACTGGAAACCTGTAAAGCATTTCTGTAATTGCTAAGCATTATTATTTTTATTACTGCACCAGATGGAACCAATCCATCTTCGCAGATAATATCTCATAAATGATTCATGACTGTTCCTTTAACCTAAAGTCTTTTCTATTTTGCAGATCCACCAGAAGTAACTATTAGGAGGCTCCATGCATAAAATAGTGCATAAACTACCTAATGTCTTCCAAATGTAGGAGCCCTGCTAATATTCACCCTTGGAACGGTCACTTTGCTCCTGCTCCTCTCGGAATCTGGAAGATCCTCCTCATTTTCCAACACTGGTTTCCAGGTAAAATATCACTGCAAACCAGATGCAAAGTTCACAGTTTATATTCCTGCCATTGATGGCAAATATGGACCAGGAAAATGCTTTATAAGAGATAGAAATATCTCCCAAAAAAATGCTCAGTATAGCTTTATAATCCACAATTCTTGGCTTCTACGACCACTTAAACAGAGCCCTGTAATCACACTGCCCACCTCCCCTTTGCCCAACAACGTTTGGACCCATTTTAATCAGATCACAAAGCCAGGTGGGCATCTCAAGAGATCCCATTTTCTATCAGCTTAATGAAAAGTGATGGCTGGGAGAGAAGAGAAGGACACAAATTAGTCCTGCCACTGGTAAAAGGGCTTAAAAGGGAGCTCATCAGTCACCCCCCAGGCCTGGGCTGCCTCTGGCCACGCAGACACTCCTAGGCCAGGCTCAGGCATCTCCTGCCCCCTTTATACACAGGCACTGATGAGACTCTGGGTGAAGAAAAGCTTGTCTAAAAATGTATCGAAGGTTGGCACAAGCAAAGGAATCATAATGGCATCAGTGACTGATGACCACAACACTTACAGTGGGAACAAATACTGATTTATGCATTAAAAAAACCCCAAACATTTCTTGGATTAGAAGAAAACACAGAGTGAGAAGCTAAACCCACCTAAATTAGCTTAATATTTTGACGAATATTTTGATGACCTTGGGAGCTAAAGGTTCTTCTGTTTGCATTTGGCACAGTGGGATAAATTAAGGCTTCTTTGTTTTTTTGGCCGAGTTGTTTCAGGCTCAGCTTTAATATCACTTGCTTATTAGCTGAGGATTTGGGGTGTTCGGGTCAGGATGTCACACACAGCTTGGTTTTCTGTTGCCACTCCTTAGACAACAGGATTCAGGCACGTTTGAGTGCACTGGGAATCTCAAACCTCGGCAGCAGCAAATACCAGGGGGCCAGAAATTAAAAGCTGTTTACGCCGTTTCATTTAAAACACTACAAATTACAAAAGTAAAAATTAAGGGAACCCGCCAAGACAAACTAAGATCCAACAAAGTCAAGATAACGTTCTGTGCGGTGAAAAGCACAACATGCAGAGAACGAGACACGAACAGGTTTATATTTACCTCTGGAACTCCAAACTCTGGGGCCTACTGCAACCAGAAGAGGATCTGAGCATCTTGGGAAAGCAGCAGCCCCACGGAGGATCCTGATCTGGGACGACTTTTCCAACCTAAATGATTCTGGGACCCCACAGCCCCGCTCTCCCCTCCCGCTTGGCTCAATCCATCACTAAATCTGCAGCACAGAGGAGTTTTCAAAGGTTCCTGGTACTTTACCTGCTGACTATTCCCACCTTCACTAAGGTGAAGCAGACGAAGGTTTGGGGATCTAATTTGTCAATGATATTAAACTCCTGCTCAACCTGCTTCTTCCAAAGGTGTTTCATTCATCACCAACACGTGTTTAATTTAGCTGAAATAGTAGACCTTTGCCCACTAGGCACTTGGACACTGGCCCTCTTCTAAACGTTTTATAAGAAGTCACCATTTCCCTTGGAAACCACATGAAAGCATCTCTTGAACAAGTGGAGCTATCTTTGACTCGAAAGGCATCATGTGATCTCAGCCACTCCACTTCCAACCAGCTCCAAGCTCGTTCTGACTCACAGAATAGTAAACTGCCTCGAAAGCTGCCCTTAAAAATCTAAATTCATCTAAACTTCTCATGAAAATTCATGCAAAACCACCGTTTTTCAACACTCAAAAAAAAAAAAAAAAAGGGGGGGGGGGAAAGTCAAATGTAGAATAAAATGTTTCCTGAGCAGCTTCAAATTCCATGTGGAAAAGAGCGTGGAGCCTGGTCCTTCTCTGGTGGAGGGTGACACAGTGAGGGGCAGGCAGAGGGTGATGATGCCCTCCTAAAATGCCCTACAAAGTGCAGGGTTGAGGCATCACCGTGAAAAGACAAAGCCCCAAATCCTTCATCTTTGACTGAGCCGTTCAATACTCCACCAGCAGGACTGGCATTTATAAACTGACCTTTCTCAAATAATTTCTTTTGCTCCCCTCTCGTCACATGAAACAAATACTCCTCATAAAACCAGGCACAGACTTGTTCCTTTTGCTGCTGCCTCCGTCAAATATGACGAGCTGCATTTCACCGCACTCCCTCGAGCGGCACGACACTGCTGCGAGCAGGAGAACCAAATCAGCCCTGATTCAAGAAAGCCCCTCTAATGCAGGTGATTTTTAACACCCTCTCGCAGCTGGGACCATCTGACTTTTAACAAGGTAGGCTTGGCGAGTTCTGGCAGCGAGTGATGCCCAGGAGAACAACGTGCAAGCAGAGCTCACTTCCTTCCCAGGCGTGTTTTCCCTCGTGCTCAGCTGTTCCTGCTAAGACTGGAATGACTCCGATACCGCTTTGGCCTCTCGGTGTGCAGATTTTAACTTTGTTACTTAGTTAATTCGCTCGCTTTAACGCCAGGGTTTTAAATACCGCTCCCAGCTGCTCGACACAAAGGGGTTTCATTTACGCGTTTCCGACGGCCACGAGAGAGAAAAGAGAAATCCCAGCCTTAAAACACACATTCTTTTACCCCAAGGGAGAGAACAGCAAGAATCCGGCCAAAGGGACCAGGTAGGGTGGCAGTTCTGCAGAGAAATGAATCTTCATTTCAGGATCCCCACAGCTATTTTGAATTTAATTGCATGGAAGACCATCAGGATTTCTGCCTCAAGCGCACACCCACCACCAAAGAAACAACTATGACGTGCAGGAAACCGATTCTAACGTGTTGAAATGGTTTAAAAGGAACCAAAAGGCAAAAAAAATGGCAGGAAGTGTGACTTTGAAGCGTGCACCGAACTGGGGTTTGGGGCTCTGGTGAAAGGAGAAGTTTGCAAATGCAGTTACTGGCAGGGAGGGACTTGTACAGGAATGATGTGTCCCAATCCAGATGGAAAATGGACAGGTGGGAACAAGAGGAAAGCAGGTGTCATCCCCTCTTTTGGGATCCCTGGGGGGCAGAACCGAGATTTGAAAGCCTCCAGCACATCTCTGAAGGTGTCCAGCACTGTCTTACCTTCCTGGAGGTGGGCACGTGGTCTGGGGGGTCACCAGGCTCAAAGGAACTCTGCCAAGAGAGAGAGAAGGAAGATAAACACACTTTGCAGGTAAACTGGGGCAAGTTTTGACACCAGAAAATACTCTGTGGGTAAAAAAAAAAAGAGGTGAGATTTTAAACCAGTTTTTGCGGCCTTTAGTGCAGAAAATGCCCCCCCTGCTCGGTCACGCCGCAGGACGCTGAATATTTTGTACTTAGGTGGAAGAGAAAGGTTGGGAAAATGGGAAAGAGTCAGATAGAGGCAGGTAATAACAGAGTGGGTCTGGAGATCAACTGATCCCGTGCTAAATTAGAATTGCTGAACCAGGGGTTAGTAAACACAAGTTACTAAATTGCGCTACTCTGACACTTCCCATTCGGAGAGAACACATGAATCACGGAGAGGGCTGAATATTTGTCACAGCTGTGATTTCAGCATCAAAGAGAAATTAATTTTAGCTCAGATTTGAGGGGAGTTTCCAGAAAACTTGTCAGTTCAGCCAACCGGATACTGGACTGCAAGGGGGAGCTTTCCCTGGGGTTGAACCCACCCGGGAACAAGCCCAGAAAACACCAGGGGGTGAGGAACGTGGTCAAGGACCTTGGTGGCCTCTTGGACGAAGGTGAAGCTCTCAGCGCGCTGAGACACCACAAGCTGCATTCTGATGGGGTTTGGTGCCTTTAAATCGATGTGTGCGCTGAATATTTTTGATTTCAAAGACGAGGGATCGTCAGCAACACAAAAATATCCAAATGCTGAAGCGCAGCTTTTCGGGTTTCCACCATTTAAAAAAAAAAAAAAAAAAAAAGAGAAAATGGTGCCCTGAAGTTTTCTGCTCTCCAAAGCAGTGGGGTTTTATTCTTGGCAACCACAGAGCTCCAGTTCCACCCGCAGTCCTGACTCACTGGGAGTGCTGGGGAGGGGAAGTGGCCCAACTCCACGAGCCTGCATAGGAGGTAGAGCTGGCAGCAAAAAGGAATCGTTTATATTCCAAAAAAAAACCTAAAAACCAACCACGATTCTGGAGTAAACAAACTATTTGCAAGTTCAGATTGGATTTTATAGCAGAGCAGAGGAGATCTGAAACTTGGAGAGTGTTTAAAAGCTCAAAGCAAAACATTTGATGTGAAACAAAATGGTGCATTCAACTCCAAGTTAATGGTTTCTAGTGAGGAAACAACGCAGACAATTCTGGGTTTTATTTTTGAAAGCGAATTTCTGTATGTTGCTGTTCTCACAAACCCTGCCAAACACAGGCACACACAGAAGTAAATCCAAATTTTAACCCCCAGGATTCCAGACTTGCCACACGTATTTGAACCAGCAGCTGATGAAGACACTTGTGTTTCCCAGATCCGTGCTACCACCCAAAACTTCAAAAATGGCTCTAAATCACTATAAAACACTAAGGAGGATATTTTAGATGGGGGTTAAATCGATCTAAAGGTGATCTGAAATTAGGAGGAGGTGTCCTGGCTCCTCTGCTGTCCTGCCCACTCCTGCCTTCGGAGTTTGTCTCACTTTGGGGTGAATCAGTGCAGAAAATGAGGCAGCCAAGAACCAGCTCCACAAAAACCTTCTCTGCCAGCTGAGCTCCCTGAGCCAGCTCTGCACGGGGCAAACCAGCAGCACAGGGGTTGGGGAAGGAGGAGAAAAAAAAAGATGCCTCTACATTTGGATACGTGATTTTTTTTCCATCGGCTCATTTTTGAATTCCTTATTTCCAGTGTAAGACCCTCAGCATGTTCCAGCACCCCTCTGTTTCCTACCCCTGGGCTCAGCTCCCTCCTTTCAGGTACAAATGATCTGATTTTCAGCCCACTGACAGAAACCAGAAACAAAAAAACCTGCTTACAATTTTAACGTTTCTCAAAAGAATAAAAAGCAATTACGAGGCAATTTATGCAGTTGTTGTTTCTGAAACATAAAGGAGGCTCAGATTATTCTCAAATGTATTTTTTTTTCGGCAGCTCAGAGTTTTTTCTCTGCCAGCCTCTTGTTATTGCACCTCCACTTCCCAGGGCCTGTGCATCCAGTGTTTTAGGGATGAAGCCCATCGGATATTGCTGCAGGATCGGGCTGCAGTGCCAGTGGAAGCTCAGAAACACATCTCCAGCTCCCACCCTCAGAGCAAACTGCTCAGGGAGCAGGATTTAAACTTCCAATATCCCACAGGATGACTTGCAGGCAAATCACCGGGGATTGATCCGTCAGCTGCTTCACAGCTTGTGTTTAGCAAATACATTTTTTCCTGTGGAAATCCTGCCTAACAGGTTAAAGGGGGATTTTCCACTAGAAAACCCACAGCAGAAACTGAAGTGGAGTTGCAGAAATAGCTAAAGCTGACCTGAGACCCCTCTTTTTGCATCCCCAGCTGCACATCCCCGCCACCTTCTCTGGAGCAGAGCTCTGGGAAGCTGAGCCTGAAGGACAGGGAGAAAATCAGTGCTCAGTCCAGCCCCGAGCCGATCCAGTGTCCGGCCACGGGATCCCTGATCCCAGGGTGGGTGTGGGAGTGTGGGAGGAGGTGGGAGGACAGGTCTGGCCCCTTCCACACTTCGAGGCTGTAGCTGCAGGGAACGTTCACAGGAAATCTTCCTCCCAAAATAGGCGTTGTTCTTCTACACCTCCCACTGAACAGTGGGTACAATCCAGGAATACAGACTTTGGAAACAAATTCAGAGGAGCTCTGAGGAATGTATCAAAAAGTCCATATGGTTTTGCCAAATCAAGTGTGCAGAACTGGGTAAATTTAGCCCTGTGCTGAAGATCTAAAATTTGTCTTGTTTGACCCGAGTGGAAGGAACAGAGTCAGGAGGGACTCAGACGCACATGGATCTGAGAATTCCTCATCTTGGGAGGGGGGAAAACCGACGAGTAGCACATTATTTAACGTGTGGAAACAAAAGGACACCTCGGATCCCAAGGATGGGCCAGGGAACATGAAAGCACTCCCCAGACAGGTCTAAATAATGCTACTTTCTCTCACATATTTAGGTGGTGAAATCACAAGTGACAAGCGGTTGGCGCTGTGACAGCTGGGCCCATGTTTCCAAGTTTTCCCTCCTGTAACTCAGAAGAGTGAAAGCTTTGTTTTAAAGGAAGGTGGAAATTCTTACAATGAGACAGGAGGTGAAAGCTCCAAGAAAAATGGCACCCTGTTCATTGTAAACATCACAGGTGTTCCCAAGAGCGAGGTGTCAGTAAATAAGGAAAGGCTTCCCAAGCCTCCCGACACCTCCCCATTTCCATGTGCACTGGGATAGCTGAGCCCAGCGCCCTTCATGCCATGCACCTGGAGCCCCCTGGAGTTATTACGTTTCTAATTTCCCTTCCATATCCAAAGGTCGCATCTCTGGAGCCCCTCTGGAAGCTGGGCTCAAGGTCAGGCTCAATTCCCCAAGCTCAGGTGGCTGAGCTTTTCCATGCAGATACTCCTGGGAGTAAATATGGAACATGAACTGCTTCTTGTTCACCTCAGATCCTGGGGGCAGTTCTGGGCCCCTCGGACAAGACATGGAGGGGCTGGAGAGTGTGCAGGGAACGGAGCTGGGAAGGGGCTGGAGCAGCAGGAGGGGCTGAGGGAGCTGGGGGGGCTCAGCCTGGAGAAAAGGA
>JAWMRA010000005.1:8659597-8711743 GCA_035584735.1 Pseudotriccus pelzelni
CACCGCGCGGGCCGCCGGGCGCGCTCCCGGGTAAGGCGGACGCCGGGTATTGGGGGGGGGGGTCGGTGCCGCGTGCACGCGCGCTCCCGCCGCTCCCCGCACATAGGCGCGCTCCGGGGCGGGGGCGAGCGGCGCTGCCCCGCCGAGGGACCCCGCGGCCGGCCCGGAGGTGAGGGCAGGGCCAGGGTGGGAGCGGTGAGCGCTCGGCGGCCCGGGCAGTGCCGGTGTAGGGGCGGCTGGAGGGCGGTGAGATGCTTCAGCGACCCCCGCACTCCCCCGCAACCCGGCCGGCGGCGTCGGGTCCGGGGGCTCTCCCCGAGGGACGTGATGGGGGGGGTTTCCTGCTGCCCGGAGCTGGTTTAGTTATTCCCCGAAGGTTTAAACTGCTGCGGTTCACACGTAGTGCGTTTTGTTTTTTAAATAAAGAGCGGCGAGTCTGTGAACTCCTGCGGCGGCTGCTCCCCGCTGGAGAGGGAAAAGAGCGGGCAGGGGTGAATGGACGTGTATCCTAGACGTGACCTCCCCAAGAAGTCTTTCAGTTCGGGTATTTCTCGTCTGTAGTAAAGCAGCGAGGCGCCCCTGAGCGCCCGGGGGAAAACAGAAAGTGTGCGTGGGGCGTAGTTCGTGGTGCGCGTTAGCCTGGCCAGGGTGACCTTGCGGGGCAGGAGGGGCAGCGGGACAGCCCCGGGGACAGCCCGGCTGCTGGCATCGCCAGTGCCCCTGGTAGCCAAAGCCCAGCCACCGCTGGCACTGCTTTGTGAGGTGTCAGGTTCGTTTACGAACGAGCCGCCGGGGTGGTTTGGTTGTGTTTGGTTTCCTTTTGTTTGTTTGTTTTGTTTTTGTTAGGATTGTTTTTGTTTTGTTTTGGTTGGTTGGTTTGTTTGTTTTTCCTTTTATGAGCCTACTGCTTTTAAAAGCCTACTTGCCATACAGTTTTATGTCTCACAACGAGCTCAGGAAGATTGGTGTATATTCTCTGACAACTTTTTTTTTTTTTTTTTTCCCAAAACAGAGCTCCTCTTCATGCCTTCCAGGTGCTGGATGGAAGCAAGGCAAAACACACTTGCAGAGCTGAGCCTCTTCCATTTCTAAAGGTATTTGGTTTTGGTATTGGCAGCTTCCTAGGTAGTTGATTTGGGTGCCTTGGACCCTCGAAAGTTTCTTGACGGTGATCTTAAAGGTCTTTTCCAACCAAAGTGATTCTATGACATTATTTCATGGCATGAATGCATTATTTGTCGTCCCTAATGCTTTCAGAAAGGCATTTAGAGCTATGAGGAATTTCCTCTCACCTTTCAGTACCTTCCTGATAACAAATGTGAAAACTCTCGTACAAATTCTATGTGACATCAAATGTGACAATGCAGTGGAGTTTAAAGACTTTTAATTTTAGCATTGAAAGTACAGAGGAAGGGAAAGTGAGGAAAAATCAGTCTTGCTTTAAACTTTAGAACCACTTTCAGTTAGATTAAGTTCTCCAGACAAGGCTGCTTGCTAATATGGGTGTATGTTGTGTAGCTTTTTTCCCAGTGACAAATGTGATTATCTGAGCGATCGTTTGCAGGGTGTGGAGCAAGAGCAGGAAATGCTTATCTTGCATCTGTATGAAATTAAAAGTTGTCTTCTGGGAAGTTTTTCTCTTTGGTTTAGACCAACAAGAAAGCTGTGGGGGGTTAGAGGAGCTAGCTGAGAGACAGCCTTCTGAGAGTTATTGTTGTCAGACGCAGAAGGGAGTAAGCACCTTGCTGCTTAGTAAGTGGCTCTCAGGATTTAACTTACATTGTGTATCTCCTGAATTTAAAAGTGCTCTAGCAGCTGGAGAAGCTTTAAGTACTTGAGTCAAAGTACTATTGCAAGGAGTTTTTTCCTTTAGAATATGCGTGATGGAGTTTAAAATAACTTTGGTGCCAAGTTCCTGCTGCGCTGTGATGGAAACTCTTAAATAGGAACTGTCTGCCAGAGGTCAGTAGCATTAAATATCCCATTTCGCTCTACTGGTCGTGGAAGGAGGGAAGATGGTTTTTTGTGCAGTAACCAGTGTATATTCCACATTGTTCCTGACAAGGCTCACCACTCATTTGTTTGATAGCCCTGTGAAATACACCCTGTTATATCCCCTCAGCCATGTGGCTGCCTTGGAGGCATCTTGTCCTTGAACAAGAAATTAAAAAGATCACAGGGTGGTTTTAAGCCTCCTTTAGCTCTAACATGTTACCCTTACTTGTTAACTTGTAGCTGGGTCGGGACATTTCAGGTGTTTGCCTTTGTCTTTCCAGTGGGGATGATAACAGTTCTTTCTGAATGATAGCTAATGATTTTAAAGAAAGGCATGGGTGCCTGGGGAAATATAGGTAGGCTTCAGGAGAAGATCTCATATGCACAGCATGTGTGTTAAAATATCCTATTTTCTCCTACAGGAGAGGGAAGGGAGTGCTGTGTGCTCTCCTCTCCATTAAGGTTCTCCCTGCCTCCCTAGTAGTAATCACAGAGAAGAATTTCAGGTGTTCATTTTAAAATGTTAATGCTCATGTATTTTATTGAGAAGATGTTGGAATGGTGTGACGTTACTGTCCCTTCATGGAGAATTCAGATGAAATGAAACTAGAAGTTTTGTTTTAGGTAGGATGAGAAGGGAACTCTGACAGCCACGGACGAATTGTGGCAAAGTAGTGCAAAGGTGAAGTAAGGGTACTCACTTCTGACATTTGAAATCAATATAGTTAATGCAATACACAGTAAGTATAAAATAATCTGTCTCTTGACACATGGCTGTCATAACGAATTGGGCATTTTTCCTCTTCAAATTGTATCTCTCTTGAGGTGTAACATTTACAAGCACAATTAAGCATTGTGTAGTTACTTAGTAAAGGTGTAGCTTGAGTTGTTCTGAGCCTCCTGCAACTGGACAGTTCTTTGTAGTATCAGCACCTGCTGAGTGAGTTCTGTTTCGTTATGAGCCACATCTACAGGAATCAAAGTGTTGATGGAGAAGGGGGGGTCCAAGAAGAATGTGAGACACTGAGTTGGGAGGAAAATTAGACTGAAGTCTACTTCCATTTTGCTTCCATGTCCAAAACTCCAGACATCTGAAACTTTAAAGTGGCTTAACTTTTCTGAGTTCTGAGCAGGCATTTTTACAGTTGAAATGTCAGGGTCATGGGTATGTCATGTGTATGGAATCAAGGGACTTGATTTTAGGTGTGGAAAATACTTTCTCATGCTCCTGGTCTGTTATACCCTGTTTTAATGCCTTTAAGACCAGTTTCAAGATGTGCTTTCAGTTGGTGCCTTTATGGCTGCAGTCGTGGTGCTCTGTCTTGGCAGAGTGTTGATCTGGGTTAGGAATAGATAATTCTTGCCCATAAAGAGTAATTCTGTAACTTATATCTAAACTCATGGTTCTCCAATGGTATAACAAGAGGAACTAGTGAACACAGTAAATCCCTTCACTGCTTTTTCAGGACATTTGAAATTATGGGAGTGCTGGAAATGACACTGTATTTTATAAAGTCTTTAATGCAGGGGTGTCCTCCTGCTGTGTGCTCGTGTGAAGCCCACCACAACAGGTCCTTGCTGTGTCTTGAGACTCTTGAGACATGAGCATATCCTAATGATGTTTATGTGATTTCTGACTGTGTGATTGTGTTTCTTTTCAGGTGCAGAACAACCTGGCTCAAGCAAGACCCAGTTTTGAAGCAGGTGGTGACACCCAGACTCTGCTTAAACTGCTTTCTTCCATTGAATTCAGACACACAAGCAAGGTATCATCTTAATAGAAAAAGGCACCTGTACTGTGTTCTCCAGGTGCTTCCTGTACATGTGGGCTTGTTTTCCAAATATCCTCTGGCTTCATTTGGGAGGCAGGTTAGAATGAGAGGGGAGTTACATCTGGGTAGTGGATTTTGGCGTGTGTGTATCTGGAGTATTAGGAACAACATGAAAAATGATTTGAGATCTGGATGAAGGGAAACGTGTGGTAATTGTTCCTTCTTCTCTTGGCTTTGTTTGCAGGTCTTCTTTCCAGCAAAAGGGAAAGGCTGTTACTGCCTTCCCACACAGGCTCTGAATAATGTGTATGTTAAATATTGCCTCAACACTGAGTTACAGAGATGATAATAAAATTCAGGCCTTCAACAAAACTGCAGCTAAGACAGAAACTTGTTCTCTTTTTGCTTACAGTGTGGATTTTACTGGGTTGCGTTACACTGTGAGCAGTAATCCTAAACTGACTGGAGAAGAACAGATCAGAATTTGAACAGTTCCCTTTTTTTTTTTTTCAGCTCTTGTCAGACTGCAAGACAGACAGTAGTTCTTGGAGAACAGTCTGGTGGTTATGGTCAAGAGGGATGTAAGAAATGCTTTTCATCAAAGATTTTGCGAGTTTGCTCTGAACACCAAGTGATGTTCTTCTCCCACCTCCCTGTAACTCATCCACAGCAGATTATGAAGTGGGTGGGCAGGTTGGTTTTGGGGGAAGCAGGTGTTCAGTGCTTGTAAAGTGACATCAGTTAGACATTCATCCTGCACTTTGACGTGTCCATGGGCCACTTCCCTGCAGGGCAGTTCACCCAGTCTCTGAGCTCTCTGTCTGACAGAGTGAGCTGCTTCAGAGCCCACGGTGTCCTTGTCACCAAAGCGCTCCTGCAGCATGCAAAGCACCTCAGCGTTGCTTGGATGGTTGAGGCACGCTGTCTTACGGTGTCACCAGAAACTCTTTGGTTATACAGTCACAGAAAAAAAAAAAAAAGGCATTTCTTTGAAAGCTTGAAAAATCTCTAAAGCATTTGGCTGTGCTAAGGACGTTTTCTTGTAATACCAGCTGTTGCTTAAGTACTGGTTCATTATAACAAAGTGAGTAATGAGAGGGAAGCTGTGATACCTTTAAAGGAAAAGCTGTGTTGACAGAAGTGAACTACGTGGTGATGTGAAATAGCAGACCAGAACAATAAGAATGTAATACAGCAAACATTTCATGCTTCGGTCAGATAGCAAATTTGGTCAAGACTGTAGGTTAAAAGCATTAACTTTTCAGTAATTTGATTTCTGTATACAAGAGTAGTGAACTTCCTGGTTTCAGGGAAGCAGTTCTCTGTAATTTAGGAATTGAGTCAGACTAAAGAGAATTGAAATAATGTAGTGAGCTATTATACAGCTGACTGTAGATATCATAGCCAACTGGCAGAGTGCAGGAGGCGGTTGTGAAGAAGTATGACAGCTGTTCTAAGATACGGGATTCACATCCTGTTTATTTGCTAATTTTTAGTCTGTTACAAGCTCTGAAACCGTGATACTTGAAATAGAACAGAACTTGTCAAGGTGTGACTTGGAGAAAGTCAGGTCATTAAAATGACTCGTTTGACACCTTGTGGAAATCCATCAGCTCCTTCAAGCAGAGCAGCCCTACCTCTGAGCAGCTTCACGTGTCATGTCAATCCCAGTTCTGAACAACTTCTAAAGCAGGCTGAATTGAAAAAGAGGAGAGCTCTGTAGTGCTAGCCTTCTTTTTGTGTTAAAATGTGAAACTCTGTGTGTCAGTTTGAGTTAAAAAGAAGCTGTTTCTTCAGAAGTTGGTAAAACGTGCTTTTATATTACTGTGTTTAAGAAGTCTCATATGACATCCGTCATGATGATTCCTGAACACACTCTGCCTGAAGACTTTAAAATGAGGATTTACTGTTGTCAAGGGGAGAGGACTTTCAAAATACGTTTGTCTTAAATTTTCAGACGTGTGAGTTCCAAGTGACACAGTAGCTATTACTGACAGATATTGACAAGAAAAATGCAATGGAGTAAAGAAAAAGTGTTTCGTGGATTGGTAGATTGTTGTGGAATGTTTTCTGCCATGAAGCTTCTCCCGTGTTTTACGAGCACTTTAAAAACAGTGGAAGGTGGAAGACCTGCTGTTCTTAATCTCTTAAAAGAGAATTGACAGAAGTTTTTTTTGTCATCCTTGTCTTTAGGACTTGCTCTTCTTTCATTACCAGTGTTCTCACGATTACACTATTTCTGTGGATTTACTTTTTTTCTGTGGTATGAGATCTTTAATACTGAATTCACTCAGAAATCCTCCTGCCTGTGAAATATCTTAGCAGCACTTTGCTGCTGCCTTGAAGACTTAGAGCTGAGATTTTAAACTGTTAGGGCCAACTTTGGCAGGATGTGACTGGTGTGGTGAAGAGCTCATGGGAGGGTAGTTTGGAATCATTTAACCTTTCTGGAGATTGGTTAGCTGGACAAAGTGTATGGCAGTGTTTTTATTTAGGCCTTCAATAACAATATGTGGTGGTTTTTTTTCCTGCTTTATTATCTTCCGTCAGTGAATTATTATCTCTGACTAAGCTCTTGTAGTATCTACACCTAGTTATGTGGGGAAAAAAAATGTCAAGATGCCAGAAACACTGCTGGCTTTGGCACGTAAATTATCCACTGATCTGTGGTTTAGAAATGCACATTATGGTTCTGTGAGAAGTGGTTTTCTTTCTGGCCATTTGACAGCATGAACTGACCTAGATTGCTCCTCTGACCTGTTAACTCCTGTGGCTGCATTTTCTCTGTGTGGTTTGAAACTTCCCCACACCTTGCTGTTTTGAAAGCTCATTTTCTTAAGCTGATCTGAAAAAAAAATCGATTTGTGAAAGTGTAGAATAGCTCAGAGACCAGTGCCCTTGGGAGGGCTGTAAATGCTGTCTGGTATCAGGGCATGTGTTCTGTTGTGGGTAGCTGGTGGTGGTTGTTGATGAGGTTATTCCTGTGCTGTGAGAGGAGATTTCAGTATAGATGCTTAGTTGTTTCGTCCTTTCTTCATATTAGTTCATCAAACCTCCCCAGAACTATTAATTAGCACCCAAACTGGCTTTTTAGGTTCCCTCTGATACTTAGAGGAGAGGTGTCAGCCTGTGATGAAGACAAGCAGAGAAACCTTTGGATAGTTAAGAGCATAAACACACAAGAGCATGTGCTTTTTCTCCTGAAGTAACAGATTGTTAAAGTCACCTCTATGTTCTGCCACACAGAGATGGTCAGCAGTCAGCCTGTCCCCATAGCAGACAGTGGGAAAAGGAAAAAGAAAAAAAGAACCAGAGCCACAGATCACGTCCCTGGGAAGTTTGAAGGTCAGTGGCAATTTGTAAGCCTTAAACTGTAGTGGTCTGCTTTGCCTCTGCTATTTTTCTCAGTTTTGTTAGCTAAACATTGCTTTTTGGCAAACATTATAAGCTGACACTTCTGTTTTTCCTTATCCCCCATATTCTGGTCTTCAGTCTCTTTCTTTGTTTTTTTCCTCTCAGTGATGAAATCTCAGTCCTATTCATAATCTGTTTTGGTGTGTGGTTGGGTAGTTTTGTTTGTTGGGTATTTTTTTTTGTTTGTTTGTTTGCAGTTTTAAGAAATTTAATTTTCTTGGAATTGGAAAGAGGGAAGTGAAAAACGAAGCATAGTTAGGGACTGGCATATCTACTTTAATACTGTATAACTCCAAGGGATACTCCTCAGATAAATAACTTGTCTTGACATAATTCCCTGAAATGCTTTGACTGATGTGTCCTTTCTGCTGGCTTTCTTTGGCAGACTTGTACAAGCTGACTGCTGAGCTGCTTGGGGAGGGAGCATATGCTAAAGTTCAGGGTGCTGTCAGCCTCCAAACCGGGAAGGAATATGCAGTGAAAGTAAGTAGAGAGTAAAAGCAGCATCACTTCTGTCTGTAACATGTCTTCTCCCTCCTAGTGTCTCAGTGAAAACCTGTAACAGAGTGGGTAATAGCGAAACCTTTTAGGAAATTTTTGATGCTTGAAATGAGCCTGTTTTTATAACCGTTGAGATAACCTGTCATCTTAAGTGTTGTGCCTCCAGAGTGAACTGTTGTATCAGCTGCAGACAGAAGTCACAAACAGTAAATCACTGTGTGATGTGTGATCTCAGGGCAAGCTTTCCTCTCATGCCCTGATTTGGTTTTAGTTCTACCTTTATCTCCTCTCATGAAAGAAGAGGCTGAGTCATTATACAGCATGGCCCACCAAACAATGCAAGCTCTTGGGTGCTGCTCTGAGTTTAGAAAGCATTAGTTACTGCCACCACTTCATGTGAAGCTGCCTCTTATTTTTAGATAGAACTAAATCTTCTGTAATATCATCATGTTACAGATTTGTGGTTATCCCGAGTCCCCCATTTAACTACAAACACAAATAATAGCAGTAGGGAAGCTTTATGTTCAATATTATTCAAAAGCCGTAGGCACAAAATTTTAATTCACTTTAAAAGTCGATGCCATAATTTTGCCTGTACTTAGTAAAATTGAAGTTGAAAGTCTGAAACAAACAAACCACTGCATTCTGAATTTGATGTGATCAGATGCTGAGTCCCATGTAGTACCAGTGTGCGGTTGCCTGTTCTGCACCAGAGAGCTGGTGATGCTTGTGGTGATGTCATGAGCTCTCAGTTTACACAGCAATCGTTCAGTCTTGGCCTCTGTGGGAAGCCCTTGTTCTTGTCCCCCTTCAGCCTGAGGGCTGTGTGAAGGAAGGTGACTTCTGATGGCAGTACTGAAGGGCTCTGAGATTGAATGTATGCTTTCTTTCATACATTCAGCTATATTATTGTGTCTCCATAAAGTTTGCACTGTGAACCCAACTCTTGATTTTGTGGTGAACTGGGTACTTCTTGCTTAAATGCTTATAATGACAAATCTCTTCTATTTTGACTGTTCTGTGTCTGATGTGTCTCGAATCTATTTGTGTTAGAGCTCAAAAGGATATCCTGTTCTGCACATTGCAGAGTTAAAATGATGCAAGAAAAAGCTCGTGGTAACTGGTCAGTGGCTGTGTAACATGTGGATTTAGTTCCTTTCTTCACTTCCTGTCCTGATTTCTCTTGTCCTTCCAATGCCTTCCAGAGCTCTGCTGACTCTGCTCTGCTCTGTAAATAAATGCCAGTTGAGAAATTAAACAAGCAAAGGTGGAGTGTTTGTCTCTGGTGGGCATGCCTGAGATTCAAACTTTGGAGCAGTTACCTAATTCCAGAGCTACATGCATAGTTCCTGCAGTCATTTTTCAAATACGAGTTCTTAACTCCTTTCACAGATCATTGAAAAAAACGCTGGGCATAGCCGGAGTCGGGTTTTTCGTGAAATAGAAACGCTGTACCAGTGTCAGGGTAACAAGTAAGTATAGTTTTGGCTTTGTTTATTTGATGTATCTTAATTATTTCTTTCACATTTTTAAGCCTCTTATGTGTGGCGAGGTTAGAACATTTGCGGTGGTCTCCTTAAAACCACTTGAAATTTAGATCTGACCTAGTCAAAATAAGAATTTTTCCTCCTCTTACCTCTGAAATGTAGGGCAACTATTTACAGGTTAAAATTTATATAACTCAATTAGCAGCCAGGTCCTTGTAGCCTGAACGTGCCTCAGTGATGAATGGCTTTTCTCCAGATGAGGAATTAACATTTTAATGCTCTCCCCTGTGATTTCACCATCAGCAAAAGCTGACCTGATACCAGCTGCTTTTGAAAGGAGGTCTTGCCATACCTTTCCCTAATGTGTGGCTCATCCTCCTTTGTGTCAGTCTTTCTGCTTTTGCACTGGAACTCTTAGATCAGCCAAAAGCTAATTTAGTTCTCATTTTCATGTGTGCTGACTTCATGGAGCCACAGGATGAAGCAACTTTAAAGCTTCTACTTGTGTCTGAAGAGTGGGTAAATCTGTGCAGACACTGGCAGCAATGCTCTGAGAGCTCTGTGATGAGAGTAAGCCAATTCTGAAGCTAGTTTGAGATGTGGCTGTTAATCTAGAATGTATACAACAGCTGTTACCTGTATTACAATCGTGCAGCTTAATTGAGCCTTTTATAACAAATTCATAATGTAACATACAGAAAGAATTTAAAAGCAAACTTGTTTACCAAACTCACGGGTTTTTGTTGTGCTGCAGAGGAGCAGATTGTGTCTGTTCTCTCGTGAGGTTAAGGGTGTATGGTCGTCCAGTACATCACTTATGACCATATGCAGAATTTGGGATTTGTACGTACTATTACGTGTAGAAAATTCTGACATACACGTTTGACATTGTCAAGGAAGCATGGGGTGTTTGTGCTGCAAAGACTTTAAATGAGCTAAACAGGACTTAGTCTAGAAATGGCAACTAAGGTGCTGGATTTAATATCCTGTTGACAGATGCCTGTCTCCTTTGAGCCCTGTGTGTTTTGCTTCATGATTTCCAGAGAAAAAGAATGCCAACTTAATTATTTTTTTTATTTTATTACTGCCTTCAGCACAAATGCAATATTTTAAATTATTAAATACAACCTATTGCCAATTGTCTTCCTGTCAAGTGAGCAGCAGCAGAATCTCACAATCCTGTCTGATTTTGGTGTTTGGCCTGTTTTTTGCACTTAAATTTCAGTGGGAGTTGGAAATGTGGTTTTAATGCCATGGGCAACCAAAACAATTTGTTTAACTAGAACTTTTATTTTTGGTTACTTCTGGCACTTCCTAGTTATCCGTGCTGAAACTCTTTATTGCTGTGTGTACACTCAGTGCTTGTTTCTTTTATTTCCCTTTTTTTTTTTTTTTTTTTGTGTTTCTTAAAGGAACATTTTGGAGTTAATAGAATTTTTTGAAGATGATACAAGATACTACCTTGTCTTCGAGAAGCTGCGAGGAGGTACTGTGCCTTTGTTCATTGAATCATTTTGGTCCTGTTTGTCTCAGTGTTTTAGGAGCTTTTTTAAGTGCTTGAGAATTTGAAGACAAGAAGTAGAGGAAATATACAAAGCTCGAAGTATGGTTACTCTTGAATATTGCAATAATTTGCAATATTCATTTGCAATCCCTTTCTGTAGTTAAGTGATGGAAATGTCAGCTCTGTTAAAGTAGAAGGTTTGAAATACAGTTAGTAGGTCATGGTACCTTCAGGCAAGGGGAGACACACAGTATGTCAGGTGGTTATGCATGATCCTACTACAACATTTATATACCCTAGTTGTGTTTTCCCTTGATGTAGGATTGACTCTGTTTGCTGAAACTCTTGGAGCACTGTTAGGAAAATCATCTTGCTGCTGTAATTGTGAAGCAGTTGTGCTTGTGGGTGCTTGAGGGCCCATCACCTGAGCATGAGTGGTCACAGAGCTCCAGCACTTAAGGCTCACCTGCGGAATGGGAAAGCTGCATCAAGCACTTCAACTTCATGGACTTTCTCACATCTGTCTGCATTGAGTATAATTAGGGTACCCACTAATTGCATGGCTGTGCAAGACCGTGAGTTAAGCATGGCCAACCCTTCAGAATAAAATGGAGCTTCTAAAGGAGTGCACTTCTGTCCAGAGAACATCATCTGTTGTGTCTGGTCAAGAAGGTTTCCAGTAGCAAACTGTGCAAGAAATACAAATTCTTTCTGTATAGATGGAGAACTGTTTTTAAAAGAGGTGGATGTGTGTTTTTCTTGAGTGAAAGCTTTTGTTAACCTTCTCTCAAAATTACTGCGTCTCTTTGTTGTGTTTTCCTCTAACACTTTGTCTTAATGCACAGACTTCTCTGACAAATTAGCTGTAATAGGGCTTGATTGAGATGAGAAAACAAACAAATGCAGATTCATCTCCACATCCTTCCAATAGTTAACCCTGTTCTTTGGCTGTGAGATTGTGGTTGTCATTGTACCTGCAAGGCTGCTGAGAGGATAGTAATGTTACTCCTTCTTCCCTCTCTTAGCTACTGCTTTTATAGTGGTCAGCTAGGGCTGAGGCTGGTTTTCCTCTTAGAAAAAATCAGTATTTGAAGTGTTAGCTGTGTGGGTTTGACAAAAGAAATAACGGCCATTAGGTGCTTCTGATGCACTACAGGTTCTGATATGAGTGCATGGCTAGCAAGAATGAGAACATTTATCTTCAATGCAAGCCTTACTTTAGTAACTCCAGTCTTGGAGACTGGTGTTAGAGCACAATTTGGGCTTTTCATTTTCAACTTTGCCTTCCTGTAGCTGTGGTAACTTTTATCTGTGTTCAGTTCACTATGATATGCAGAATCCCTTTAATATCCTTGTCTGACAGCATTTTATAATTGAAAGAGTTAAAATCCAGCTGATTATGTTGAACTTGCATGACTTTAAGGTATTTCCCCCCCTTTTTTGTCCCCTCTAAAATGTGTTTTGGGAGGTGCTATATAATGCTTTCTCTGAATGCTGGAGAGTTGGGAACAACTGTGGCAGGAGTGCCCTGCTGTTCTTTCTCAATGAGAGTTCTCTACGTGGGCTGAATGTAAAGTCGGTAGAATATGTTTTCATTGATATTGATATAATTCTTGTCTGAGAGAGTCTGAACATCAGCTCTATTCACAAAGGTAATTTGAAATAAACCAGCTGAGTGAAATGAGCACTTCAGGTGGCTCGGGATTGTTTCCTGTAAAGTGTGGGGTCTTTTCCACAGGGGTGGAAACGTTGAAGAACTGTTGCTGCTTTCTACATGTTCAAAGAACAGCTCTACCAGGAAAAGCCTTTGAAGTCTGTGCTTTAAGAAATCTTTAGCAAACGAGACAGTGGGGTTTTTTTTTGGCTAGGGAAACTTTTGGTATTTGAAATCTAATAACCAGGTGTAAAGGGACCTTCCTTCATCCATCTGACACAACAGTCAGGAGTCCTTTGTCCATCTCTCTTCTCTTTGACTGTCTTTCCTTTCCCTCTCTGAATCCTTGCTGTGGAGGAGTGGCTGTAGCATTGATGTTATAAGAAATACACAATGGGATATTTCCTTCCACATTTAGAACCAAAGAATAAAAATGAAACCACTTGAGAGAGAAAACGTTTTGTGTAGTGGGACCAATAACAAATGGCAGATACTTCTTGAATTTCTCTGCCTGATTGCTTTTACAAAATACCTCTCTCAGTAAGAAAATGAAAGGCAGTAGTAAGGCTATTTAGGAGTCTTGGGTCTCTGTGGACTACATGTAATCAGTTTTTTAAAGACATTTTTAATCTCTTGAGAAGATTGAATGAATTCACTTAAGGCAGATAAGGAATCAAACCTCACTTAATTCTTTGTTAAAGGGGTACCGGTGGGGCTCTGCCTGCAAGCTACCAGCCCTTCAGTATGTTCCAATTAGAGATGTCCTTTGTCAGATTTCGTATCCTGGGGCAGATTTTCCCTTAAGTCGGTGTGTGAGCCTTGCCTTTATGTCAGTGGGAAATTTAATGTGCATTTAAAGGTCGAATCTCTTTTTACTTTCATCGTGTTGAGGCACAAAATGTGTATACTTGACTTTCTGTGCAGGGGTTCAATGGTGACACGATGAGGAGAGTTTGAATGAGCATCGGGTAGGTTGGGTTTTGCTGTAGTGCTCATGGACCCCCTTAGCTGATGTCTGAGTTTTACTAGGACTGTTGGCAAGTCTTTACTGTCCCAGTGTGTGGAAAACAGACCCATCATGTGCTGGGGCAGTAAAAAATGATTACCTCTCCTGCCGTGCTTCTACTAGAGAGCCACACTGTTTCAAAATTGTGTTCTAGCACCCTTAAGTGTGGAAGCTGCTCAGCTGGACCATTTTCTTCTTAGTCATTTCCCTGCTTGGTCCTCAGAAGTTGCCTGCAGTGAAAGGCTGTTACGAAATATGAGAAACGAGGTTATGGACTCGTGATGCTTGGAACTAGTTTGGGTTTCATGCTGAGGTTTCCCCGTTCACTTGTTGCTCTGGCAGGATCAATCCTGGCCCATATACAGAAGAGGAAGCACTTCAACGAACGAGAAGCCAGCAAAGTGGTGAGAGACATTGCCTCTGCTCTGGATTTTCTTCATACAAAAGGTAAGAGCAGGCTGCCTCTGTCTTCACCAGTTGGTATTGTGCACTTAGGTTATGAAGCACATTTACCTGTGAGTAGTCAGCCTTTGCTAGCATTTCTGTTTACAGCAGTGCCAGATGACTTAAGCTGTTTTCCTCTATAATATTATTTTCATAATGTGGTATTTTAAGTAATTGGCTGTGTTGGGATGGTTATAGCCTTTTCAAAAAGAAAAGTTAAATCATCATCCAGGGAGAATTAATATTAGGGTTGAGTCTGCTTGTTCTTGTTACCTCAAGCCACCATGTAAAGGTTATTCAAAAGGGAGCTAATGTTCTTTTTAATTTCCTCCTCTTTCAGGTCTACAGAGATACTTTGCTGTATTTATTCAGAACTTCTGCTGGTTACAAGACCCATTTGTTTGTAGTAGCTTTTGGTTTCCTCATTTAAACGCCCCCACTGTTAAATTGAGAGACCTACAGTGAGCCATAGTCCTTGTTTGAAGCTGTCCTCATTTCATTTGGAATTCACTTAGATTTAAAAGCGGTTCTGTTTGTAGAAGGTTTTTTATGTTAAAGTGTTTTCCTGCTGCTTTTTCTACTTTCTCTACTTTCATTTCAAAATTTCTGTGTGTTATGGTCATCCCAGAGTATGTGTTTGTGTTTGGTGTGATGGATCCCTTTGAAGCCTTTCCTATGTCACGATTATTTGGCCTTGCAGATTCAGTTTGTGCCACAGTGACTCCCTCTGAGTAGGATGGCATGTAATTGAAGGATATGTTTATTGGTTATTTGTTTTGATGCATTTTTTTTCCCTTCCTGTATTTTGCCATTCTGATTAGACAGGTAGATCTCAGCAGATCTACATTTGCTGCCTAAGTTTTTTAATAAAAAAACTGGCCCCAGTTCTATGAATGTTCAGTTGCAGCCTGTGCTTGTACGTCACAGGAGTGCTTGTGTGCTAAGTTGGAATCACAGCACTGGTACCTCAGCAGGTTGAACCCATTTAAAAGAAAAGTGTAGCAATGCATAGGGAACGAAGTGGTAAACCTGAGGAATGTGGATCTTGTCACATGTTGTGACTGTTAGGAGAAGTTAGTTTGAATGTGGGATCAACCTTAGTTTGGACTAAGATTTCTGGTAATCTTCATAGCCTGTCTATGCAATAACTCAACTTTAAACCTTCAGAGAAGGTACTCTTTGAATAACTCTGTTTGGAAGATTTTAACTTTGAGATAGGGGGCAGATAAGGAACATCAAACTTAGGCTGATCCTATAGAGAAAATCTTATTTGATGTGTTAGGATTTCTTAACAGCTGAAAGTCCAGGTACGCTGCTCAAGGAAGTTTAACATTGACTCAGCTAATATCCTTCTGTAGTTCTCTCTCAGGTTTTAGTTTTAATTCCCCTTTCCCCAGACAAGAGGGGAGTGATTCATTAAAATGGTTGTAGAGCAGCAATTTGCTTTCTTGTTGTTTGCTGTGAAGTGAGGCAGAGGGGACATGGCTTGCAGAGTCGGCTACAGCAACATCCCCTTTCATTTTATTGTTCTCGTTATGGTTCTTCCATGTGACATTAAAATAATTAGTAAGTGGCCCACACAACACTGAAGTAAACAGGAAATTAAAGCAGTTTTATTGCACAGCTTAATGGTGAAGCGCTATAGCTAAATGCTTTAAAAAAAAAAAGATTTGAATGAGGACAACTAATTCTTTTGCCAGGGGTGGTTTAAAACTCAGCTGGATAATAATGCTGCCTTACACCCACTTGGGATGCGTGCACTTTATTGCTAATAATCCGCTGGAGGAGCGTTGGAAGGCAGTTGTTTTCTCAGCGCTGCGTGCAGCAGCAAAATAAAACGTTACATAATCGGGCATTTGAATTCACGCAACGATACAAAAAGATGGGTTTTTTTGGCAAGCCAGGCCGACTGTTGGGAGTTTTGTCAGCCTCATTGCTGTAAATGTCAGCACAGGCCATCTCAGTGGGTTCCTTGTGCCATCGTCTGTGCCGGAGCGACATGAGCTGCGTCATCAGGAACGCTCCCGTTCCGTTAGGTCGGTGCTGTGCTGTTGTGTTTGAAGTCATGTCTTGTGGACTGTGCTGAAGAAAAGACGTTAAGAACTTCCTTACCTGGAGTTTGGTGGCATTTTCTTTCTCGTACTCTGAAGTGGTGTGAGGTGTGCTTGGAGTGTAATTTTTTAAATCAAGGCTAGAGTGTGGTTAAATTACAGCCAAGTTGCTCATTTGATTTGATTTTTTTTTTTTGCCTCTCATTTTCTACCTTCCAATTAAATGGAGAACTACCAGAAATTGTGTGTTTAGGCAACTGCTTTGACAACACAGAACCACCCCTGCATGTGAATTACACGGATAACTTTGTGCTTCCCTGTTAGGTTTGCCTATTCTGATAGCCGATGGATGAAGGGGCCCTTCGGTTGTTTTCCTTTAGCTTTTCTTCTTCATCTCCGACTGAATCTTTAATTTTTCTTTTGCTTCAGCAATGAATATGTACCTCAAAGGGATACCTCATCTGGGAACTCAGGGGTGTTTTTGCAGGGGAGAATGTCTCAAGTATGTGCTGGTAGGAGTTCAGCAAACCACCAGTTGATCCATCTGGAAAGAAGGACTTTAATGTAAAAGGCACAAATGTTATGATTAAATTGTGTAAACAAGTAAACTTTCCTACAGGTTACTCATCTTAATTGTCTGGTTTTAATTAACATAATTAATTTGGGCTAAGCCAAGGAGTTTCGGTGTTAGCAGGTTCTTATTTGCTTGGCAGACTCTCACGTCCAGTTAAGGATGAGGAAGGTATAGCAGGATACAACAATGACTTTTAGCAGATACAATTAAATTATTGTATTTAACAGGGCAGGTGTGTGTAGCATGCTCAGACCTAGAATATTTCCCAGGCCACCTTCTAATAAAGAGAAATTGTGAGAAATAAAGCAGCAGAGTATCCTCTCTAATATACATTTGTACTCTCTGTTTAGGTATTGCTCACAGGGACCTGAAGCCTGAAAACATCCTGTGTGAATCTCCAGAAAAGGTGCTGCCCTGGTCTCTTAACCTTCTGCTGTGTTGTTTTAACTTGGTTTCCAAAAAAAGTCTTTGTGTCTTTTCTCTTGTTGAAAACTTTTGAACTCATTAGTGAACGTCACCTACATTGAACAGAACTGCAGCTTAAAAGAGACTAAACTCTTCTTTGAGCTGTGAAAATGTGAACATCTGGCTGGGAGATAAAAAGCCAACTGGCCTTAGAGAGGTCACGGCAATTACAGCCTATCACCTCATCAGTTCTGAGCCACTGCCCATGTGGGCAAGCAACATTTACAGGGCAGCTGGTCACGTTGTGTGACCAGTTCCCAAAGTGCCCTGGTGTGCGCTGACACTTGCCTAAACAAATAATAAAAAAAAAAGGCAACAGGATCAGATGCTGGCAGTGTGGGCAGGGGAGGTGAATGGAATGAGTGGAAGATAGCTGTGAGAGACTGGATTTCATTTTGGTACTTGTGCTCTATCCTGGGATCTTCCACTTCATACGTGGGATACTCATATATATTGCATTAATCCCAGTCTTCCTGACTTCTTATTGTTTTGTCTTTGTTTTAGATATCACCAGTAAAAATATGTGACTTTGATCTTGGTAGTGGGGTGAAACTGAACAGTGCATGTACTCCAATAACTACTCCTGAATTAACAACGCCGGTGAGAGGCCTGTAGTGCCTTCTTTCTTTTTGCTTTTGTTCTACCGTACACCAATTTTTCTTACCTCCAGAGGAGAGAGAGCTTCCAAAGGGCTTACTCCCACTACACCCAGTGATAGATAGTTCATTTCAAGTGAGTGTGTATGTTAAATACTGTCTTGCCTTCCCAGTCATAGAAAGAATATACAGAAGCACAGGTGCTCACTGTATGAATTCTCCTGTTGGCCAACAAGGGACACATTGGTCCTGCTCATCCCTTACACAATCAAATGAGGAAGCTTTTCATGCACATTTTTTTTTGTGTGCTTATGGACAGAGTTTGAACCCTAGTTTGTGTGTTCATTTCCCCATGTTTGGGTTCTGTAGCTAAGACCCATGAGTTAAGGGGAATGCAAGCTCTATAATCAGTGTGTGCCTTTATAATACACTTTAGTTTGAAAAACTACAGTCCTATGCTTTTGTCATTACTGTGAGAGAAAAACCTGACAGTGTTCAGGAGTTTTACAGAAATCACTGCCTGTGATACATTCGTTTACTTTCTGAAAATTCTGATAACTAGTGAAGATCTAAAAACCTGAAATATGTAAATTAATATTTTGACCTTGTATTAAAGGATCCTAGTCATACAGAACAGCTAAAGAACAGTAGGAACTCCTTTGCCTTCTCTTAGGTCTCTGTACTCCTTTAGACCTGAAATGTGTTAATTATTTCCCGTGCTCACAAAATGTTTCAAAGCTCTAGGCAACTCCTTAGCAGGAATGCATCAGCTGGGACTTGGCTTAACAAAATCAGACCAGCAGTGAAAGGCAGCAGTAAATTTCGGTAGTCTCCGGTGCCTGATTTTGCTTTTAGACCAGTCCAGTTGGAATAAAGAGAGAATGGTAAACCTGAGCCTTGTTTTGATGTGACCCTCCCTTTGAGGAGTTTCTTGAATTCGGTTTCCTAGTGTGGGTCTGCAGAATACATGGCACCCGAAGTGGTGGAAGTGTTCATGGAGGAGGCCACGTTCTATGATAAGCGGTGCGACCTGTGGAGCCTGGGAGTGATCCTGTACATCATGCTCAGTGGTTACCCCCCTTTTGTGGGCAACTGCGGCACAGACTGTGGCTGGGACAGAGGAGAAGTCTGCAGAGTTTGCCAGGTGAAACGTGCATGTCCTGGGCACGTGGGGAGAAGCACAGTTTACCCGTGAACTTAGGGTGTAAGACTTGCCATGATGTCAGCAGTGGGGAGCTGTGTCTGTGACCCAGGCAGTTATGTGGGAGGATGGAGTGTCACTGAGAAGTGAGGGTGATTATACAGAGTCTGAGTGATGTCACCTTCCCAAGTAAAGTCAGGCCTCTCTTTCCTCCTGTTGTGAGAGCTGAGCTGCTCCTCATCCTCTCCCCTGCCCTGCAATCCTCCTGTGTTCTGTAATCCTTCATCTGGTTTATGGTAGTCACAGGAATCCCCAAGATGAAGTTTGAGCTCCAGGAGAATCACCATGCAGGGCCTGAATTTATTCTTTCTAAAACCTTTTAGTTGCCCTCTTATGAGGGGGATCAGGAGCAGGAAGGTGTTTTCAGTAGACAATTGTGCCAGATTGTGGCCATCTTAGGATGCACTGAATCACTGTGGAGCTGCCTGTCACTCTCCATTGCCTCCATAAGGAGGCTGGATGGTTTCAGTTTGCACCCTCAGTCTGAGGAGTCTTCTGGTTGCATTGTATTTCAATTTAAAAAATTTTCCATCACTAGAACAAGCTTTTTGAGAGCATCCAGGAAGGCAAGTACGAATTTCCTGACAAGGACTGGTCGCATATATCCTCTGAGGCCAAAGATCTCATATCAAAGCTGCTTGTTTACGACGCCAAAGAACGACTTAGTGCTGCTCAAGTTTTGCAACATTCATGGGTTCAAGGAGTATGTATTCCCCTTTATCTTATTTTAAGTGTTATTCTTCTTCCAAAGTGACAAACAAGCTGTTCCCTGTCTCTGAACTTCTGATAGATTCATTGTGTGTTTTAGTGCTTGTATCTTGATTAATTAAATGGTACACAGCGGCTTTATTCTTTCTGTGTGGTAAATATTTGGTTGAATCTGTCAGCTTTTAAATGTTTGTTTTGGGTTTTCTTAATTGTTGCTTTATGCATTTTAAATGGCTTTCTTGTGAATACCAAGCACTGCAGTACACAAATTAATACAGTACTGCAGATGCTGGTAGACACGGTTTTAAAAGAACAGCAGTGTCCTCTTTTGCTTCAGTTTCCTGTTCAAGAAAGAAGGAATAAGACCCTCTGGAGGGTTTCCAAAGCTGTAGTCTTATACCTGCAAGCTGTGAAATCTCCTTGTGAGGGAAGACAGATTATGAAATACATTTTGTAAACAAACAGGGATCTGTAAACACGCAGTGAATTAGTTTATATGCAATGTCTGCTAGTTGTAAAGATTTGGGGGAGTCACCTGATTTGTCAGTCTCTTGGGAAAGCTTT
This sequence comes from Pseudotriccus pelzelni, assembly GCA_035584735.1. Classification (NCBI taxonomy): domain Eukaryota; kingdom Metazoa; phylum Chordata; class Aves; order Passeriformes; family Tyrannidae; genus Pseudotriccus; species Pseudotriccus pelzelni. Next base: position 8,679,534 of record JAWMRA010000005.1, read on the forward strand.
CTAATATGTAAGTAACTTTTCTTAACTGCTTCTTCTAGCAGGCTCCTGAAAGGGGATTGCCTACGCCTCAAGTTCTTCAAAGGTGAGGTTCATTTTCTAAATATCTGTAAACTTGGCCAGGACTAATTACTGAAAGAATGGATGAGAGCTAGGAGTTGGCAATTCATGGGGTAACATCTCTGGTTGAGAATGGAACTTCCCAAATGTGCATCAGTAATTTTGTTAAGAACATCAGAAATATTGAAGCTCTGAATTTTCTTAATGATCTAATCTTTCTTGTTTGTGGGGAAAGCATTAGAGGGGATTCCTGCAGTGCAGTGTTAATCTTAGACAGGAAATAACAATAGTTTTGGCAGTTCGCTGCCCAGGAGGGGGAGAAAAAGGCATAAAGGCTTGTGTTATCTAAAGAGACCACTTTCTGATGGGTGAATAATCGTCATAAACAGACGCAAATCTGACTTTCGTTGTACTTGGTGGTAATCACAGTATCCAGATAACTGTGAGCAAGACAAGGCTCATTTGAGGTGATTTGATGGCAGATTCTGTTTGCCAGGGAGCCCGAGTCACACATCTCTGTTTCTGTTTCAGTGTCTGCCATTTGTGATTCCAGGTGGTTCTTCCCATCAGAAATGTGTTTCCTCAAGCCAGAGGTGTAGTTGTAGTGGTCCTGCAGTCCTCTGAAGGACAACAGCAGTATTGCCCCATAGGCCCATCCTTGGGTAACATGTAGGAATTAATCACGACATCTCAGGTGGCTTCCTGGGTTGGAAGTCCTTGGCAGAAGGAGGGCTAGAACTCTGTGGCTGTTTCCAAAACCCCGGGGTGTTTGTCTTGAACTGCTGTTCCTCTCAGTGAGGATAGATGCAAATACCAACCAGTCACTTTGCCCGCTTTGTCAACGTTCCCACAGGGGAAGTAAACCCGCCGGGAAAGGGCTGTTCTGCTGTGAGAGTAACCAGGTGAAGCGACTGGGTACTGCGTTGTAACTGCTTCCCCCCTTTTCCCTCGGCAGGAACAGCAGCACGAAAGACCTGACCCTCTTTGCTGCAGAGGCCATAGCCCTGAACCGCCAGCTGTCTCAGCACGAGAGCGAGCTCAGCGCGGAGCAGGACGGCGTGGCCCGTGCCGTGTGCTCCATGAAACTCTCCCCTCCCTCCAAGTCCCGCCTCGCCAAGCGCAGGGCGATGACACACGCCACCAAAACCACTGACTTCCAGCCGGCTCCTCACAAAGCCTTTTAAACTGCTCTCCTGCTACGGGTGGCGAGATCGGTTGTTGCGTTCTTATTCGGATTTTCAGCGCTGGTTAAAAGCCTCTCCGCTCCTGACACTTTGATTAGAAGCTCGCTCTTGTGATGTGACTTGTAACTTTAAGGGGACAGCTTTTTATGGGAATGCGTTTTGCCTGTCAGATTTAGTGCATTAAGATAATTTAACTGATCTTTTTAAACCGCAGGAGATGGGTTTGCTGCTGTATTATCTGAGGTGATAAATCACTAAGTTTTCCTCATTTTCTTCTTAGAAGAGCACGCTTTAAAATGCAAACTTGAAAACATCAGGGATAAAAGCGCTTTGCCTAGCAGAGCATCAAGCCTCTCCCTGCCGATGGCTGCTCTCCTTGGTGGCACATCCTGAAGGTGCTGCTGTTCCTGTCAGCAGCAGGGACTGTTTTCAACCAGCAGTGCCCCTCTCTCTTTCTGTAGACTCAGGAAATGAAGGTGGTGACTGGGTGCATCTCTGTCTGCATTACCTTCGTTGGGCTTAAACTGAATGAGGGTGATACTGGAAAGGTGCAAGGATTGCTCAGGCTTCTAGAGATGAAGAGGACCGGGTAGTTTTTTATGTTGTTGATAGATTGTGTCAGCATGTGGGGTGAAAACTGGGAGGGGTGGGGTTTTTTATCTGACATCTCTTTCCTCCTATGTGCTCCATACTGCCTCTTTTTTCATTTGTTGGGGTTTGATGTTCATTATGTCCCCTTCAAACAGTTACATTCTTAAATCTGATAACCACAGTGTAACAGACTGTTTATGTAACAATTTACATTTACTGTTAGGGGGTTTTTTTAATATTAATGTGGGGTTTTATTATATTAAGTCTATCCTAAGTTATACTTTTCTCTCTGTAAACTTGTATTTCTCAGTGACCTTTTATGTGTCCTGCCTGGGCTTTCTAATGTGAATGGACAGAATTCAGTGAATTCTGGTGTGTGAATGATTTAGAAATGCCAAATGCAGAGGTACAACTGTACAAAACCAGTGCTGCAGCCATCACATGCCGCCTCCTGCAGTGATCTCAGGCTGGGTGTCTGGATTTGTGCTCCCAGTTTTAGTGCTGTGGTGCACTGGGAGTGCAGGAACAACTTGGAAGGGTTCTGGCTGAAAAGCTGAAGATTTCTGAGTGACCAAGGGGAGATGTCCATGGAGAAGGACATGGATGTTGAGCACTTTCTAAAACGTAAGCTGTGAAAATTGGGCCACTAAGATGCCCGACGTGATGCACCTTAACTTGCCAGCCCTTTCTGAAACCCTTTGCCAGGGCTTTGTGTGCAGAGAGGTGAGGAGGAGGGCCCCAGCTACAAGCACAAAACCCTCCCAAGCAGAATGAGAAGGAATAAAGTAGCAGATGCGACAAGCACTTGGAAATTGAAAGGTCAAAGCTGAATGTCTTTGCATGGCCTGTTCAGAGTGGTTTTACGTTACCTTTTATCAGTGTGCGTACGGCTATTTTTATACAACAGGCTGTATTTTGTGACTAATATTAAAGTTGTTATTTAAAAGTTTTTATACATTGTGTCAGCCGACAAATTATGAAATGTATTTTGCTTTTTTAATTAAAATGCTCTAAGTTATGTATTTAACACATTTGGCAGTTTTGTGTGGGTTTTTTCCTCTTAATTTTTGGTTCCACAGAAAAAGAGAGAGTTACTTCTCTGTGTGCCATTGGATTTAAGACAATTTAAGTCTTTGAAGACTAAACATACCTCACTCTTCTATTGACTTGTCAGTCTCTGGTCTCAGTTTTCTTGAGGTAAAATGAAGCTATGACTGCCTGGAGGGGGGCTGAAAGGGAACCTGTGATCCTTTTACCTTCAAGAGGGATGAGCTGACTGAGTTCAGGAACTTCTCTGCACTGTTACATTTTGTGTTCTTCCCTTTGATTTCTGCATGGAGCAAAAATCCTGAAACTTGGCCAGGAGCAATGGAATGATGCAAAGTACTCTTGGATGGAGGCCTGAAGCCTTTGAGACTCCACAAGTCTCAGCAGCAGCATTAGCATGGAAGTGTGAAAAGGGGACTGCTTGCCCAGGGATGTCAGAGTCTTGTGGATTTATTCAAGCATTGGTAAGTGCTCCTTTGCAGACTCTGCTCTGTGCCTGCTGCCTCTCACTGGTGGTAGTAGCAGCCCCAGGGAGCAAGTTAAGGAGCAAAGACTGAAGCTGCTGGTGGGTGAGCTGCTGGTCCAGATAGTCGGTCCTTTCCTCTCTCTCTTCCCACAGTCCAACATGGAAAGTGAATCCAGCGTATGTGTCCTGCACAGTGAGGAGGAAGCTGGCTTGCTAGCCAGATTTGCTTTCCCTTTTCAAAAGGGACCGTGGGAGGAGAGAGTGAAATATCCAAAGAAAAGCTCGGTTCAGGGATATTCGTGCCATCGCCTTCAGCAGGGGGAGTTGCAGTCTAGGTGAGCAAGTGCTCTGGGCTTGCAGCCTCCTCGTGCACGAGAACACTTCAGCTGCTGGATGGGTGCAGAGCAAAGGACTTTGAGAAATGTGGCAGAGCATCCTTGATCCCCACTGGTACATCCTTGCAAACTCATCTGCTCCGGACTTGAAGCGACGATGTCAGACTCTTCACTGAAGATCTAAAATCTGGACGTGCTTTTCCTTCTGCAGGGCAATAACCCGTGGCACAGACGGAGGCGAGCAGTGGGTAGCGGTTGTTGCCAGAGCTGTGTAACGCTGGGAAAACCTTTCCACACGGGGAGGAGGCATTGCCTTAAGCCAATTGTTCTGCCCTCATGTGTACTCTAGTTTAAACTGCCTCTTGCAAAGCAATTTTTTTTGTTCCTTTGGAGGTCTCTGGCTGAGAGTTTACGATGGGGGTTTGGATGGGGAAGGTTGTTTAGCTGGAGAGGTGGGATGCAGCACTCCCCAGTGCCCTGTGCAGCTCAGGGCTTGAGTGAAATCTGAACAGAGCAGGAGTCCCAAACTGGGTGGCAGGTCTTCTATTTGTACTCACCTTTCTTTCAAAGGAAATCTGCTCTATTCACATCACAGGTTTTTGTTTGAAGTATGCTTTAAAACGATCTGCTTTTCCTTCCCTCTGGGCAAGAGAGGTAGCAGAGGGCACTTCAGACCTTATAGCAGGGGTACAAGAGTGATGTTCAGTGAGGCAGGTCTTAGATCTTTCTTTGACTAAAAAATGAGAAGTCAGGTTCAGCTGATGGTCCAACAGATGCCTATTTCCCTCTGATCTTTACCTTTCCATTAGAGTTCAGCTTTCCTCAGGTGTGTTATTCCCAGAAGACTTAATTTGGAAGGCCTTCGTGATGCTCTTTTCAAGTCAGTGTAGAAGAGGCAGTTGCTTCTAGGTGGAAAGTCATTAAATCAGAGGCTCTCTGATCTATCCTTTTGACATAGTGCTGGCTTTGCTCATGTTGCCTGTATATCCCTTGTTTGACAGCCTGACTATTTCGACACTGAATCCCAATGCCTCCCCTCTGGAAAGGGTTAGAGTGTGCCTTGTTTCTTCAGGTACAGGTGATAAACTACACTAAGCCAGCTCTTTGGTTTCTGAAAAATGACAGTGGCTGTAGAAAATGACTTTTTGGTGAGGAAACAGGGTCAGTTAGGCAAAAGGTAACTTTCAAGAATTCAAAAAAAAATTCTAACTGGGAAAGGGAGCATCAAAGCAGCTAAGCTGGTCTTTAACGTTGATTAAGGCAACCCACAGGAAAATACTGCTTCACCTCATGGAGGTTTTCCTGGGAAGTGGGTGAGCAAATCAAGGGAGAGCCATCAGCATGATAAAGGGGGAAATCATTTCAAACAAATGGCAACCAAGCAGCACTGGTCTCAAAGCACCCCCCATTCCGTCCCCTCGGGAGCCAGTGACACAGGATGCTCTGTAGGAATTTGCTGACTTCTATGTGCAATAGTTCACCAAGCTCATTCAGCCTAGTGCTTACCAGCACAGTTTCTGCGTTGTTGGTTGCATAAAAGGAAGCTCCTATTTTTCACTGTGTGGTATTTTTTTCCGCTCTCTCTCTTCCTTACCTGCATGTTTATTGAATCCTTTATCAGGGGTGCAAAGATGCCTTTGTTTTCTTCAGGGCTGTGGGTGGGCAGGCTTTCAAGGTAGTGTGTAGCTTTGTTAATTTTCAAAACTAATAATTTTCTTTGGGCCACTCCAGTGGCAGCAACAGGCTTCAAGTTTGGCTTCCATGGAAACCTACTGCCATGGTAACTGAAAGGCCTGACAATCCTGAAGAAATATTTGCTTATACCCTTTCTTTCCTTCCTTGCTTCTGTTTTCCATGTGATGGGTGTGTTTGGTTACCCCTGCTAGATTCCATCAGCACATTTGAAATGCTCCAGGCAGAGAAATGCACTTCTCTGTGAAGAAAACAAAAAAAAGTTGTGAAAATGATGGTGGCATTTCACTGGCATTGTTTGGAAAAAAAAAAGAAAAAAGGCTGTTTCAAGTCTGGAGGGAGTTGTCACTGAGACACAAATTCCCTTCCAATGGGAAAAAAAAACACCTCTAAAAGAAATGCTTAATCTTTTGATTGTTCTATGGAGAATGGCTGGCAGGGGCTGGTTTGGGGAATTGGACCCTGCACCCATCAAACATCTGTAACGCTGAGGGTGGAGGGAACTGACTCATCCAGTGGTTGTGAGCCGGGGTACCAGTGTTTTGCTGCTTCCCTTCCAGCTGATCCATTTGACATTAGATTTTCTGCTGCTGCCTGTCACGGCTGCTTTCGCACCAGGATTGGTTAGCAAAGTTTGGCAGGGTGACAAGCAGCCCCAGTTCAGCAACTTTGCTCTGATTCAGCCTGGAGTGGGAGGAAAGGGGGGATTGGGCCTCCTGAAATGCTTTGCTAAGCAAGAAGCAGGGTGAGGGCAAGGACCCTTGAGTGGCAGAGGGTACAGAGGAGCTTGGAGTCAGATGCTTTATGTTTATGCTTTCTGTTCGACCGAGGACAAAGCTCGTGACCTAACTGGCACCACATCTGATCAAAACCCTGTGGCCAGTTCTAGGACAACCCTGTATATGTGTGTGTGTGTGAATCTCAGTTCCCCCACTGTTCCCCTGCCCAAAACCATCACTCTGGACCTCAGACACTTTTCCTGTTGGCTGTCTTAGAAATTATAATACTTGCACCCAGCTCCAGGCTCCTTGTGGGGAAAGCAAAGCTACCTCATTTATTTCCTGCTCATTTTTTCATTGCCTTGTTTCATTCTATTCCTCATCCAGATGTTCTTGCAGCAGCTCTAGATCCACTTGCTTATTCAGGGGAGGCTCCTGCAGACTGCCATGGCCCCTGCAGCCTGCTGTGGAAGGAAGTGGAGAAAAACTCATGGAGCTACATGTGGGAGGAGAGCAGCCACAGACTGAGAAAGGTTGGTGAAAAGGGGATGTGTGGAAGGGTCAAGTTCTGTCCTCTTCAGTCAGAGAGCTGAGTTATAGGATTAATCCCAGTATAAACTGTTCCAGCTTTAAAGCGTTGCCAGGGGAAGAGAAGGGTGTATCTGTGTGTCTGCACAAATGTTTTGCATGGCTTATTGGCAGCTGGCTTGACCAGAACACTTGGTTCTGGTTGCTGTGCCTCCTGTTTGGTATTAGAAATTAAAATGAGTTCTGGGGGTACTACGTGCTGGCTTTGGGCATGCAAGAACCTCAATATCCTTCAGTTACATGAGCAGAAATAGCTGTTTGCTGGAGACCTGTGCGGATGGTCTAGCTTGGTCCCCTTGCCAAGGGATTTTATTGATGACACTAAGAGGGACTAATGGCGGTGAATGAAGCAGATTGGCTTTTCTTCTCTAGCAGAGAGGAGCTGAATGAAAGCGAGAGGTTGCATTGGGACTGAGACAAAGTGCTGCTGGAGAGGGATGGGCAGAACTGGCTGCACTCAGCACTGCTGGGATGATCCAGGACTGGGTTCCTTTTGATAAAGTGTGTATTGTGTTTTGTTTCTGTGTGACATTATCCATGGGGACGTGCTGTTTTCAGAGAAAAATGTCTATCCCTGCCGTGAAAAACTTCTGTGGAGCAAATGCTTTCCGTGCTCATCCTAAACACCGAGCACTGGGGCAATGCTTCCAACTGACTTCAACAAGTGTTGGTCCCACACTGGCTGGTTTCCCCTTATCTTGAGCTGTGTCATATCCTTGCTGCTCTACAGGGAACTCTTAAACTAGTTTGGGTGTTTTCGAGCTGTGTTTACAGCAGCCTGCCAATGCTCTCCAAGCTGAGTGGACGACATGCAGAACATGCCTTTTGCCATGTTTTGGGAAAGGATCGTGTCACCCCTGGCTAGAGAAGATTCTCTTTGTCCCTAGCATGTACTTCCAGCATCAGCTGAATGCAGCTTTCCTCATGACTTGCCTTAAACTGTCTCAGTGCTATCCATGCCCTGCAAAACTACTGTGGTGTTTCATCAGAGCAGGGTGCAATTCCCTCCCATCTCTACACCTGCTCTAAGCAACACTGCAGTGCAGGAAGGGACAGCTGTAAAACTGCCCCATTCTGAGCAATTCACTTCTAGTTTTGCTTGAAACTGGAACAGGCTCTATCTCCTGCAGAAAATACCATGAGGGCCCTATGAGGTTTGGCTATCCCACTTCTTTTCATTTTAGGTCTAAATCACTCAGGCAGCTTTGCAAGCCTTCATCCTGCTATTCTTACCAAATGTGCTGCTGGAGCATCTGATTTCCCCCTGCAGATGCATTGCAGGAAGCCAGCAGTGATATCTGTGCTAGTGGCATGAACACAGCCCCAGGGCTTGGGCTGGAAATGCCAGAACAGTCTGTCTGATCCAAACTGGAAACCTCACTGGCATACAAATAAGGTCTGCTGCAGTCACAGGCTGGGACTGTGAATTTATAAGGGAAGAGATCAGATTAATTGAGCAGCAGTGGGAGTGTTCAATTACACTGGCTTCTGATTAATTACCCTGTGTTGAACCATGTCAGCACATTCCCTACTGCCAAAAGCATTGCCCGAGGTCTGGGAAGCAGCTTTACTTTAATCAATGGCAAAGCCATACGTTCCTCAGCTCGAACAGTTTCTCTCCTGCCTTGTTGAATCTGTGGAGAAGTTTACAGAAGTCTCAACTAAGTGTTTGAATCCATTTTGGCCAATTTGCTTTTGATTCTAAAAAACCTGGGGTGATGAGGGGGATTTTTAGGAAACCCAAGGAAACTTGGACTGGTTGTCTTGGTATGGAAATGTCAGCTGTCATCAGTGTTAGCATTGCAAACATACACCAAACGCTGTCATCTGAAAGTGATCCTGTTAATATTTGGTGTGTTTCCCTTCCACACACGTTATCCCAAAGGATAATGATACCAAGGGGTTTCCGGGGGAGACACTAAGCTGGCACTGGAGCTACTCCAGGAAGAGTTACTCCATCTGTTCAGCCTGTCTCTTGTAGCTTCCCTTCCCACCTTCGTGGTTCTGGAAGTGATGTAAGTGCTCTAGCTCAGTTTGAGTGTTGGAAGTCAGGGCTACTTGCCTTTCCCATCTTCAAAGCCATGTGCAGATGCCATGAAAGGTTTGGGCTGTTGTAAAAATTGGAGGAGAGCCTGAAGAGAACATCTGAACACATCAGTAGCCACTTGATGCAATGACCTCATCTTCCAGTGTAAATATCTCTACTTTTCTAGTTATTCCTTGTAATCACATTCCTTCTCCACCCTTGCATGTCCAGGTAAATCCACTGAGCCCTTCATGTGGGAACCCCCACATTTTGGTTCCAGCTGTGTGCCCTAGGGCATGTCACTGCCTTACACACTGCCCTCATCCCTCCTGCTCCACAGAAACTTCTCACCCAATTACATGAAGATTCCTCTGCTGTCTTGGTATTTGCAGCCACTCTCTTGGTTCTGCATACCCAGTCCTTTCCTCTCCTCTGGGAACAAGAGACCAGAGGTCAAGTCTTCACAGCAAAAATTCTAATTGCTCCCTGATAGCAATGCTGTCTCTTATTGACTTTCAGCCCTGTTGCATTACTGAGGTGCTCAGCATCATGCTTGTGATATTCTGCTCCTCTTCTAAGTGAGGGCTCAGTGTCGTCAGCAGATATCACGGCCTGACTTCTCTTTCTGTCTGGGTCATCAGCTAAAATGATTTAATTGCTTGATGAATTTCATTGTTCCTGCTTTCACTTCATTTGTTAGATCCTGTCCTGTCAGCACAACCATGGCATAAAAATTCTGGCTTCTGTGCAGATTCCTCTTGGGGGCTAACATCACTGATGTTTACTTTTACACGGATTGTTTGTATGACAATCTTTTCACAAAAACATAAAAAAATCTATTTGTACAATGTTTCTGGATGAAAGAATGTGCCTGGGAACGATTGAGTAGGTGGTAACCTGCTGCATATGCAGCATTGCTCTTTCAGACTCTGCAGTAGCTAAAGGACGTGCTTCTTCGATCTGCAGATTCAGTTTTACCTTCCTAATATCACACACCAATTAAAATAAATGGATCCCTATAGCTTATGAAGCTTTATAAAACTCAGTGCCTTTTACTTTAGCGCGGGAAATAATGTACAGCTGCAAGAAAAGGTAAAGATCTCATGATTTATTTTTTTTTCCTGTTTTATTCAGAATTTTGGTGTACTTTTGCTTTGACAAGTCCAAATTTCTCCTGGTTTTGATTACCAGTTGATATCTAAATCACAATCTCTGTGCTTTGACTAACCCCCTTCATCCCTGTCGTTGCTGCTTCTGGAGTATGGACAGTTGTCCATGCTCTTCTGTGACATCCAGTCTATGTTTTGACTTCTCCACCAGAGGACTTTGTCCATAATCTGGAGGCATTTCCAGGATACCAACTCTGTTTTACCTCTCAGAAGGAGGAAATCTCTCACCAGGGTCTGTGTCCTTGGTCATCTCCCTCAGGATTTAAGACCAAGACCCTGGTTTTGCCCACTCCCATGCGGTACCCCAGCAGTGTGAGGAAGGAACTTCAAGGTCTTGACCATCCTGCCTAATTTTGTGCCTGAAACAAGTACTCTCTTTTTCCAGGGTACATGAGGAAAGACGCTGGGCGATCCTGACTTTCCCATCAGAGTTTTTGGTCCAGTTCATAGGCTTTGTTATGGCACAAGCTGCCACACGTCAGCTCCTCTTGCCGTTGGCACATGCGAGGCAACACTCTCCTCTCCCATGAGTGGTTAAGCTCTTCTGAATTACACAGTATTTATTACACAATAAGAACACACACACACACACACACACAAACTATTACTGTGAGTCGTCATGGTGAGCTGTTAAAGCCCGTGGCTGGATATGGAAGATTTCCAGCACCACCAGTTACTCACAAACTGCACATTAACAGATCCCTTACATTATGGTTTCGGAAATATTCTCCCCTTGGGCTTCATCATTATCAGTTCAAGACAGCAACAATACAGTCCAATGTCTGAATTATGAATGCCAGCTTCTGTCTGCTGCTGTGCAGCCGCTCAGCCTTGCTGGAGTTCCTTACGTGGGTTTAATCCCAAAATGAGTTTTGAGGAATGCTGCCAAACTTTTACGACAAGCTCCGAAGTCAATGAGCTTCCCTTCCCTCCTTACTCTTGCAGTGTTGGGGGTTTTTTTATTATTATTTTTTGTCAAGTGTTTTTTCTTCTGTTGAATAATTCAGCTGATAGGCTGGCGCTGGAGCGTTTGAGAGCTGTGTTCCCTAATGAGGGAAGCAGCCTTGCCAACTTTTTATCTTTCCAGTCGTTTGACTGCAAAACCCAACATTGTTAACAAATCACCATGGAAGAGCCGTGGAAATACAGAACAAAATGTTGTTGTCTTAACTTAAGTGGGCAAGGAAGAAAAAAAAAATAAACAGAATGAAAGAAACCCAAGCCCTGCATTGGAAAACAAAGTGGGAAAGTGAAGTGTGCATGGAAGGAAGTGACGGTAATAGAAATCTCTTTGCAACCTCATTCTGTCTCAGTATCTGCAAGCAGGAAAGCTGTATGGGAGAAAGGACATTTACTTGCCAAAGAGACCTAATTCAGAGGATGAGTGTAGGTGTAGCAGTTGGCAGCTCTGTTTCTTGCCATGTTTTTGTGAATAAAGGTTTGTATTGAAAGCAGGTTTTTTTTCTTTTCCGACTTTATTGATTTTTTTTTTTTAAAAGCTGGATGTTTTAAAGTCCATGTGACACAGATGGGATTTAAAAAAAATAAATACGTGATGCCTTTTTGCACATATGCTTAATCCCCCTTAAAATGGCATAAAATGACTTGAGTTTGTTCAGATCAAGATTCACACTGACAGGTTTCAGACGAACGTTTTTAGTCCTTGGTCCTCCTTGAACTTGTCCTTTCCTGGATCCCCACCTCTGCTTACCAGAACAGGGTTCAGCAGCTCTGGGTGCCTGAAGAGTCCCACTTGGGAGGTCATTTGCAAGGTCCCTCATCTCTTCTGCAGGACAATAATTGCCATAACTGAGGAATCAGGCAGGAATGCAAGCTGACGTGGCTCAGACAAGTCCTCCCTCAGGTCAGCAGCTTGCCCGAGACAAGAATTTGCCTCATCTCAAATTCCTGCCCAGTGAAATTCTGCAGCTGAATGAAAATTACACCAAGTGCTGCATCCCAGTTCAACATTGTTATCTTAACTGTGTGATGTTTCCTGCAACATGGGGAAGATACTCATCTTAGCTCTTGGGGCAAAATTCTCACCAGTAGTTGTGGGATGGAATGCTTACTTTGATAGAGACTTTTATCTCAAATATGAACTTAAAATGTACATCTCAAAACCTCACATGTGGCAAAAGTCCCTATTTATAGGTACTGCACAAACATGGTTCTGAGAGATTGTTCTGATCTCAGGAAGTGTGCTTTCTCATTTCTTTCCTGTTGTGTTGCCAGCATTTACACACAGTGCAGAACTCTGAGCTGAATGGCACAGCTGGGCAAAATTTGGCACTTCTGAATTGAGCTAGCCTGACTTCATTCGAATTAAAATCTCACTCATCTGCCCTGTAATTGCTATTAAAGGGTCTTTTGAAGACTCCAGGCTGAGTTAAATCAGGACATCCAGGGAACTGCATCAAATTAGAACGATTAAAGACCCGACTTCTTGTGTTTGTTTGCATTCAAAGCCTGGAGAAGGGAAATTGAGATGAGCAAAAAAGATGATGGTGGTGGGAGAAACATGGAGCATCGTTCAAAATGGGCCCTCAGGGCATGCAAACTCACAATTGTTGCTTCTGGAAGACAGCTCCCCTTTTGTTTGCATGGATGTGTTGCTGAGCCCCCCCTCTCTGCCTCTTGCTTGGTTATAACCCATCTCGTGTTTCACATCAGTCTTGCATGTGTCTTAGTCCATCCTTCAGCTACTAGTGGCAGGAGATAAAATACCCTTTTGCTTTGCCTAGCAGGGATATGTGTGATGTGAAAGCCAGATGGCTGCCAAGAGGAGCATTTGAAAGTGTCTCCACAGTATTAATTGCAGCTGCTGCTTTTGCAATCAGAGGTGATGGGAGGGTTCCCAGCAGCAACCAGGAGCAGGTGGATGGAGAGGGACATGTCTTAGTGGGGTGTGATTAAAAATCCATGGGACTGAGTGTGCTCAGTCCAACACTGGGCTTAGGCTTTCTGTGGGACAGTGGGATCATGGGAATGGTTTCATTCTAGCCTGCCCATAAAGGTGGTGACCAGGAGCTTGCATTGGTGCACCGGTGTGATCCCATTGTACTTGGCTGAAGCTGAACTGATTTCTGTTGTTTCCTGCTCTTTCTTATTTGTTTTCCTCTTACTGCTGCATTATATTACTAAAAATACCCAAACTCGTATCATTTACTGAGCTGCTTCCTCTGCTTGTTCTTGTTCCAGGCGCAAACATCCATCTCTCTCTAAACACCTCTCTCATCTGCCCAAATTAAGTCATTGCTTCAAAGCAAAACTTCTTCTTCAGGGAACCTATTATTCCAGAGTCTTGACTTGCCTCTTCCTATGCTAACGAGAGATTTGGCCCTCAAGGTCGGGGTCTGGTTTGGTAACAGCTGAAGGGAAGGTTGGCAATCCCATCGCCCTCTAAACTGGACATCGGAACATCTCGGCTTCTTGCTGAGAATTAGAAGGGCTGTTTTGGGCCAAGCTAAATCCTGTGTAACTGGATCCCTTTTCTGTCGGTGGCCAGGAGGAGATGTTGAAAGAAGACGTGTGATTACTGTACCTTTCCTGCAGGCAACCCCCAGCCTTTGGCAATCAGTGGCTAAAGGACTTCACGTGTGCTGTGCAGTCAGCAAAGGGCAGAGGTGTTTGTTGTCTCTGTGACACTTAAAGACCTTTTCTTCCACGTTTCCTTCCTGTCTGATTCACCCATGACACAACCCTCTTACAGTGTCATGGCTCAGAAGACGGGCTGAATTTTAGCTGATGTTGCTCTTGATTCAGGATATTTCAGGGTGGGTCCTGCTGGTGGTGAGTTTTGCTGTGGGCTGTGTCCTTAAGCTGTTAGGTTTGCAAGCTGCCTTCTACGTTTGGGTTGGTGGCAGAAGTGGCTGTCCTGGCTGTGTCCTCTCCAAACTTCTCATGCACCCTCAGCCCACTCATGGTGGGGTGGAAGGGAAAGCAGAAAAGGCCTTGACTTCAGTGTAAACAGTGCTTAGCAACAACTAGAACATCAGTGTGTTATCAAATTTATTCTTGTATTAAATCCAAACCACAGCACTATACCAGCTACAAGGAAGAAAATTAACTCTATCCCAGCCGAAACCAGGACACCACCCAGATACCTGGATCCATGGGATCATACTTAAGGGATGATATCAGGGCTTTTGTATTAGGACACAGCTGAGAGTTTCCTGTGTTTCTTCTCCGTAAGAAGCCTTCATGGGAAGGAGAATGAGCTGACAGACAGTTTTGGGTGGGATAATGTATTTCTCCAAAGAGAAGGTGTAGAAGTTGTACATTGTCCTTTTCCAGAGGACGGTCATGGGCTCAGTTGCACTGAACACAGTCTCTGTGCATAGAGCTATCTCTGTTCTGTGTGTCTCCAAGACTGAGTCAAATTCGGTTCTATTTCCTTAAAAAGTGTATTCCCCATTTTAAAACATTCTTTTTTTACATTTACTTACAGCCATGTGCGCAATTACATGTTTTCTGTGCATGTGTTTGCACATACAATTGCTCCAATTCTCAGCATAGTTATTTCCTATCTGCTGTGATCTGACTACAACAAAAATTAAAATAAAGATTAGATTAGTTACCATGGTAACAGCTACCCCTGCCTCATATGACGCAGATTCTGTGAAGCAAAGGAGCACATATCAATTTACACTCTTAATTTTTGGGACACTCAGGGTTCAGCTCTTCCCAGGAGGTCCTCTGATGACAGCAAGTGATATCTCCCTGTTCCCTCTTGGCAGGCTTATTCTCTTCAATGTTTTGTAATTCATAAAAGCTTCAGAGCTGCTGCCACCATCTCTTGGCAGAAACAATGTTGTTTTCATTTCAATTCTTTTCTTTAAAAAAAACAAGAAAGAGAAGGAGGAGGATGAAAAAAAAAAATTCTGATCTGGGGTAAAGTGAGGCTGAGAGATGTATTTGCCCTCTGGGAGAAGGGAAGAGCCAGGATCTCACAGAGCATCAGTGAGGAGGCTGAGTTAGTTACATGGCTAATAAGTAATTGTTAATGAGGGGGAGAATTGCCACATAACTTCAGTGGTCATGAATTAGCACAGTGTGCAAAAGAGGGGAACTGTCAGATGTGCTGGGCTCTTGGTTCACTTGTTCTCATGACTGCACATCAAGGTTTTGAATGTTTCTGCTTTATTTTGAAGGAAAATAAACAGCCTTGAGTGGATGTAGTCAGACTAATGATGTCTTGCGGTGCGAGATCTCACTTGTTGCATCTCCCAGCTATGGGATGTTTGAAGGTGTAGGATGAGACAAATTGTCAGGTCCACAGGAGAAGAGCACATGAAGAGATAATACACTTGCCTGCAGTTAATGATTGCTGCTGCATGTCTGTGCACTCCACAGGGATAATAGGTCTTTTTGGTACTTGCCCATTGGGCACATATTCGTGCTGTCTTTCAGTCTGCATCCTCAGTCCTTTCTCAGAATTTATTCCAGAGCTATCACAGTTCCCAAAGTTCCACCTTGCAGTGCAAAGGGCACAGTTGTGAGCCTGCTGGTAATGAAAAAGTGAGAAGGGAACGTCTGGAGGATGCCTCTCCTCCTACTCCTCCCAAAACATTTCCTATCCATTGTTCCCTGCCAATTTTTGTGTCTGTCACACAAACAAATGTATTTAAAACCCCCACTTGCAGAAAAACCTGCTATCCTTAGGGGCATTAGGTATCAATTCAGTCACAGGCTGAACAATCCACAGACCTTGGCAGGGTGTTTTGCCAAGGGAAAGTGGAAAATACATTTAATACCACCTTGACCCTCTGTATCTGGCTTGCTCGTAAAAATCAATCTCTCTCTGCTGATCTGTCTAGCAACTTGTGAACTTGCCTGATAGCACACCTCAGTCTTCCCAGCTGGAAGCCCAGCTCAGGGTTTCTTGCGGCCTTTTCCAGGGATGCAGACTATGGTACCCGCATGCCCACTTCAGGGAGCTGGAAACATCCTGGGGCTTCTTGGAAGTGTGGTTAGAATATGATCTAACCAGGCTGTTTACAGTCGGAACGGGGAACCACAGGCTCTTGTGAAACATCAAATCATCCATCGTCGTGATTTTCCCCTGGAAAACCCGTCAGGAAGAACTTCCTTTGCGGCGGTGCTGTAACACGCTGAAAAAGGACAAAATGTTCCAGCTCACACCAGAGAGGCCCTGGTATAGATCGAGGTGTCTGTGTTGTCACAGCTGTAAAAACAGAATCTATTATGGGTGCTAATTATATTAATTAAAGTTGTGCTGCTGTTTGTGGGAACGTTTCCAGGGAGGAATGCAGATTTTGCCCATTGTTTTATTTCCGGACAGAAGCTGGAGCCCTGACAGGGGCCAAGCCTGTACAGAGCAAGAACATACGTGCTGTGATTTCTGAAGTGTAATGGAATGCCCAATCTATTTTAAAAAGGCAGCCACTGAAAGCAATATTCCTTTTCCTTGGATTTTGTCCCTGGAGATTTTGATGCGTGAAGCCCGTGTTTGCTCTCTCTAGCACCCCTAACTTGAGCCATGCACACAGATGCCTGTCCTGGGAACTGCTTCATGCCTCACTTTACCTCCAGTTTCAAGAAAGGAAATAGGATGATTAATCCTCCTCTGCCTCCTTGTTTTATTTGGAACGTCCAGTCTTCAGGACCTCACCCTGTGTCTCCACATAACCTCATCCTATGGGACTGTCACTTTTTCACTTTGTAACAAAGCAATGTCAGTACTGAAGTTGTGATCCTTTATGCGGTTTGAGATGAGTCTTGGACTGTGGAGAACCCCTCTGGCTTCAGGGATGAGCTGTACTGTTTATTGACTTTGCTGTTTCTCCTTTCAGCCCCTCCTGCTCGGCTCAAACCCCGAGAGTATCTCATGGGGAGGTTTCATAAGGCTCTTACTGCTGTTTGTTCTTTTTTACCTCCTTCCCAGTCACCAGGGCCTCAGTGCTTACAGCTAAAATAAGGCACCATCTCTGAAGGGGCAAGGTCCTTTATTCCACAGTGCTCTTGCCATGGGTAGGAGAGGGCAGCTGCTGGCAGTGTAAGTGGGAGCTGCCTCGTAGCACAAGCATTCTATTTATGGGCTGTTAAGGACTCTCACAAGGATGCAGAGTTCTGGATGTCTCCTTGTGGAGGCTGCAGAAAGCATTGTCTGTCCTGCTTATGGCCTGTTACCAACAGGAGCGGTTGTGGGGTGGAGGCTGGAGGGGTGACTGTGCCACTCGTGTCTCATATGGATGCAGCTGGCTTGGCTGTCTTAGCACTGAGCATTTGCAGAGTAGCTTCAATCTGCCCTGGCCTAGACCTGCTTGTTTTCTATCTAGATTCAATTGACAGTAGCCAACTGCTGCCCTTTCTTCAGCAAGAGCATTTCTCCCCCTCTGCTTGGCAGCTTATTTTCTTAAAAGCTTGCAAGAAGACAAACTCTCTTCCAAACTGGCTGGAGACTTTTGAGGTGTTAGAGAACCTCGTCCTCTCCTGCTCTGAGCGTCTTGATGCTTAATGCAAAAGTTGAAACAAGCGGAAGGGCCAGTTCTAGTAAAACCTGAAGTAATCTCTCTTTAGTAAAATGTCATTTGTAAAATTAGCAAAAGCTGATGCAGGAAGGAAGGTGTGTTTGCCACGTGCAGGTCAGCAATGCTTGTGTTTGCCTTCTGCGTTCAGCACCTGACCTTGTATCAGTGTTGCATTTTTGTCTCAGTAGAATGAGAAAACCTCTTCAGCTGCCTCCCAGCTTGTGTCCTAAGGAAGAAGACTGGAAATCATAGATTTTGAGACTGGAAAAAGGGCTTCAAGAAGACTTTCCTGCTGCCCCAAGGTGAGCTTGGTACATTAATAGGATCAGTACTTGTAATTTTCTACATGTTTACAAGCTGCAAGTTCAGATAGATCAGTTGGTCTATGGTTTGGTATAGAGAGAGAAAATGAGGACAAAGACTTGGTCGGTACGGTACTGGTGAGGGAGAAAGGTTAGTCCTCAGCCCTGCTACAGCCTTGTGGTGAGATCCAATGTAAGCCACTTCAACTCAGCATGTAAAAAAGGCCCAAGAGGAGGTCCTCAGTGGCACATCTGAGCTGCCTGTCAGCACCTTTTGTACAGACTGAACCCCGTCCCAAAGAGCAGATGCAGTTGCACTGCCCACAGTGGTCATGCCCACCCCACCTGGGACACAGATACTGGTCTTGCCCATCAGAAGCAAGGGAGCAGGTAGTAAGATGTTTTTGTTATCCTACATGTTACCCCTTGTGGCTTCAGCCCCTTGCTTCAACTCCTCCAGCAGCATTGGTTTAGCAGTGTCTAAAAGACTTAGTGCAGCCACACTCCTTGTTGCTCTGCCTAATCTTCCCCATTTCCACTGACATTCAGCTCCCTCTTTGTTTTGCTGCTATTTAGTGGCCCAAAGATTTAAATCTTTCCATCTTTCCATCTTTCAGCCTGATACCTTTCTAAACAAATGTAATCCAACGCTTACAGTGGGTTTTCTCCGACAACAATGTGTTGTTCTTCCCAGTACAAGCTGTCTCAGCTGGCTCAAAACTGCAATAACAATTATCTTTAATAATCTTTCTTGTTCTGCTTGTAAGAGGTGGCTTAGCTACAGAGGATGAACTCGAGAATTTTCCTAGCCCAGGTCTGGTATGACCCTAGACAGGTTTCAATTTCCTACCCCTTTGCAATAATTAGTTGCTGGTGAAACCTGAGTGGAAGTTGTCTGGCCTCAGAGAGCTGATGTTTGCTTCCTGTGACGGGTGAAAGCAGGAGGAGAGCGGGTGAAAAACACTGGGTCACACTGCTCTCACAAGACTTACAGAGAGAAACAACAGCTCATCTTCATCCTGAAATAATTGCTTGCAATGTTAGAGCTTTTTGGGTGGGATGTGTCAGCTGCAGTCTCGGGAAGAGTTCCTGCCTTCTGAACCAGTGACCAAAGGGTTCAGCACAGCAGGTGATGAATATCCACTTCCATCTTCTGCTTTCTGATGGCAGTTCTTCACCAAAACTGGTCACAAGGTCTCCCTCTGCCTCATGGCACGTTTCCTCAGTCAGCCCTGCTGTGCTCCCACAGCCCCAGAGGCGCAGCATGGTGGTGCCTACGTGTGAAGCAGAGGAAGGAGACCAGTGTAGGGTTCAAGGAGGCTGAGCATGGGGAAGAGAGGAGAGAATCACGCAAAGACAAAAGGGTGATGAGCCTCTGAGAGCTCAGGGCTGGCAGGACGAGGTGGGGTGGTCTTGGTTAATGCCAGAACTGCCTTCCCCATCCTCGCACCCGCAACCAAAGGGGTGGTTCTGGCTGGAGCTGATGGAAACTGCTGGCCACAAAACTGTCTTGTGACACTGAAAATTAGGGAGAAGGAGGAGACAAACAACATTTCTCACACATCTGCAGGGTGCCAGGCTTGGGGATTTCAGCTGGCAGTACCTGGGCTATGGGAACATTACAGGACTGTGGTCTCAGTAAAGGGCTTGCAGACGGGCCATGTGTTGCCTTTACTCCTTTGCTTTCTGTAGGTTCACCTGTGGGTGAACTGAGCTGTGTGTTGTTTGACAGAAATTGCTTCTGACATACTGTTTATGTCCTCAGCTGGACCTAGACCTGTGTGAGTGCCTCACACAGCAGGACTGGGGACGTGAACGCAGTGGGGGAGTTGGGGCCAGTGGTGCTGGAGATGCAGGACTGCACTCCAAAAATAGCTGGATAGAATATCTTTAAAAGGGCCTAAAATACAACTTGCCTGGCAGTGATGCTGCCTAGCCAAGGGAATTTTACAGAAAGCAAAAGCAAACAGGGGAAAGTGGGAGCTTGGGCTCATTTTATGAACTGGCCTGAAGTCAACCTGTCCTTCACACCCAAAAGAATTACCCTCAGGCACTGGGTGTCTAACCCAGAATATTCACTGTGTGTCCACAAGCACTCCATGGGGAAAATAAAGCTTTAGCAGGTCTCAGAAGCTGATACCTTATTGTGGATTCTTTTTCCAAATGAACTGATGGGTTTTCTGGTCTCATCATGCCACTTCCTCCCATCAAAAAACATTTAAGCAGACAAACAGCTTCTGTTATTTATGTTTGGGGATTGCAACTGTCCTTGGGTGTCTAAAGCAAGCTTAAAAATCCATTTTTTTCTGCAGGATAGAAGTCTTCAATTTGGAGTCATGTTTTAGTGTGAGCTCGATGCTCTCAGGCCTGGTACCTTCTCCAGAATGTCTGTGGGTTTTGTATTGACTCTGATTTCCTTTAGTAGCTTTTAAGGGATTGATGTGGGATCTCTGTCTCCATCTCCAGGCTCCAAGGTCTCTGCTGGAAAGCTGGGAGCTCTGCCCTCCTTAATCCACATGACAGCAGCCTCTGGGACCTGGTGCCAGTCCTTGATTGGTCTAAGAGGAAAGCAGGTATCCAGTCTTTGCAAGAAAATCAGCTTAGATTCATGGGACCTAAGATGTTTTGGATGAAACGTTGTTTGGTTTTCCTTGTGCAACAAGGGTTTGAAAGGCTTCTGATCAGTTCTGCCTGGTTCTGCTGATCACATCTCCACTCAAGGAACCGTGTTACCCAGAGCTGCGCTGCAAATGCAGAGCAGACAGACAGCTCCCTGCCTTGAAAAACTGGGAGTCTCTGGTGTGGGTTGGCCCTTCTGGGTTCCAAGTGGGTCCCCTGTGCGTGTCTCTGCATTCTTCCTGTCATGTTTCATCTTTGGTCTGAGCAGTGACCTGCCTGCATTGTGGTTTTTAATGCCCCTGTTCGCAGGACACCGTTTATGTTTAGTATTTTCGCAGTGGAATCAGCAGGTACCCTGGCTGTGCCCCAGTCTTGATGTTGATATGTTTCTCTGTGCTCCAGGCTAGAAGCAGCACCTGCATAGCAGTCAGCTCTGAGATTATACCTACTGGGCAGCCTGTTTAACAAATTATAAGTTAAGGAAATTAAAAGCAAATGGAAAAGGAATGATAACAAGCAGAAGGGGTGGTTGCTGGTGCTTTCTCAGGGTATTTAATTCTTGGCTGACTACTGCTATTTTTCTCCATCCTTTACATTGACTTCCCTCCCTTCCCTCCACCTTGCTGCAGAGGGATCTCACCTGCATGCCTGGAGGCAGCCGTGGTGTGGGCAGGCGCCTGGGTGACCCTTGCTCGCTGCACAATGAGGCAGAGGCTTGGAGCATCACCTCTCCCTCCTCCCACCCCCAGCACGGTAAATTTGACCCTGGCTGCTCATTGTTATGAAGCTGTAGTTGGGGAGTCACAGAAGCAGCGCTCTGAAATGCCTGTGCAGATGCACATGCCTATTGCTGGATCCAGCTGGCAAGGATCTGAATAGGTCTTAATTATTTTTTTGGCCAGGTTTCCTTCAGAAGTGAGGCTCACATGGTGCTGTTCATGTGTGTGTTTGTTTGTCTCCCTGCTTTGCTTTTGTTTATCTGTTCATCTCTGCTCTGTGCAGAGAGAGTCCTGCTCCTGTCCTTCCCGTGTCCTGCCTCTTGCCCTTCCCCTGTCCTGCCTCCTGCTCTCACAAGGACTGGGGGTACAACTGGGAGGGCTAAAATAAAAAACCCACTTGACTTCTGCTCTGGCAAATGAAAAGGCCAGACCAAAACCTGAATCAATGTGTGGGGCAATTCTCTCTGCCTTGGAGGGACCAGCAACCAATTCAAATGCTCCAGTACCTTACTGGCATAATACTAAGTCCCACAGAGATTCCTACCACCCCTGAAGAGGCTTCTCTCCCCCATTTTTCTCCTCCTGCCTGTTTTGGAGAGCAGAGAGAGTTTCCAGCCCACCCCAGAGTCTGTCGGTACTGAGAGTATAAAACCCATAAATTCCTGTGTAATGTTTCCTATGAATTCTCCGGGATTATACTGCAGGTTTTATGAATGCTTTCTAACAAACCCACCACTTGTGATATAACTAACCAGTCAAGTGCTATCTGGGGAAATTGCATTGCATTAATTTTTTTAATTTTTATTTCTCCTGCAGACAGTTCTTCTGCTCCTCCCTCCTCACGCAGACACTTCTGCCACTCAAGGGTATTAGAGTCAACTTTATGTTGTCTATAAAACCAGGTCATCGTCAGTTCAGTCCCTCTGCAGCTGTTTCTATTCCTCTGGCCATTCAAATGGCTGCAGACTTGGAGCAAGGTGCAGAGCAGGAGAGTTTATGGCTGAGCAGATGAGCCAGGGAGACTGAGAGGCTCAAACACGATTAGCCACATGCTGCAGAAGGACTGAGCACGGTGCAGAGAGATCGTGTCCTTCCTAAGGTGCCATGTGGGATTCAGGGCAGAGGTAGTAAGATAAAAAGCACATCTCCTCATTTCCTAAGTCACAACAACCTTTTCTCGGTCCCAGCCTGGTGCAGGAGTCTCTGCTCTGTGTGGTGGGTGGTGTGGTTATTGCCAGGAGCTGAGTAAAACCTCCTGATCAGGAAAAAAAACCAACCAAAAGTCTGTTGCATGATAAACACAGGGAAGGTTTGAGTTTGCAAGTGCCTCTTGACCTCTGGGTTGCTCCAGAGCCCCTTGAGTGTTTGCCTGTGTGGAGCTGTGGACCTTGGCTCACTGTCGAGAGTGGACTGAGGCTGTACAGGAACAGCTCAAGAGGAACCACAGGGATGAGTTAGATGAGAAAAACATCTTGGCATGTAGTGCACTTGTACATCCCCAGACCTGCTGGATGATCCCTGGAGGCAGCAAATGAGTAAACTGGACCCAAAATGCCAGAAAGCACCACTCTGGCTGAGCCAAGGGCTGAACTGTTTCCTTAGCAGTGAGGACGTTCCTGTGCTGCAGTTACACCTGAAATAATACTCACAGATTTCCAGGCATTGATCCAGCATGGCTTACAGGTCTCAGGCCTGGGAAATAAGCTTGAATGGTTATAAAAGGTATAAATTACTTTAAATTAATCATTGATTTAATCCATCTCTCCAGAAGCTGAGATCACCATGTTATTGAATCACTAATAAGCTGCAGTTGGATACAGAACTGCTTGAGAAATGCACATACTCAGTACTTTGGCTTCTTGCTCTTTCTATGCAGCATATACTGTCTCCCACTGAGATGAGTAGGTGTTGTACAAGCCCCAGCAGTGAGCAGAAAATCTCACAGGCACAGTACCAGTGTACATTCAATCCACTCAGCATCAAATTGCACCCATTTATACACCCAGAGGAGCCAACAGAAGATTCCTCCTTGGTGAGTTTGGGATGGGATCCTGCTGTGCCTGGGGATGTCCTGAGCAGTGCCTGGCATAGAGAAGGGATCAGCTTCCTCGTGGGCGAGCTGGTGGCAAAAGCCTGGAGGCAGAGAAGATGTCTTGCCCTTGGTAAGGTAAGGCTTGTCAGGAGGATGGATGCCCTGGAGAAGATGCTGGAGACCATCTGATGAGCTTCTTCCCTGCCAAAGCAGTGCTGACTTCTCTAGTAGGCAGCCTGGCAGCTGCAGCAGCATGGGAGGAAGGCTGGGGGCACATACAAGGAGTCCCCCCCGTAATTTCATTGCAGGAAAGATGACAGCAAGGAGATGGCTAGAAAACTGGCTAAGGAAGCAGCAAGGAGCAATAAGGGACATGCTTTATTATTTACAGACCATCAGATACGGCAAGTCATTAAGTTGCTGCACTTAATGAGGTAGCAGTTGTGAGCAGCCTCCTTTCAGCACTCCATGTGTGTGCTCTGGGCCCATCTTGAGTGCAGAGGAAAACACATCAGCTGAAAGCTCTCTCCGAGGTGCTTAATGAGGTGCCCCTCATTAGCTGAATCTCTAGAGCCGGCTCTGTGGATGCTCCCGGCCTGGTGATCCCACGGATGCTGCTAACACAGTTCAGTCCGTAATTGGAAGGGGATGGGAGTGTGCGGAGTCAGATTGTGACAAGAGATCTGAAGAGAGAAAAGCGAGTCTGTGTGGAAACCAGCAACAGTCATTAGGAAGGGGGTTTCTTTGGTGGAGATAAACTCTGTGCTGGCTGGGCAGGGACTGCAAATCAGAACTGAAAAGGAATGCTAAGCAGAAGCTCAGATACCCATCCCCGTGTCTGAGGAGGGATGGAACATTCAGTTCTCATCTGACCAGAAATCCAGGGGAATGCTTCCATAACCCCCTGTCCTTTTTAGATAAATTAATGATCAATTAGAGAGCACATGTAAAAGATGGGGGGAAACCTTGTATTCAGAGGAGACTATTTCACTCCTTTTGAAAAACAGTCATCCAAGTTCTTCCCATTAGTTGGGTTTATTTATTTTTCTTTCTCTTCCCTAATCAAGTTTGCAGCACCTCAGGCTCTTCAGAAAACAGCTGGTGAATTTATCCTGTATCCAAACACACTGCAGTATTTTTAGGGCAACCTCTCACTTGCTGGGCATGAGAAAATTGTTGCAAATCCACCCTGGCTTCATTAGGTCCTGCAGATCTTTCCCCAGCAGTTTGCTGTAGCACTAACCACCTCCCCCAGTCAAGCCAGCACCAGCCAGGCTTTCTCTCCCAGCTGGAGTTTCTTACCCTCAGCCTCAGCTGCTGCTTTGTTTGTTGAGTTTGATCTTCAAGATGTTGGACACACAGACCATTTTCCCCAGTTTGCTTAAAGTGGTGGTGAGTGATTCTAGAAAGCACTTCTACTGCCCAAGTAATAGGCAAACAGTGACTCTTCACACAGACAGGTTAAGTGTGCTTACTCTCTTTTTACAAATGATTTAGTGAGAAAAAGTGTGAAACCCTTATCTTCTGCAGACTTTAGAGAAGCTGAGTGCTCAGCTGATGGCTGCCAGTCCCCTGGGTGGTGGGGTGGGATGGGATATTCACAGCATATTTGCAGTTATGCTGTGTCTCTGGACCTTGCACAAGCTCTGGAAAGCCTCTCCACTGCAGTTTCCTACTCTGACAAATGTGTGTATCACCATTCCCCTGTCCTCTTTCAGACAGAAGTCCCTTACATCTGTGTGTTTATGTAGCGCCCGGCACACAAGCACACATTTAGTCCCTGATCTCTGTGGAAGGGGTGAAACGTTAGTGGTACAAAAGGCATACTGAAAGGTGATGAGGGAAGGAATGTCCAGCTCTGACCACATCTGTGGTACTGGGAAAGTGCTCCTGTAAAGAAACATCTGCTTTCAATAGCACTTTGATTTCTCAGCTCTACACTTCTTCCTAGTGCATGTCAGATTTAATCAGAATTTC
The DNA here is from genome assembly GCA_035584735.1 of Pseudotriccus pelzelni. Taxonomy (NCBI): domain Eukaryota; kingdom Metazoa; phylum Chordata; class Aves; order Passeriformes; family Tyrannidae; genus Pseudotriccus; species Pseudotriccus pelzelni. The sequence goes on from JAWMRA010000005.1 coordinate 8,704,550, forward strand.
CCATATCCTGGTAGTGATGACAGCCCAGTACCTTGTGTTTAATTCTTACTCATCTGCACCTTTGGGTGAGGAGTTAACAGGGTCTCACTGATACTCAAGGCAGCTTTTCCCTACCTGCAATGTTTGCATGTGGGAGGGGAAAGGGAAATAGTGCAATTTCAGTGACTAACAAAATTAAACAGCACTAAACCATGTCTACAGAAAGGTGCCTCTGCCTAGCTTATCTCCTGCCCCATCAGTTATTCACTCAGCTGCAGTAGGTGAGCGGTGCTTCCCTGTATCTGCTGGCAGAGTCACAGCCTGGTGGTGCTCACCCAGGTCCCTCTGCTCTGAACCCACCAACACCAGCACCTGCTGACACGTCTCTGAAATGGTGTGTGCTGGAGGAGAGAAGTATGTTTCCTAATTTATCTGTTTGTGGATCCCATCAGTCTGTAAATGGTGTGGTGGAATAGGAACCTCTGTTTTGTGCCAGCTGCTTAAAAGAAAAAGTTCAGTTGTCTTGAGGGCAAACACTGGTGACTGCTCTTTGCAGGAGGTGCAACTTGCTTGATTTGGGTTCTTCAGCTACCGTAAATAGAACTCTGCAAGGGTTGTATGACCATACTGCTGCTTTCTGCTGAGGATCTTTTTCAAAAGCCTGCTGAATTAATCATATATGAGCTGCCACAGTTCTCATGGCACATGGGATTTCTTTCCCTTCTCTGGATCCTGCTTGAGAAGGCAAAAAGATCCTGCTCTTGAAGGCATTAGCTGCACGCCTACCACATGCAGCTTATCTCAAACCTGTGAGAAGCAGCTTCTCCCTAAGGGACCAGTGGGTAGTTATGGGGTCTGGAGAGGGGGATGTGCTTCTCTGTGTCTGCTACAGGCAAACACAAAACTTCTGGTCTGAGAGCTGAATCCATCCTGGCAGCAGGTACTTTGAGGGAGAGGAGAAGCTGCTCGGTGTGTCCGGTGATGATGCTGGGAGGGCAGTGTAGGAACAGAGAGGCAGAAAGATTAAGTGCATTAGAGGAGAGGCTTTGTAGCAGAGCTAATGAGTTGGAGTCAAGTGTTTTAAACAGATGCTTCCCCAGGCTCTGTGTAAAATAAAACTTGGGCAGGCACAATGGTGCTAGGCGATGTTTGACGTGATGACCTTATAATCACTTCATTTGAGGATGTGATTAATGATGCGTGCTATGCCATGTTATAACTTGATATCCCACATGGAGGCCACAGACATCTGCTCTGTTCCAGAGGGTAAATATTTGCAAGGCAGCATCCTACAGACCTTGTTCAAAGCTTGCTGAAGTCACTGCAACAACTTCCATGAAGTTCTGTGGGATCTGGCTAACCCACAGAAGGGTCCAAGCAGTCTGTTTTCTTCCTGCAACCTGCAGTTGAGGAGAGGGGATACCCATTGAAAAGGTTTCCAGACCTTCACAGAAGGACTTCCAGTTCTGATCTTTAATTTTCATTTAATTCTTGCTTATTCTGCTGCTCTGCAGAGTTAAGGACTCACCTTGTGAAGAGTTCTGCTGTTTTGCTACACAGTGAGCCATGAGGGGCCTGAAAGTTTTTCAAGTCACAAAAGCTTTCAAGAGATCACATCTGTGTCCAAGCTCTTATATATTTTGAAGGGACATGAACTATACCACCTTGACATTGCTTTTCTGCCTCAATTTCCAGGTCTTAATCATCCCTGTAGACTTTGTGCTGCCTTGTAAAGCCTCAGTCCTTGGGTGAAGACTGTTGGATGTGAAACAAAAGCATCAACTCCCTAAACAGTAACAGACTGATCAAGGACACGTCATCTCTTCAAACAGAAATACCATCTGTTCATGATGTTGAGTCTGACATCCCTCAAAGCTAGATTTTCCAGGAATCCAAACTGGCAAGAGTAATGTGATTTGTGCTGCTGGTAATTAGTATCTCTTGTGGTCTGGCATACTACAAGTTGACCATCAGGTGGATACAAGAGGCATAAATTAAGTCTCTTTTTGTTGTGTCACAAAGCGGTGTCAGGTCTGTTCCAAAGGGGGTTTGGTCTCCGTGTCTGGGGACAGGCTGAATTTGGAAAGCTATAATTCATCTTTTTACCCATAGTAACTAGCTTAGCCTTCTTCCACTGGGAAAGAGATGCTGTTGGTCTAAACGGCCATGTAGGTTCTTTTCCCCACGGGGAGGAGGGATATAAACATATTTGCACGTGGGGCACCTGAGCAAGCCCGCAGGCAGCCTCCAGTGTTGTCCGTGGCTCAACTGGGCAGCAGTGCCTTGCTTAAGGGCGTGCTTGAGTGGTTGGATGGACAGAAAGACACTGTGGGCGGGCCAATGGATCCCTTGGTGGATTTGGTTCCCAAGGCTGAACTCCTGTGGTACAGAAGGTGGCACAGCTGGCTGGCCTCTTCCTTGTTCTCACGAATATCAGTGGTTCTTGTGGTGCTGCTTCCATTGCCTTGGCAGCTCCAATGCAGGCCACATGTATTGGTGTATTCTTCCTGGAAAAGAAAGGAAAGACAAGTAAAATTATTAAGAGTGTGTAATGTGTAACATACCTTGCACAAACTACAATATATAAAGCAAACTCTGATTTCAGTTAATGAGGAGCCAACAGTCCTTCAACTAAAATCTCTACCAGCACTTCTTTTAGAGAAGAAGATGTAACTCTGAAGTCTCTGATGAACCACGTTTGAAATTATGAGGGAGAGCTGCTGATGGGCACGCTGTGTGGTTTTGTCTCTCCCAGATCAACTACGCTTGGTGAGATCTGGTCAGCAGAGAGATCCACAATATGAGAAGGAATCACAGGGGAATATGAACTGGGTGTTTGACTCCTGGGAGAATAAAGCCGCATAACTTCAGGCCTGCTCTTCCAGTGATGCTGCTTGCTAATTAGCTTGTCAGTGAGACATTGAGAATTAAACAGAGGAGACATAATCCTCTCTGCAAGGTAATTAAAAATATTTGTCCCTTGCTGATAACTGACCTGCTGATTTCCTCCTGTTTGAGAAAGCTTCATAAAAAATTACTGAACTGTTTGTGTAATAGGACAGCCACTTGCATAGATGTTTCCTGTCTGCTAACTTTCCAGTGCTTTGAGAAGGTGTCACAGGAAGGAGAAACTTGTTTGAATTTCTGGAAGCCTGTTCTGTTTGTTTGTTTGTGCAAATGAGAGAAAATGATCTCCAGGTCATTTTAAAAACCATAACAAACCACAAAAGTGCTCTGGAAGTAGACCATTGGATCAGAGGGTAGAGGCAGAGTTTTAGTGATGCTGGAAGCGAGTCTGATGGTACCTGCTGACTGCCCAGTTGGGATTCCCATCTGTCCAGGGCCCAAATCCCAACCAGTGTGGCACAAAGACAACTCTTTCTACCTCTCTCAGTCTGTCTCCCAGTCTCTCCAGTTCTGATTTCAGCTTCCTCGACACTGTGCGTGGGATTCTTGGCACGAGTGGGTCATGCAGCAGAGGTGTCCAGGCCAGGTTACAGGCTTTTGAACAGAGGGGCTCTGTGGGTTCAGCTGGGCTGAGTGCTCTACAGGCACATGGTGAGGAGCTGCAGCAGCCTGAGGAGGTTCAACCTGGTGAGCAAATACAGGTATTCTGCCTACAGTCTTCAGCTGAAATGATTAAGTGGGAGTTAATTGAGCCCTGCTCTAAGGGGACTGATGGACAGTATGAAAAGCCATGGGCATGGGAACATCTGCTGGTGGAACTGGGGACAGCTGGCCCAGATGCTTCAGGCCGTGAAGACAACGCTGCTTGTGGTGAGAGAACTCCTGGGAAGAGAAGAGTAAAAGCAGGAATCAGCCCTGCTGAGATGCACTGAGTACATTGGATATTGCAGTTGTACTGAGGCAGACTAAGCATGAAGTGTCTCTGCCAGGTCTCTCTGATAAGAAAAGGCAGTTTGGGTCTATATTGAGAAAAAACCCAAAATTTTCACCCTGATGTGGGAACAGCCATATCAGATTCAACAGCTCTCAGTAACAGAGGCTTAGATCAGAAGGACAGTGGCAAACCTAGAGCAAGCTTTCCTCCTTAGGTCATTCTCCAGTTGAGAACATGGTGAGCCAGAAGCTGCAGCTGGTGTGCTGTGTTTGACAGGTCCAGTTGTGTCTGTGTTCTGGGTCTGAGAAGATTAATACTGGTGTTCTCCACATCAGAATCCTGTGATTTTAATTACACATTGTACACGGAAGTGGGTTTAAATCCCCTGCATAATAATTTCACAGCTGCCTCTAGGAATGATAAATACTAATTTCTTTTTTGCCTCCTTCATTATGTACTTGATGTTGCAGACATTAAACACTGCTACAGAAATTGACCTTTCTCCCTTCTGAAGTGCCAGAGACATCACAGAGCAGTGAGACAGTGAGGATTCTGCCACAGTACAAACTTTCAGGCAGACGTGGTGGCATTCAGAGCTGGTTTGGAGCAACAACAGATTCAGTCTGGCGTTTTCCTTCCCTTAAGAGGCAATTAAACTGTAAACTCACAGAGAGGTGCCAGTTCTGGAGATCTCGTGGAAATCTGCAGGGGGACGTTTCTGCAATGACCTTTGTCTAACGATCTTATTAAGAGCCATAAACTTCCAGCCATTCTCTGTCTCCCACACACTCTTGTGTGATGGGCATGGTTCAGCTGGCAGCAAAGCATGGGCTGCTGCATCTTGGTCCTGTCACGCTGAGGAATTGGGCTGTTGGCATGCTGCTCGTGTGCTTTCACTCGAGTATGAGTCCCAAACAAAATCCTTTGAAACCTCCATGGATCGTTCTCACCCTTCCCACCTTTTTCAGTTATTCTTGCAGAGAGAAACCTCAGATAACCAGAGTGTTGTACGAGGGCTTCCTATGTGGTAGTCACCATCCTGACCTGCTCCAGGCAAGGAGGTGGTGACACTGAAGCCCAGCCTTTGTGGGTGCAGGAGTGCTTGAGACAGAGTTCTTAGCACTGAAACCAGAGTCAGGAACTGGCAGTGGGAAAAGGCAGGCAGGCAATGTTGCTCACATTCAAAAATTTCTGACTTCAGCTAATTTCTGAATTCAGCAGAAGCAGGGAACAAACAGCTTTTCCCAGAGGAATATAATTTCTAGTCAGCTGAGAGCTGGGATCTTTCCTCTAAAGAAGGCAGGGCTTCCCAATTCCTGGCAAGTTTAGAACTAGAAGCCATCAGTCTGGCAAAATCCCCTTGGCAAATCATGAATGCTCATGAACTATCAAAGCTCTGCAAGGAAATGAATCTGCTCTGATTTATACCAGTGGGAAATCTAGCCTTTAATTTTAGTTCTTGAATTAGCGGTTGTTTTAATCACATGAATGCAGTCTGCCAGGTTGTCAGGGCCACATATGGGAAACGCAGAATTATTATTTCAGTGGAGCTCAAAATATGCAGTGTTTCAGTAAAGCATTTTTTTTGGGTTTGTGGACCATTAAGCAGAAAGTGTGATGGAGAGACATGCAACAGCAAAACAGAAGCAGGAGCAGCCTTCTTCATCACTGCTTTGAGCAATTAGGGAACAACTCACCGGTCAATCAGTATTAATTGGCCTCCTTTGGAGCTTGAGAGCTTTATGAATGCTATTATACAACTTGATAGCAGTGGGTTCGAATCAAAGACCCTGATGGTCTCTTTCCCTCTGACATTCACTGTTCCTACATAAACAGGGCTTATTCAGCTGCTTCTGTTTTGCTCTGTGGAGTTACACCAAGAATGAGTTCAGCCACTCCAGTTTCTACCCAGCAACACTCAGCAAACACTAAACACCAGTTCTGCCACATGTGGAATTGTCTCTCTCAGATGTGCCAGAGGGAGGTTTCTCCAGAAAATCTTCCACTGTGCACTTTGCCCTCACTTCTCTGGTAGGGTTGAGTACTGAGCCATTTTGATCTTCATGTTACGAGTTCAGGGTATCCCAAAAGGAGATGCTGCATCTCTGGAAAGATCTGAAATGAGATTTCCCAGTTATTTCTTTCTGTAGGCCCAGGCAGTCAACACATTTGATCAGCACTGCTTTCCTGACACCCTCCTGCCCCCTTGCTCAAACAGCGCAGTGTGCTGTTGGCTTTACTCATGCTAAGGAGAAAACAGAGTTGTCTTCCTTGGCAGAGACTGAACCCCTTTCTGCAAAGCTTGTTTTTGCCCGAATTTCTAGGATGGCCTGCAAGGTGAAATGCAATATGGTGCAGTAGAAGATGCTGCTGTATTAAGAATACTCAGGCTGGAGTGGTGCCCAGGGAATAGAGAGAAGTAAGTGTTCATTCCCCTTCAGTGATTTATCTCTTTGACCTTTGTTTTTCACCATCTTTGTTACCTTTCTCTTTCTCTCTCAATCATGAATGCAGTAATTCAAGAAAGAGGGGAGCATGGTTGATGTTCAGTCAGCTCCAGCCTGGTTTGCAAAGGATTCTTCTGCAATAAATTGGAGAGGAGCCTCTGTTCAGCTGTTGCTGGCAGCGTCCAGGCTAGTTACAGCAAGTGTGGGCATGGAGAGCAGATGAGGACATGTGAGTGTGAGCACCTCTTCAGCTGTGGGTGGATTATGTACACTCTGTCCAGTGCATAAGTTGCAGTTTGCTATGTTTCCCGTGGTCACCAACTCTGCAAACAGGCAGAGGTTGGCTTCTTAATATGGGAGTTAAGATTTTGGCTGTGCTTGCAACGGGGGTCTAGCATTAGGCGTGTTTTTAGCGTAAGTGCCTTTAAGTGTACCTGAGATCTGATTGCCGCTTGAAACATCAGTTTTGCCTCTGGGGATGGTTTTCTTTTAATTTGCCAGCCCCCACACCCTGGACGTTCCACCTGTAGAGGTCCTGTGTCAGCACCCCTCACTGCCGGCCGCCCAGCAAAGACTCCCTCCTGCATCCCTCCGTCATCCCTCCAGCATCCAAAGGCACCGCACACCAGTTGTATTTTCTTTTTTTTTTTTTTTTTTTTCCCGTAACGTGCGTTTCAGACCTCTTGTGTTTGAGAGATCCGTGCCTCGCTGTAGCATCGAGAGCCTACGTTCCTATTCCTTTGGCATTTGGCGGTGTCTCCCCTTCTCCCCTGCGGCGGCCGCTCTCTGTTCTCCGCCCCGGGGCCGCCGGAGGGCGGCTGGGGCTGACCCTCGGAGTAGACGCGCTCCTGGGTTTTTTCCTCTCCCTAGGGGGGAAAAAAAAAAACAAAAAAAAAAAAAGGCTGTTCAGCTCGGGGCCCCTGGGTG
>JAWMRA010000005.1:8711843-8756404 GCA_035584735.1 Pseudotriccus pelzelni
GCTGTTCAGCTCCGGGCACCTCTGTGAGCTGAAGGGGGCGGGAGCTGCAGCCTTGAAGTAGAAAAGGAAGAAGCAAAAGGAGCGGGGAGAGGGTGAGCGGTGCCGGACAGCGGGGGGCGGTGGGCTGAGCCTCGCTGGGACCGCGGGTTCGTTCGAGCAGGAGGAGGCAGGAGAGGATGCGGCGGGGCAGGGATGCTGCGGCTAAACCCCCTTCTGCCTAAGGAGAGCAACATCATCCTCCGAGGGGAAGGAGGAAAGTGGGGAGAAGGCGGCCGAGCTCTCACAGAGCCTGCTGAGCTCTTCCGAGGACCGCCCGCCTGACACCCCAGCAAAGTTTCCGGACCTCGGTGACGAGAGGGGAGGAGGGATGTGAGATTCTTCTCCTCCTAGCCCACAACTGGGCTTCCACCCCTGGCGTTGCTGGGGCTAGCCATGGCTTTGTCGTTCCGGACCGAAGGGTGAAGGGGAGACCCGGGGCACCCGTTCTCTCCATCGCTTTCCCTGGCTCCACGTTCCAGCCCAGGTGAGTGTCCTCCCCTTCCAGACACCGAGGCTCTCTCTGGCCCTGCCGGAGAGTTTCCCGGCACTTTGTCCAGGAAAAAAAAGTCTTATTCTTCTCCTGATATCTAAAGGGTGCGTGCCTGTGTGTTTGTGAGTCTGCCTGCGTGCAGGGGGTGGTTGTAGCTGTCTGACTGCAATTTCGGTTTGCTGATCACTGTCATTGTTTTGCTGTGCCATCACACCTCTAGAAAGGAGATTCATCTGGGGTCTGACAGATATTTTAGTTGTGCTGTTGCAATGAGGTGATGTGGAAGGATGACAGCTTGATCTCCCTCATGACAACTAAGAGGAAAGCATGCTTAGCTGTACATGCTGCTGGTGCTGCTGGTATGGCTTTGAATGCTCCTAAAATGCTGAATGAATATGTCAGCATGCCCTTCGAGCTCTAGGAAGTCTCAGAGATGTGGATGAAAGTCTCTCCTTGCTCCCCTGAGAACATAGGGAGGGATGGATATTCCCCTGGAAGGAATCACTGTAGCCTCTGGATTTCCATCATGCTAGCTTGGATATGCAGCTTTTATTCTTACACAGCAGTGCCTGCAGTAGTGCATTTCAAGCTGAAATGTTGTTTGGAGAAGAAACCTACTCTCCAGTCCATAAGAAAAGAACCTGTTTCAAACAAAGAGCCCAAAGAGAACTTCTTCCAATCCTGATGGAACAGAAGTCGCTCATTATAATTTGGCTGGAAAGTTAGTCATTTCTATAAGCCGTTGATTTTGCTGAAGTGAAAGATAAAAGCTGCCAGAGATCCTCAGGTAAGTCAGCAGTGGCAGCTGACCCACACCAGTGTATTCTTGTGGCAGAGATGGGGATGGAGAAGGACCCACAGCATCAACCTGTGCTTTAGGATATGACAGGAGAGCAAAGATGCTTTTGCAGTGCATGACAATCAGAATAAACACGGACTTTGTGTTGTTGCAGGCACCTATCAGGTAGAGAATAGCATAAGGTATTCTGTGGCTTTGGTTTGTTTTTTGCTTTATCCTCCACTGCTCTGCTGGCTTTCTCATCCCCATGTCATCTGGTTTTCCAGCTGGAATCCCTTGTGCATAATTCCTAATGTTTTCCATGGAGATCAAGAAAAAAGCAAACAGTGATCTACTTTCTGAATGTTCCCACTCCAGAAATGCTGTCTTCTACATGCTGTTGGTTACCCTGTGGTGCAGGTCATGTCCCAACCCCGTGACAATGCCTGTCTTCCAAGATCTTCTGTCCTCTTGGAAAAGGTTCCCCTTAGAATCTCCAGTGAGTCCATTGCTTTCTGCTGGGAAAGGTCTGTTACCCCATGTAGCTGCTCCAGGCAAGGAGGATGGGAAAGAAGTTTTGCCTTGTGAGAGGTCTCAGTCCTTTACATTCCAGATGCCTCTTTCTGTACTGTAGATCTGGTCCCCTCTCCTTCTGGGAAGCAACCATGAATGCCTGGGAAGCTGATGGTGCCTGAACCCATCCTGAGCTCAGTTGGATCATCCTCTCATGTCATTTATCCTTCTGGAGTGGATTTGTAGTTCTCTTTTACCTGCTGGGGTGAGCTGTCCTTGGATGGACTGCCCTGATTTATTATTGTCAATGGTGCTTGAATGAACCTCTTGTCCTCCTTCTCCCCTGTTATTGCCTGGTCAGGTGCAGTGAGGATTTTACCCAAGCTTAACCCCCTACGTTCAGGGTTCTGTAATGATGAACAAAAATTGCCAGGTAGAGAAAATAACCTACCAAGGAACGTGCTGGGTGATATCACTGCAGCCTTGAAAGCAGCCAGAAACCAGCATGGTCTCTTTGAAGTGATCACAGGTGGCTACTGAGAGATCCAGTGGGCAACAGGCTGAAGCTCCATTTGAAAATCTCAGTGGGAGCCTGACCTCTGAGGATGCCTTGCCTAGGAGTAGAGGCAGCCAGCTTATTAGTGCATCCCACTGGAGCCCAGCAGCCGTGATAGCTGCCTGGCTCTCTCAGGAGGGGGAAATCCTTCAGAGTGGAAGCAGGTGAGGAGTCAAGAGGGGGAAAACCTGGTAGAGTGAATCTATGATGTGATTTAACCACGCGAAGCCACACAGTTCCCTGGTGAGCACTTTGCAGCGGGAGAATGCAGGAGGAATGGCCACGCTGGGGTGTCTGCAGCAGCCTCTGTGTGCGAAAGGTTCAGAGTGGCATTCCCAAGAGCTGGTCAGCAAACGGTGTTTGCACGTGTGTCTTTAACCAGAAGCGATCTTGCTGCTGGTCCAGGGCTGCTGAAGGAGGCAGAATCAGGGCTCCAGCTCACATCAGCATGCCAGGGTTCCCAGGCAAAACAAAAGGACACTGCTAGGGAAACATGCATGTGTGTTAGCCTGGCTAATGGAGAAAATGCCCCTTCTCCCTCTCACACTCTGAGTTTCCTGAAAAATCTTTGCCTGCTGAGAGACTCCTTCCCAGTCATGCATCCCTAGATGAGGAAGGACTTAATCTTTCCATGCACCTGTCCCTATAGGCTCCAGCTGATGTCTCACTGAATATGAACTTCACTTGAAGTTCACTGCTGCACTCATGCAGATCTAAACAAAAGCCCAAGCCAAGGAAATCAGATATGACACCCAATAAAGCAGCAGAGAGCTTTGCCTCAGCTGGAGGTGCTGGAAAATTTTATAACCTAGGAAACATGTTGAAAATGTCTGGCTGATCCCAGTGGCATGTTTCAGGGTGATGTGTAATGGTTTATTGTTTGGTTTGTTGTTTTTTTTTTGTTTTTTTTTGTTTTTTTTTTTAATTTAGCAGGTGTAGACTGTTAATAGAACAGGGATCCTTGGCTCTTGCAGTAGAAACTGTGTGGTATCGGCTTTCTGCTGACACTTTTAAAAGGGATTTGACAGCAGAGGGGGGAAGAAGCTAGGGAGCTAGACGGGGGAGCAGGAGAGAGCAGACCGCTGTTGTTTGCTATCAGACTGGGAAGAGAAATGCTCTCCTGCCTGTAAAATCAAAGACATCACCAGCAAACTGCTGACAATTTGGCTTCTGGCAATTTGACTTTCCAGCGAAGTACAGCAAACACAAAGCCAGCTCTTATCACATCCAATATCCTTCTCCATGGAGAAGCTGCTGCTGTCAGTCAGGGCTGTGTGTTCCTGCCTTGGGTCCTAGGCCGGTCCACACACAGGCTCTTTTTTGCCTTCATCATCTCAATTTCCAGGAACCTCCATCCAGGAGCTGATGTTGCCTGTGCACAAACCTTGTACAAGCTTGGGTTTACAGTTGCTGAGGCAAACAAGCTTCCTGGTCCCCTTTTGTGGCATCTCCTGTGATGACACTGAAGATGGTGTGACTCATGGTAGAAAGCATAGTCCAGCTGACAAAACACACACATCTGAATCCTTTTATTATAGACTTCTGTGACTGACAATGTGTCATTCAGTGTCTGTGGATGGCATCATCCATATGGACAGCAAAGAACCCTGAGCACACAGGGCTCAGTGCTCCAGCCTGAGGCTGACTGCGTGTGGCCGCCACGGTCAGGGAGAGCCCGGACTTGAGGGCAGGCTTGGATTTGTGCTTAGCTGTTGGCACCAGCAAACCTGGAGAAGTTGCTGGGGGAAAGGTGCCTTGGGTTCACTGATCTGACAGCTTCATGGTTCTTTGTTCCTCTCCAGGGATTTCCGGGCAGCAGAAGACTGGAGATAGGCTTCTCAACACAGCATACACCCCGTGAGGACTGAAGTGACCTCTGAGACTCATCTCAACATGTTCAGCGAAAAGAGCAGCGCCTCTTTGTCCCAGAAACCCATCCAGAAAAAGACCCGACCTCAGGGCCTCCCCTCCCCTGCTCTCTGCTGCGCTTGTGGACTTTGCATCATGCTGGCAGGCATCAACATCACTTTAGTGGGAGCATTTGCCTTTGGGACCTTCCTCCCTGTGAACAACCCTCCCATCATCATTGGACCCATCCTGTTGGTGGTGGCCTTCACGTTCTTCGGTGCCTGCTGCATCTGCAGCCGGAGGCCCCCAGCTCATGGGGCCAGGAAATCCAAACCAGGTTCCAACATTGGGCTCATCAAACCTGGCAACACAGCCTTTGAAATTGAAACTAGCGAGCACACGGTGCAGGATACCACTGCCGTTCAGCTGAGCCCCACAAATTCTCCCATCTCCTCCAAAAAGTCCACACCGGTTCATGAGAACGCCAAGACTTGCAAACTCTTCACCATGGAAGGCAACGGGCCAGTGGCCAAGTACACCACAGGAGGAGAGGCCATACAGCTCAACTTGCCCAGGGACCTGGCTGCATCCTAAACCCAGGCAGAGATTTTGTCAGCAGCCAGCCAAACACTGCAATGGGTGGGCTGGAAAACCCTGATGTACCATCAGTCAGAGGTGTGGGGAAGGTGCTTGTAAAAAGCCGGTAGACACTCAGGTCTCTCTGAAACAATTTAAGGGAGGAGGATGCCACAGCTGAAAAAAAAAAAATACAGATTTTTGCTGAAACATGCCCATTATATGGTTTTTAAAAGAAAATTGATAATGATGTTGCTGTGAAAAGATGACTTTCAGTTCCTGGAAATACACTGCCTTTTTTTAGGGAGCCCATAGGAAGAGGGGAATGAATTAATTTGTCTAGTATAATGTGGAAATGTGATGGTAGGAAGGAGAGGCTACATGGGACTGACAAATGACAGATCTTTCTTCTCAGAAGTGAAGCAATTCTTGGACATAAAAGAAGCAGAAGTGCAGTAAATTACAGCTTGCTGCTACTCAGTCACAAGAAGATTTGAGCATTTTTAGTGCCAGACTTCTTGACAGTAGGGACAAAGCTATGTGTTTGCTATTGAAAAGGCGTTGTGAAACCATCTCCCCTCTGTTGAAAAACCTTGCAACATCTTGCCTTCATTTGGGTGATTTTACCGCCCATTCTAGGAGAAGGAATCACAAGGATCACAATTAGCCTTGGTGTTTTCCTCTTGTGTTAATGAGTTTGAGCTGCAGCTCTGCTACTCCACAACGTATTTATCTTGGAAGGTCAGGCAGGCTGAATCCTGGAGTAACCAGAGACTAACAGGAACCTGCAAATGAAATTGCAATGATTATGTACTGAGCACTAGGCAACTGCTTTCCCATATTCTTGTGCAAGGCTGGCCTGGGACACATATCACCTTGGGGCAGGGAGCAGATAACTGTATGGGCTTCAGTGTGGTTGTGCTGGAAGATGGTGAGTGGATCTCTTTCCCTGAAGAGGACTGTGGGATCCATTACAAGGAGTGGACCTCCTTGCTGCAGGAAACGGGATGCTCCCTGTGCTCGTGGGCTTGCAAAGCAGTGGGATGAGCTTGCAGACGGGCATTTATTAAGAGCTGTTCTAAGCAAAGACACCCCCTCTGCCCTGGAAGGACCCTAATCTGATGAATTAGTGCTGCAAAGGATTTGTTTTGTGACAGAGCCACGGTCCCCCTGGGCCACAAGCAGAGCTCTGCATGGCCAGACTCTGAGAGCCACATGACTGGTGTGGTGTGTTAAGTGAGAGCAAGCGTGGTCCTGGGGGAGCTGGAGAGAAGAGCCTCAGTGCTGTGCAGTCCGTGCATGTGGTGTCCTGGTTGCTCTGGGCAGCCACTGTGCAGCTGATGACCCCTTCACGAACCTGGGTAGGATGAGGTCGGACTGAAAAATGCCTTCATGAAAGGTGACTGAACACTCAGTCTTAACGTGGGTCCTCCTTGAGTGCTGCAACAGTTTGCTGCCTTTAACAGCTCCTTCTACATCAAGGAATTACCTCTGTGATTTTGGCAGGGCCGGTCTATACCAGCTAGAAGGAGAAGAGGCAGGCTTGGGAAAAGGACTTTTGTGTGGGCCTGGGAAGATGTGGGTTCAAGCATTCGGGGTCCTGGGCAACTCGTTCAGTTGTGCTGCTGCTCAGCTCCCTGCCTGTGCCAAAGGGAAAACACCTGCTCCCATCTCCACTTAAAGCTGCTTTAGAGATGAGCAGCAAGGCTGGTATTAGCACACCTGAGTCTGGAGATTGCTTGAAGGTGGATGAGCCTGTATGGTCTGATCCCTGCATGATTTCCTTTAGAGCTTGTTCTCATGGGTGAGCTCTGCCTCCAGCACTGCCTGCCATCGGAGTGCAGGAACTGCTGTGCTGAGCAAAAGGCTCCCGTGATTTTTCTCTGCCTGTGAGTGCTGTAGCAATAGTGTGTCGATGTAGGTTTGATTCCCAGCTTGCCTTTTGGAATAGCAAACAACAGTTTGGAGGTCCTTTAGAGGCATTTTCCACATGAATGTGGTCACTGCAGCACTTTTCTTTGAGCACTCGGAGCCAACAAAGTTAGTAAAATCAAGTGGTAACCGCACAACTCCTTTTTTTATGCACAGAAGGTTTGAAAGCTTGAAAGCCAAGTCTGGAGTGCATAATGGTATCACCCCTTATCACAGCTGCACCGTGAAATGCTTCCAGTGATGGGTAATACCATGGCTGATGCCATACAAGTCAAAGGCCCTTTGGGCAGGAAAGAGGACAGAAGCAGAACTTTGAGGGCCAGTTAGGAGTCTAGTGTGGTTCACTCACATTGTGACCTCACAGCCAGTGCCCTGTAGGGAGCCCTGGCACAGCCCTGGGCCCTGGCACATCCTGTGCTGCCCGTGCAGGTCACCACAAAGCCAGTGTTGCTCTGGGAGCTGAAATCCTGGGGACCCAAGAGATGACAACCAGCAGGGATGGAACCTGGGCAAGCAGAGGCGTAGGACGAGTGAGATGCTGATCCCCTGGTGTGGTGGGTCTGTCCGCCAGGCCGTGACCCCAGCTGCCTGCCTGCAGAGCGAGGTGGGCATGAGAACATCTGCTGCCTTCCTGCTTTTGCCTTTTTCTTGTCCTTTGGAATTTCCGTGTCTGTCTGTCTGTCTCTCCACCTTTGTGACAGGCTGTTGCTGATGTTGTTGTGAATCTTGTGCCTCCCTGTGTACCAGGAGATGGAGGAGAGTTCCTTGTTCTCCAAGTTCAGCATTTCTGGTGTGAGTCTTTTTTTTTGAAATTGCTATTTCCGTGTGTGCAACGTGGAATTTGGAAAAGACAGACCCATTAAAATAATTGCACTCAGAAAGCATTTGGCCTGCCTGCTTTTTCAGCCTAACAGCCACCTTCTCCCTTTTCCCTAGACTGTGTGTGCCCCAGTCCTGTCCGTGTTCATTTTGCCTTGCTCTCCTGCTTGATTTCCTAGAAATGCAAGTAGCAGCAAGGGAAAAAGCATCCCTGAGAGTTCATGTTGCCTCTTGAATGCCACTTTTCCTTGAAGTCCTGGTTGTCTAAACACTAGTCCCACTGCCTACTCCCACTGCCATTACTTTGAGTAACTCAGGAATAGCCAAATTCAGCCTTTTTTTTTCTGTATGTGTACATTAACTGTCCCTGGGTACCTGAACAGGCCAGGTGTGAATTATGGGCCTCTGGTTTATCAGGGACATGGGAGGAGCAGGTTTCTGGGCTGGGGTGGGTGAGGACTGTGGGCTGCTCTGACTCAGCCTCTGGTGATGGAGGACTGGACCGGATTATTTTACCTGATCCCTCCCAGTCCTGGGTATAGAAGCTATTTAATAGATAGTGCAGGGAAGGGGTGGAAGCTGTATCTGTGTGTGCTTCTGTGTGTCTAGAATTGGTGCTGTCACCTTTCCGTGCTCCTTCTGGGCTTAGCCCAACATGGTCTCTTGGAGATGAGTCAAGGAAGGGTAGCACAGAGAGAATAAAGAGGATTTGAGAGCCTTGCAAATTCACCTCGTCAAAGGGCTGCTCTCCCATGTGCAGCCAAGTGATTTGAGACGAGAGGAAATCTCTCCGTTCCAGGCAGGCTGGCTGGTTAAAGACCTGGGAAATGAGCTTGCTAAGAAGGCTCCACTGACAATGTGTGTAAAATGAAAACCTTCTCCCTTCAGAAAGGATTTTTTTGGCCATTAGGAAGAACTCCCTGGAAAGGTTTTTCCTCTTTTTTTAATAGTGGGACCAGGGAGAAAAGCAGAGAGGAGGGTTTGCTGAGCATCCATTGCCATCCTCCTGGACTTGCAGACTGTAGTATTCCTGCCACAGCTCGACACTGACCTGACCCACGAGCTTCTCTCTCCATCTGGAAGAATAAACCAGAAATATTATGTGGAATGTAATTAACTTTTTCTAATTTCCAACCCAAATTTATCTGTGGCTGGTTTATTTCCTTTTATCCTTGTACCAACAATGGCTTTTAACCAAGATGCCTTCTTACCTCCTGGAAAATTTTATCCCTGGAACATTTTAGATTTGCTGCAGATTTCCTAGAGCTTTCCTTTCATTATGCTGAGCTGGCTGACCCCTTCCATCCATCCCTCCTGTGAAATACTCACCCTTGCCCGGGAACCCTCATTTACCTCTCTGGCTTATTGCTCTGGTTTTGGCTCAGGAGCTCTCTGAATGCTCCTGAACTGCCCTTCTTTTGCAGGACTCACAAGTTCACAGCAAAGTACAAACCTTCCAGGTCTGTCTTGTGCAAGAAACTGGGCATTTTTCCCTGGATAAGTCCTGGAAGAGGAAAAAAAAAATCCATGAAAGAGCAAAAATATCCGTGAAAATGTGAAATTTCCATTTGCAAAGTCCTTCTGATAAAAAAAAAAAAAAAGAACTTTTATGCCATTAGTCTCCAGTGAGTCCATAACAAATGTGCTCAACTTAGAGGTTGAAAGGCTGGTTTTCTCCAACTGTCAGATGCTGTCAGCTCAGCTGAGCTTTCAGCATCCAGAGAAGAGACCCCCAGACACTGCCGGCAGCTCCACTACAACAAGGATAGGTTTGTATATTTGTTTAAAACTCCTGGCTTTTAGACTGATTACCCCAAAGAGCTCCTCATTTGGGGTGGCCTCAGAGCAACACCCTGGCCGTGTCCCCAGGGTGATGTGAAGCCACAGCAGATGTTCATCCTGATCTGCAGCAGCACAGCCCTCTAAATGGATTATGGACATGGACCTTCTCCCTCGCCATTTGCTCTCACTCACTTCCTAGGGAAGCTGGGAGCTTGACTTTTTAAATTTTAAAATCAATTTAAAGATCTCTGAGACTCGCTCCAGTCAGTCTGGGGGCTTCTGCTGTCCCAGCTGCCCCCGCTGTTGACCAGCAAGGAGGAGATCACTGTTCACTCAAGCTCACAGTGAACCACCAGGCTGCAGGAGACAGCTGGATACTTTGCTCAGTCTCATTTACAAAGCTGGTGTAGAAGAGATTTTGCTGTTTCTACCAGCAAATCCCCTGCTACTTCTAATCACTCCTAGTCTGTCTCTGTGGGACCTGCACACTCTGACATGGCTTTGAATTCTCAGAGCACAGAGAGTGTCAGGCCTGGGAGGACAGATGATGTTTTTCAAGGCATCCTTGCACACAGAGTCCCCAGGAGTTTTTCTTGGGAGCCCACAGTCATCTGGAAATTTTGATTTCTTGAAATTGGCCTGTCCTGAGAAGACACTGGTTCTCATGATGCTTTTGCCAGGAAATAAACTTCCTGGGTTGCAGATGAAATTTCCTATCTGAACACTTGAGAATTGCTCTATTACTCAATCCTCCAGGCACCCCTAAAAAAAGATCTTGTTAAACTCTGCCTCCACATCAGGACCAAACTTCAAAGGCAGCTTTGGGACCACGGTTCCTTATCAGACCCTCTGTTTTCTGTCAAATCCCAAAAACCAGATTTCTCTGCAACAGTGCTTTTAATAAGCCATGCCTCTGGAGGTCTGCGTGCCCTCCCAAAACCATCACACTTTGGGAAACCTGCTGAAACCTTTGTTGGAGTTTCTCACATCCATCTGCTGTGACAGCCAACATAGCATCACACACAGCTCTCTGGCCTGGTGCCAGATGGATATTTGATGAAGTTTGTTATAAAGTCTGACGGAAAAAATTATTTCTTTTGCTGGCACACAGGCAGGAAAGAATCTTCTTTTGGAGGCAAATCCTTCTCTGTTGTTATCTCGGCATGAGAAATCAGTTATGATCTGTGGCTCATCTTTTTGCCTCCAGCTGAGCCAGGCAAGCATGGTGCTGTCATTAGGACCTGCTCCCATGGCAAGTGGTCGGTGCTTTATCCCATTTGCTGTCTCTGGGTCTGTGCACTCTCCATTCAGAGGCAGATTCTATGTGGGGAGAGGACACTTTGCTGGTGAACCCAAGGGGTTTGGCTTCTGCAGCTTCTTTAGGGGTGGGCACATCGCTGCTGTCTGCACCCCGTGGCTGGCTGTGCAAATAAGCAGCTGGAGTTGGTTTCTGGGCTGGGAACCTTTCCCAGGGCCATCAAGTTCACCGGAGAAAAAGAACCTTTGTCTGGCAATTACAGCTGCACCTGAGAGTGGCAGAGCTGTCTGACTGGAGAGATAAACACAGGCAGCAGATCATGGAAAGCCCTCCAAGGCTGCCCTCCCAGCTTCACCCTGAGTGAGGGACTACAAATGGCTTTTCTTTCTGATGCTTCACCAGAAAACACCAACCTGTTCCAAAACTAAGAGAGATTTTTTGCTGCATCCTTGCTGGAGAAACCTATTTTCAAGGCCATAAATCCCTGGAAATCACTCTGAATGTGGTCTGATACCACGGAGATGACCAGCAGTCCCATCCATGCCCCTGCTGTGTCGCTATGTAGGTGCAAGTAGGGCAGTCCCTGCTCTGCATAAAGAGAAAGACAACAGGCAAGAACGGAATTTGAGGCACAGAGCTGAAAAAGGAGTCTCAGCTTTTCCCAGAGGAAGAATAAAACCACAACTCTCAACATCTGTAACGTCCCAGGGCAAGGATTTCCATGCCTTAACTCTGTGTTGTGTGGAGACCTACCTGCTCGTATGTGTTGGCTTTGTTTGAAGGAGAGGGAGGGAAACCCTCTCTTTTCTCAATTAAGCCTCAAAATACACCTTTTGGGTAGGCCAGATTCAGACACTCAGTAGATGGCTGTAGATTCCCTTGTTCAGGGCAGCAATCTCTGAGGGTGAGAAACACGCAGACGGGCTTTCTCTGCAGGAAACTGAGGGATGAACTGGCTGAACAATCCTCTTGGCTGTTGTTTTCTTGACTTGATGCATTTCTCTGGCACAATGCTGAATATCCCAGCAGCTCTGGGCTACATATATTTTCACAGAGCCTCATTAAAAACATAGCTTCAGTTCTGAAAAATCACATTTGTTCTAAATAAGAGCTGTCTGCTGGGAGAATTAATTCCTCCAACTTAAGTCACCTCCCTGGAAGTGATGCCGTTGTCTTCGATTTCATGGCTCAGATGATTATGCTTTTTCAACACCCAAGAATAACGAGATTAGGGAATTTGTGGCAATGAAGGCATAGAGGAGGAACCAGCTAAGAAAAAGGGAAAAGAAATTGAATTTTCCTGTTAAAAGTAAAGGAAATGCCTATTTCACAGAGACAGTTTTTGGATTAACAGCAGGGAAAACTCCCTGCATGAACTAAAGTGTCTTATTAGATCTATCAGGTCTATTGTCACATTCAAAAAGCTTCATGATCCTTAGATATACTATTTAAAGCTAGTTTGGAAAATATTAAATCCAGTCCTGAGAATTATAAATTAGTGGAAAATAATAGGAAATTATTGAAGTGAGATGCACATTGGGTGTGACCGCAGCAGCACTGCAGTGGAGGTAACGTCTGTCTTCTGCTTCTCATCTCTGGCCAGACTTTCCAGGGAGTTACTCATCCTCATGGGGAATAAATGGGGGTCCTGGGGAGGGGGGGATCGGAACTCACTGTCCAGAAGATGAGTGGAGCCACTGGGAAAAATTGTTTCAGAGGATTTGGTCGATGTTTGAAAATTTGAAGCTGTGGATGCCTTATGCCTGGAAGGGTTCAAGACCAAGTTGGATGGGACCCTGAGCAACCTGGTCTAGTGGATGACATCCCTGCCCGTGGCAGTGGGGTTGGACTTAGGTTATGTCCAGTGTCCCTCCCAACCCAAACCTTTCCATGATTCCATTCTGAGATGGGAATGATTGCTGCATGAGCAGACATGGCACACGTGCACTCAACACTCCTACTGTCAAAACTCAGAGCTGAAATTCCTCTCTAGAGCCAGGGAAGGGAAGAAAACACCCGCCCTGGGAGGGACAACTGCTGAAGGGAAAAGCTCTTCTTTGGTGACACTGGGAGCATTTATCAGGACTAACACTCGCAACATCATTAGGCCTAATGTTTCTGTTATTTGTGCTGTCAATTCTCCTAATGGTGCTCCAGCAGCATGGAGTCGAGTGAGTCATAAAAGTAATTATTATCTAGGCTATGGTACTGAAAAGGCATTCAAAGTTCAATTCAGCACCGGCCCCGGTCGGTGGGGATGGTGTACATTCATTAACGAGCAGGTGCAAAGTGCTGGAGAGAGAAGAGGAGAAAGCCTGTTCCATGTGAAATATTTTGCCGTATTATTCTTCATGTAGGGAAGTTTGTAGCAGCAGGTGAAGGGAGTGAACAGAAGTAAGGGTGTACATCTTGCTCCTCACGTTTTTAAGTGCACATAAAAGACAGGCACTCTGGGTTTTACTACATCAATGCCCAGACTGATGTAGGGTCCGAGAGGTCAGGATGTGTATACATGAGGCACGGCAAGAAGCTGTGGCTGCCACCAAAACCGGAGAGTCTGAGTAGAAACAAACAGGCAAAAGACAGAAAGGAGTGAACATTTGCATTTTGGAGGTAGGGAACTGAATATACCAGGAGATGATGTCACTAAGGTCACATAAGGATTTGGTGGCAGAGGAGAGCACACTGCTTAGAGTCACTGCATCTTCTTGTGACTTACCCACCAGACTTCGCTTTTACCTGGATGTGCTTTCTGCTGGAGGCACACAGACACCCTTCCAGACAGATTTTTAGCAGAGGAGACAGAAGCACAGCAACTCCCTCAGTCATCTGTCCTTCCTCTGCCCAGGGCTCAGGAGGCTCAGCCCAGGGCCAGAGCTCATGGAGTAACACCAAACTGGCAGCTCCTGAATGTTCCAAAGGCAAGAAAGCAAGTCCCAGCAAGGAGCAGGCACCAGCTGTATCAATGCTGTTGCTGCTGACCATGTTCTCAGGCAGGACAGGTCACTCTGGTACAAGCTTGCATTCACTGTGTAAGATTATCACTTCGCTAGCACTGGTTAGCTCAGCTGAGCTGGTAATTGTCCCTTAGGCAAATGTGAGAGCAGAAGTTCACATCAGCAGTGATACAGTCCAGCTTGCCAGGGTGGGTTTGTGTAGGGCTTCTGTATTTTGTTGTTTTCCTACTTATGTGGAAAGCGTTTTGTTTCAATTGGAGGCCAGGAGTGAAAAAAACACACATTTCTGAAGTTAGGAAGATGGTATCTGCTGAGATGAGCAGCAGCCACCTGGATCAGCAATTCCAGACCCTCAGATGTGCCAAGGGTCTGGGCAGGCAAGAGGACTCAAGGTACTTGGTTTGCATTTCATGAGCATGGATCTGTGCTAATAAGAGCAAAGAGTCAATCAGAGGAGGTGATGGACTGTCTAGAGTGATAATAGCAGTGATCTGTCTTCTTTTATGGTGTGGGAAGCAAAACTGAAGGAATGTGGTGGTGATGGGATAGAAACTTATCTGTATCAAGCCTCAAACAATTTCCTGATAGACAGACTCCATCCCCACGACCAGAGATGTGTGGTGAGCAACTCGTGTGTCCCATGGGAGCAGAGCTGTGGCAGATAAGACATGGCTAGGGCTGGACAGCCTTCCCCAGGGCCTCCACGAGGCTGTGCATTCCACCACAGGGCTCTTGCACATACCCTGGCACCCAGAGAGGACCTGAGAGTCTCCTTGCTCTTCCCAATCCAACACTGATGTCCGTCTGCCCCTGCACTACAGCAGTTCAGACCGTGCTTTTTCATTTACGGTGTCATCTGCACAGACATTGCAACCCAGGTGGGTGCACGGTGATTCCAGTTCACATTCACAAACCTCTGATGTTGCCTCCGGTGCTGTCAGGGAATGAGAGAGCCTTAGGTGAAGGGAATTCACCAAAAAGGAAGGACTGAAGGGTTAAACTGGCCTTTTATTTCATATGAATAAGCCACAAAAATGCCTCAAGCTCATTTGACTCTCACAGTTCTTCATCATCTTCTGACCGTGCCTTTCCCTTCTGTGTCCAATATCCTAGAGAAATGAAACTCCTGCAGAAAAAACATATTGGAAACCAAGGACTCTTACCATATGTTAGTGTCAAGGAGGCAACATATTCTAATCAAACCTGCTCTGGTGATGAGCTCAAGACAAGCTCTGAGCAAGGCTTCACATTTCAGCTTCACGGTTTATTGGGACCGCAGCGATAACTCTGCTTCTAAATGGAAATAAGTCTGTGTGGGCTCCTCAGATTGTTTCCACTCAGACTGACACCTCCAGCTGCCCCCAAAAGCCAAGTTCCAGAGCAGCAAAAAGAGCTTTATAGCCTTGGCTTTAATTAACTCCCTGCAGCAAGAGCCACTTTGGCTGTAACGCGCGAGTGGCTTTCAGATATGCTATTTATCAGGTCCCTAAATGTAATCAGAGCCAGTTTGATCCAATTAGGCAGCAGCAGTACAGGATAGCACCATACAGCCTGCACGCAGGAGCACTCAGGGCAAGGAAATGTCGTGCTGAAATACTGCAACCTTCCCATGTAGGAGACAATGTCCTCATCCCCTCTTGTGATCCCTTCAATCCCTTTCTGTGATTAAGGACAAAGTCCTTGATGCTTTAAAAAGCACTTCAGTGTCTACAAAAGTCTGAGCCTATAACCTTGTTGCATGTCATGTAGGCAAGCCTGTTGTCTCTTCCAGCCTGAAATGGGGTTTATGGTGCCAGGAGACCTTAAGGACCATCTAGATCCAAGCGCCCTGCCATGGGCAGGGACACCTTTCACTACACCAGGCTGCTCAAAGCCCCACCCAACCCTTGAACATCCCTGAACATCTGTGGTCATCAAGCATGTCAAAACAAAAATTTCTGCAGCTATTAAAATAAAGGAAGCCTTGCACTACCTTATCTACTGTTGTGTAACTTCCCTTCCTCTTACAAAGAAGAAATCAGCAACCACCGATTTTTCTTCTCTTTTTGGCTCAGGGGAGCTGACTCCATCCTCCATCGTTGGGCCCCTTGCAAGCCCATCCTTCCCCAGAGCCACCTGTTTAGTGCTGAGTTAATTCACATTTCTTTTAAGTGCTTGTGTTTTCTTCAGCAGATAGGCTGTGAGTTATTGCCTGATCTACTTTTCTGTTCAGGAGGTTACAAGGGCCTCGTTAAACAGAACAGAATATGCAAAATGAAAGGTGACTTGCCAGTTGAGCAATACTGAAGATTAGAGACACCAGACAGAAAGAAAAGAGCTTTTACATTACTGCCTGCAAAGCTTTTTGCCCTGAGTTTGTTATTTACATAAAATTATCATCAAGCCATAAATTTAACTGAAAACTGACAGTCTGAATGACAGAGTTCCCAGCAGTCAGCATATGAAATAAATCCCATTCAGGTGAGCATCAGCTCTACAGCAGGTGGGTTTTATCCAGACTGATTGATGGGGATGTGGCAACATCAGGAGCGCTGCCTGCTTGAGGGATGAGGTGCCTTAAAGCAGTGGCTTGTCTTTGATGGATGCTGGAGATGAGATCCTGAGTAAGCAGAGCAGATCAGGTGGGTTCTGAGCAAGAAACTACTGGAGATGCATTGCAAGTAATGCTGAGAGCCAACAGACTCAGCTGAGGGGTTGGAACTGGGGCTGGGGATTAGACCAGAAGGTGGCCTAGGCACTACCTTTTTGATTAGCTCCTTGAAGTGTTTTCTTCTGCCTTCGATGCATCAGGTGGGGTGTGTACCCTGAGAGGAGCATTTAGGGTGGGTGCTGCCAAGGTTTGCTCTGAGTAGCTTCGTCAGAGGTTAAAAGCAGATGCATGGAGAATCAGAAGGACTGGAGTTATTTTGGCACTGGGTACAGTGGTTCCTGCAGCACCAAGTGCAGCCACCAGTGCCTGGGAGATGCTGTGAAGGTACCGGGGCAGTGAAGGCAAACCAGCACAGTACGAGTGTTAGTCAGGAAGGGACAACATTGGCTATGAGTCTTATTTCCCACTGAGTCACTGATTTCCTCCACATAAAACCAGATGAACACCCTTGCTACTCCTGGGTTGTCAGGCTGCCATCCTGCCAGCCCGATCAAGCCTGAGCAGGGTCTGCCCTGGTGTTCCCAAGTCCCCACTCTGTCACCTCCTTCTCCTGTACCTGCTTTGTTCCTCTCTACCCGCAGCTCTGGGAACCTGTGATGAGCTTGGGAGCCAGAGAGCTGCTCTCTCCCTCCTTTTTTTTTCTTTCTCTTTTATATTTCTCTTTCAGCTTTATCAGGCGGTCTAATAAAATATATTGTCTCTCCCTATAAACCTTGCCTCTAGAGACTTAACCGCACTGAGGTTGCTATAACAACAACAGAGCTCTTTGCCAGCAAGAAATGAAGGGAAAAGGTACTGGGAAAACCAAGGGAGAGTTCAGCAAAGAGATCCTCCCACTGTGTTGCATTATCCCTGCGAGGGGCAGGATGAAGCACCACATGGGAAAAGGCAGAGGAACAGGGAGAAGAAGCAGCACCTCTAGGGATAAAGAGTCATTTGAGTTCTTGAATCTGCTTGGGATGTGCTGTAGGACCCTCCCCATGGAGCACACAGAGCAGACCTCCTGAGTGTTTGCCCCGTTCAGATTAAAAACCATTCTCTGCCTCCGCACAGAAAGACACTGAGTTTAGCACTGCTGGTCCCTGTTACTGGGCTGCTCCCTGGTCTCATTCATAGAGTAAAATTCCCATCCCAGGCAGGAAGCAGGTAGATGACAAGAACTCTGATTAGGTGCTGGAGCAAACCACTTTCAGAAGGTAAATGGATTTGTTATGTGCCCCTGTGACTGCAGCTGGCCAGGAAAGGTTTCCCCTGTCCTTGGGCACAGCATGTCTAAGCAGCGAGAGAGTGTTTACTGTGGTTTCCACAGGCTGCAAAGAGCCAGGAAGGACCCAGGTGAGAGAGAGGTGGAAACTCCTGTCAAGGGCATGCAAATGCTAGTAGAGGATGCTTGTCCTAGGAAGCAGTAACTTAAAAGCAGGAAAAAATGGTAGGAGAGCTTATCTGGAGTAGCTATGGATATGTACAGGCAGGGACATTTCTCCATCCTTTTCTGTTCTTTTTAGCTGATTGCAAATGCCACAGGGAAGCTCCTCTAACTCCATCAGCCAGGGGTTTATTTGAACCAAATCTTCATTTTTCCCTCCCAAGTTATGGATTAGGGGCTCTGAATTGTTAAACATCCAAGGATTGCCAAGAATAGAGGGTTTGTTAAGCACTTTGAGAGTTGGGCATTAAAGAAAGTTAAATTATTGTTCTCGGATCCACTGCAGAGATGAATATTTATGGCTCAATCTAGTTTTCCAGAGTCTCATCATTTCTTATGTCAACTATATTTTATAGAAATGTCCACAGGGAAGGAATTTACTTTTGTCCTCAGCCCAAACTAAACAAGCTCAAGCGGTGATTATTTGCGTTTTGAAATAGTTGGATCATTTAATCTCAACATTTATTGATCTCCATCTGCACTGGAATCCTATGGCTAAACATCTGCAAGGCAATTAATAGCGTAGAGTACAAATTCATTACAGATTTATCAATAGGTACTGAGCTTTAGACTGAGAATTTTTTTTTACAATCTGCTTACTTTGGAACATAAAAAAGAGATGCAACTTCACACAGCTAAAGATACACCCAAGGCCATGAGAGAACTGCTCTCTGTTGTTGGCAAGGTTTGAAAGACAGGTCCATTTCAAGCCACATGGTTCCCAGTTTGGGAAAGACAAAGATAAATCTTTCAAGAAAACAGACAGCATTTCCTTCAAAAATCAGATATTGAAATTTAAAAAAAAAAAAATAGTCAAAATTTGAAAAGACAGTAACAATGTCTGGTATTGCTGAGCCTCATCCCCTTCCTGGCCAACAGCTGGGGATGAGTTTTGTAGGTCCTTCTCTGGCTGCACTCCCTCCTGGGGGCAGCTGCCTTCAGTGGCGAGCCAAGTGATTCCCGCATCAGTTAATTAATTGTTGCAATCTGTTAATGGAGTTTAGAATGTACTCTGTGGGCCATCTGGACAAAAGATGATTTGTGAGGATGACTGTAACATGTCCCTGCCTTTTATCCACAATAATGGTTAAATGTGGACTAATTAGGGGGGACATGCAAACGAGTTAGAAAGAGCCAGGGCTCACACTGATGGATTTATCAGTGAGTAGGAACTGCAGTCAGAGGAAAATCTATGCCTTTCTGAGCAGGATGGGGGAGTTGACCTGTACTGAGCAGCCTGGCAGTCCAGACCCAACAGTGGGCTCTTCTGGGCTGAGGGCAAAGCTCAGGGAGCAGGAAGGATGCTGAGATGGAGGGTGGCAGCAGGACTGGCCAATCCAGCTTCAGGCACAATGAATGCTTGATAATCCCCCCACCCCAGGAGCTTCTCAGTATCCCCCTGACAAAATCTGGCCCATACCTCACTGTTGTGGTTGGAAATCTGGAGGCAAAGGGTTGTCAGTTGTTTTGAGCATTGCAATTCATCACTTCTTAATATAATAATCACCGTGTGCCTGGAATATTATTTAAATGTATTTTTATTTTTTACACAGCATGGGGGTGTTAAAAGAAAAAAAAGTGAGAAGGTATAGACTGGGGCAAACCGAGAGAAATGTCTTCTCTTTGGCCCCTGACCTTGTTTCAGCCCCCAAATAATGTGATATTCATCTCATCCCCATTCGTCAGAGCTCATTTCCCTTGCAAGGAAATAAAAAGTGCTCAGCTCTAATATATGCAGCAGGGAGATACACGAGTGTCTGGAAGGGAATCAGCTCAGTCAATCATGAGCAATGTAAAACCTCTGTTGAAAACACCCTGGATCCACTTTGCAAAATGATTCCCATAAATGACAAAACAATATGCATGCACTCTTAAAGAAGTAAGAGATTAAACAAAGACCTAGAGCTTATAATCACTGCTGCTTTGGGGTAGGAATAATTTACAGTAAAAGACGCCTGCCTGATGTGTATTTCAGCAGTCTTGCAAGCTTTTCCCATTTGCCTTTACCAGTCAATGCTTCAAATTTGTTTGTACCCAGAATAATTTGAAAAAAACCCGCCCTTTCCTACTTACATCCTCTACTACTTACCAGTGCATAGATCTGCATTCATAGGCCATTAGAGAAGAAATGGTTGCAGAATGATGACCCCCCAAACTAACAACTATTTGTTTTCTCTACAGCCAACAAGGCTGCCTCCAAAAACCTCTGAGCTGAGTAATCTATTATTCACCAGAAGACATCTCTGGTTAGGACCTATATTTAAAAGCTTTTTGTTGTGGTTTTGGTTTTTAGGCTTTTTTTTAATGTCAATATACTCATCTGAAGAGGAAAAGGCTCAGTAGCCTATTGTCAGACTGGGTCTGAGAACTGGTGTTCATCAGCAATAAGAACATTGACTGACCTGACCCATGGTCCAGACGCCTTTGGATCACTGAGATTCCTGCTTCTGGGAGCCCGTTCCCTCTGGGAACATATGTTAAACCAGCACCTACAAGGACTAAAGCAAACACAAGTGTTTCTACACCCCTCAAGCTCAGCCTTTGCCTGTCCTTGTTCACCAGTTGTTCCCAGTCTCCCATACACAGACTTCTGCAAGTACAAGTTGCCTCACACAGCAGCTCTAACACCTATTTTTATCCCCTAATTCTCACCAGGCTCCCTTATTAAAGCAATAGGGATTCTTAAAAGGGGGCTTCGTAATTCTTTGAGGGGTCGAGCTGTTTGAAATGAGCCCCCCTCCCTGTGAAAGATCACTTAGAGCTCATCACTGCCTCTTCCCACTGCGCCGAGGATGAATAGTGTTTTATTTATAGGCAAGGCACAAAGCTCAAGGCCCAGGATGAGAGCTGCCAGCTCCAGAGACAGAAATAATATCTGTGATTGACCTAAATGTCCAAGGCAACCGCTGACAGCCCAAACACAGCACAGGAGCGGAGCCTGTAACGAATAAATGGGAGGAAATTTATACCCAAGGCTGCAAGAGAAGACCTTGGGAAATAAATACCCTCATCCTTTCAGCAGCAATTGCTGAAGGTAGATGACCAGATCTCATGCTGCAATTACACTGACCTCTCTGAGCATGGCAGAGCCTCTAGACCAAAAGCCTCTGACTTGACAATTTGCAAACACCGGAAGAGACCCCGAACTGGCATTGTTTGTTGTTAAATTTTGCATGGGCCAGAGTGTGCTTAGAAACATCCTGGGTCACAGGAGTGGGAGTCTGTGAGCCTGGCTGTGAGGAGCTGCCATCAGGCAGGTGAGTCTTAAGCTCAGCAAACACCTTTGGTGAGCAACGGGTGATGCTAAAGCACCAGGTGTTATGCCTCAAAATCCTCATGCATTAAGGTGAGAGCAAAACACTGCCTGAAGAATCTTTCTGGAGGCAGTTTTGGGGATGTCTGGGGCTTTCTAGACTAACAGAACAGCCCTGGAGGTCATTTATTTCCCGTATTCCATCCTCATCCCTTAAATCCTTCCCCACCTTTGACAACAAGTGGGACATGCCCTGATACCTCCAAGAAGAGCAGCCAGAGAGCTTTGCTGCAGCTGTGAGGTGTGATGGCCCCAGTCATGGAAAAGGCCCTGGGGCTGAACAGGGACCCTCAGAGAAAAATGTAAACTTGGCTATGACCTGATACAGCATCCCAGGCATGGAAAGCTGTAGGAAACACAAATCCTCTGCAGGGCGCAAGGAAAGGTGGCAGTATTCATTTTCTGTTCTACCAGATGAAGATGGTAGGTGACACTAGAAATAAGTACAATTGAAAGAAGAAGAGCAGGAACTTTCAGTTCAGATTTACACATCGCACCTTCGATGCTGGGCGTGAGTGTGTATTTTTGGCACAGTACAATACTGGGGGAAATATAGACATTGCACAAATGGCTGGGCCCATGATTTGACGACAGCCAGAGCACTGTGATGTCTTTTGTCCCCTGACAAAGTTATTGTCCACAAATAGTACTTGCTTGTTGATGAGAGCACAGTTAAAAGTAAAAGATGATGGAAATGGGTTCTGGTCATCAGCATTAGCCCAGATGGTCTTACTCCACCCCTCTGCCACAACGACAGTCCTGCCTCCACTGTCATAGCTGATCCCTTATTTCTATCAATACTAGAAACCTGATATGGCTGAAAAATCTTATCTGATCTCCTTTTCTCCTCCAAAAATGTTAATTTTCTGCTGGATCAGTTCCCTGCTCTGATCAGTCCCATAATTGCTACTGCTAGTGATGAGGAGGAGCAGGAACACAGGTCTGGCCATGGCAATCCTTTCCCCCTGGCAGGAGTATTCTCCTTCTCAGCCTCCTGCTAAGAACTGATAGGATAATGCAGTTCATGGCTGTGCAGAGGCATGCTGGTGTTGGGGCAACAGTTGCATGGGTGGCTTTGCTGCTGAGCCTGCTTGCCATGGGCATCCCCTGAGGAAAACCCCAGCCCTGGGCACCGTTGCATCTGTCTGGTCTTTTTTTTTTCCCCACTTTTTTCCCCTATGCCATCTCGCAAGCTTGAACTTCTGCAGCCTGTGCTCTGAGCTGTGGTTATTGCACACAACTTCCCCCTTAGCTGCTCTGACAAGTAATAGAATTATCCTCCTTCCCCAGCTCATCGGCCAGGAGCTCTCCAGCTTTAATTCACCGATAAATCTTTGCTCCATGGAGGCAGAAGGGCAAAAAAGGGGGAGACAGCGCAGTATAGCCACAAACAGGGAGCTGATAAATGCTAATGAATTTATGGGGATTACACCAATCCTTTAGCCAAAGCCAGAGACCCACATAGCTGCACAGGCCCATGTGATCTGCCTGCATCCGACTGCAAGAAATCATTCAAAAGACAGGCAATTCGCCCTTCTGCTGTAATTAATTATGGTTGGGAACAACAACAAGAAGACAGGGTAAACATTTCACTTGGCTGCAGGTGGACACACGTGCTGTAGCCCCAGCATGATTCCAATGTGCTGTGAACCCCCAAAACCTGGGAAGTGCTTTGCCCAGGCCAGGCTGAGCCGTGTACCCCCCCTGCTCCCCGGGACTGATGCCAGGGTCAGCAGGGGCTGGGACAGGGGCTGCTGGTGGCAACAGGCTCCCAGTTATCACAGTCTGGCCCGGGAATTTAGCTGGCATTAAGCTACAGGAGCCTCTTTGTAGAAAGGCTATGGGATGCAACGGGTCCTGCTCCCCAGTCAACAGGATTTTGCCTTTGGAGAGGAATCATGCAAAAGGCTGCGGCTCTGCCTGCCGCTCGCAGGGATTTGGGCAGCAGGTGGAGCTCGCTCCGCTGGTATGAACAGTTCCTCACATTTCCTCACCTGGAGCTGGGATTTGCCTGCCCTGAAGATGTGGGTGCCCCGTACCCTGACGAGCTGAGGGCTGCCAGCTCACCCACGGCTGGGGCAGGCGTGCAACGTCTGCTGCGTCTTCTCAGTTTGGGTAAATCCCAGCTGCCTTCATTTTTATCATGATTCTTGTGATGTGGTTGTGCTGCCTCCTAACATAACACACCAGAGAGTTCCTGCTCCACTGAGCATCCCCCAAGGCTAGACCTCGAGATTTGGCTACCGAAATACCTGACCCAAACGACAAGCTCGAGCTCTGCAGGTTAAAACCTGAGCTCCAAAAGGTCCCATCGAGGTGTCTCATAGCTGGTTCCTATGTGTGGGAATGAAGATATCACCGTGACAGAGGCACTGCGGTGCCCTGAACGTATCCTGAGGACAGGAAAGTTGTGGCCATGAGTGACAGATCTGACAATGCTGGAGAAGCCCTGGACTTTCCCTTAGACATGATCTCACTTCACCGATACTGGGGTTTTGAAGGTGGCTGCTTTCCACAGAGACATGTGCAAAGGACAGGAATAATCTAATAACTTTTTATGTGTCAGTTCACAACAAAATGACTTGAGGTTGAAGGATAAATTAATCTGTTATTTTGTCTTTTAGTACTTTGAAAAGCTTTTCTAATTTTTTTTTCTTTTCTTTTTGGCACACATTTGCATTAACTTCAAGATGCAAGAAGAACAGAACAAACTTTTTGTTTTTCTCTTCAGCTGGGATGTTGTAGCTATTGCTGAGCGGGGCTCACACAGAGATAAGGACTTCTCTGCTTCTCATACCACCTCACTGGTGAGGAGCCTGAGGCTGCACAAGCAGCTGGAAGGGGAGACAGCCAGGACAGCTGAGCCCAACTGACCACAGGGATAACCCAGACCATACGATGTCGTGCTCAGCAATAAAAGCTGGGGGAAGAAGGAGGAAAGAGGGGATGTTTGGAGTGATGATGTTTGTCTTCCCAAGTCACCGTTACACGTCATGGAGCCCTGCTGTCCTGGGGATGGCTCAACACCTGCCTGAACATGGGAAGCAGCAAATTAATTTCTTGTCTTGCTTTATTTACCTGCAGCTTTTGCTATTAAACTGCCTTTGTCTCTACTCATGAGTTTCCTCACTTCTACCCTTCCAGTTCTCTCTCCCATCCCCACTGCGGGGGAGGGAGCAACTGGCTGTGTGGGGCTGAGCTTCCCGCTGCGGTACTCGAGTTTCTCCCATCCCTACCTACGTGCAAAAACATTTGCATCCAGAATTCCAGGCCATCTGCTCCTGACAGCTTGTGCTCCTCCAAGCTCAGACACGACTTCGCGGCAGTCCCTGGAAGACACGGTAGATGGCACTCCGGATATGATATTCTGGGCTGAAAACTTCGCTCCCGAAGTTAAACTAAAATTAAAAACCTGGAAAAGTTCAGGAGAGCTTTAAGCCTCTTAATTTAAATACAGACACTGAACGTCTGGAAGAAATTCCTGACACTGGAAGCTGCTTTCCCCACCTTGTTCAATAAGAAAGTTCCCACCCCTGAGTTATCAGCACAATTTGAGTGTGGGATCCCTGAAGTGGCAGGTAACCAAACAGAGAGATCTGGGGGAAAGCAGGTGGAGAAAAGGGCATGGCTGTTTTTATTATCACTAATAATAACAAATCCTTCTCTCAAAAAAAAATCTCACCACAGAAAGGACCCAATATAAAGCTCGGTGGAGAAAATGGCATTGGATGTGGGTGCTTTTCTGGTGGTTTTCAGTGGTGGCTTGGCTTCAGAGAGGGGCCACATGCCTGACCCATTTTCTTACAGCTGCATGCAGGAGTCTTCTGAGCACCTCAGCACGACATGGACACTGAGGCTGCTGCTCTGTCCCAGTGGCATCACCGTGGAAATGCAACAGGAGGCACTGCTAGTGATAGAGGTTTGACCAAAAGTAAGCAAATTTTGCCTAACTGATTCTTGAATCCTGCTGAGCAGCTGGATGGACCGTGCGGGTGTATGGATTCATCTCAGGTATTGAAACAGCAAGACCCAGATTCCCTTGAGTCAGTGTGTAGCTATTGACTCCATCGAGAAGCTGTTCCCACTGCAAGTGTTTCTCCAGAAATCCTAATTTTTATTTAGTTTCCACCTTTTTTTCTCAGGAAGTGTGGTGATTTCTGTGTTATCTACAGTGTAGGTTGAAAGAGTCTATCCCGTTATTTCTGGAAGACAAGAGTTAAAACTACTTATAGGTACCCTTTAAAATGTGACATTTGAGGATTTATTTCTTTAGGCAAAAAAATTGTTTTCAAATAAAACAAAAGGCAACATGTAGCTTCTACTTTTTCAGTCTCTTACTAAATTCTAATCTCACGGGGGAAAAAAAAGAAATAGATTACTCTCCTGGGATCTTAATGACTTATTTCTACATATTTATATGGCCTTTCTCTTGCTTGGTGTAATCATAGAATGATAAATACATCAGACAAAAGGCATAAAATGGTCCAATACTAAACTAAGGTACTCTGAAGTGGAATTTTTCCGAAGTTAAGTCCTCCAGGAAGCAGGACAGGAGCAAGTCTCTGACTCTGAAGGCTGCTCCCTTGTTCCCCACTCAGGCTGCATTAAACACTGGCAAAATCATTAAACTCTTGTAGACAAATGGCCTTCAACACAGCTTTAGCTCCGTGTTTGTTTGGGCACGGGAGCAGTGCACAGTCCCTGCCACCCACCTGCACTTGCACACTCACACCTTTGGTAACATCGGTGTTTTCCACGTTTCAACCAGCTGAGACCTTCAAGAGCAAGGTTTTCATGGAGTCGTCCAGCAAAATATTCATTCCTGTCTTTTCGTGGGATATATCAAGAAAAAAAAATCCACGTTTCTGCATCTCCATCCGAAACATGAGCTGCTAAGTCATAGGGAGAACACACCAGCAACCTTGTTGCAAAGGTTATGTACAACCTTCAGGTCTGTGCGTGCCTTAACGTGTCTGAGGGAGGCTGGATTATAAATGTCTGTTCCTCACAACACCTCTCTGTGCATGTCAGTGGCAAAGGCAATAACAGGACATTTTATATTCTGCAGGTTACGTCCTACTTCAGTGACCCAGGTGCGAGAAACCTGATATTAAGTAAGCTGGGGAACTTGTGTTTCTTTCTTAATGGGATTCTGGCTGTCATTAATCCTTTACTGAGATGTGTGTTTCCAGAAGAAGGCATGTGCAATCAGCAAGACTGATGTGCTGGTTTTTGGGTGAACGATGTTCAGTTGCCATGGCGTGGAAGGGCCTGCTGGGTTAATTCACTCTGCAGAGCCGGAGCAAGGAGCCATCCCCAGCTCAGAGAGGTTTTGTGGGGAAAGCAGCATGGCAGCTTTTGATCTTCCCTCCCAGTTTCTTTCTGAGCCTTGACTGAGGGCCAAAATGCTGTGGTTGTTTTTTGGAGGAGAAGAGCCGTTTTGCTGAAGACAAAACTGTCCACAGGGATACGTGCTCTCCAAGGCCATCCCTAATGGAGAAGGGGGCCAGGAGTGGAATAACTGCAGGTGGGGGCTGCCTGAGAGCACTGGGCACTTTGTCAGGTGGCACCAAGAGCTGGTGATGCTTCTGCCATGGTGTCCTGAGCACAGGACTGCTGGGTGCTCCTCAGTGGGTTTTTTCCCCCTATTTTCTCAAATTGTGGAGTCTTGGGGAATGCAGGTATCTTTCAAAGCTCAGAAAGATTTGCAGAGGCAGAAATCTGTTTCACATCCCTTTTATATACATCTGTCTTCTCATAGGGGTTGTTTAAGACCTCCCAAAAGCTTCTGTACAGCGGAGCAGCTGCTAAAAAAGCTCTGATATCCAGGAGGGTGACATTTACACTGAGATGTGCTTACCTCTTCATTGTGTACAAGAGCAGAGAATAACTAAATCAAGCCCACAGCAAAATTCCCAGTCCCGTATACACGGTGATCCAGGGGAATTTTAGGGACCTGCTGCACCTCAAGTAGGATGATAAACCTACATATCCTTCATGAAGTTCCTGAATGTAAACACAATAATTTGCTGAAATTCTCCTCCAGCACTCTCGTGTTTCAGCCGTCATGTGAACAAATATTTAACAAGTCCGAAAAAAAGCCCTCATCCAAAGACAAGAAAAATTAATGGGATTTAAAAAAACCCAATTCCTTTAAGTACTTAAAGAGCAGCTTACAATCAATTAAAAACCTCATAAACACAAGAACATAAACAACATCAAAAATTTTCTGCACATTATAAAATGATTTGCCGTAGAGTGGCTTGCGTGAAGAGATTAGATATGCTTTGCAGCATAAAACATTATTCTGTAAAGGCATTATGTTTCAGCAAACACACCACGCTAATTGTATTAGAGGAAGTTCAGGTGAAGCATAATTCCTGGATTACAAAATTGAAGACACAGGTTAAACAATATGTGTTGGTCAGGCTGCTTGAAATTTGCTGGCAGGTCTTAAACAGGATTTTTTTTTTAAATTTATTTTTTTACGTTGAATTACTGGTATTTTTTTCTAGATCCAAAGATCTGTTTTTTAGGGTACTAAAATTCTAAGCCAATATAGTGGAGTATATTACGTATTTGAAAGCAGAAAAAAAAATTTTGTTCTTATTTCAGCTATTCAAACAACCCTACTAATTATAGAATTGAAAACAGTTCCTAATACCTATTTTTATTCTAAAAATATTTTCCTGTTGGCAAACTCTTTTAATCTACTAAATTATTTCTCAGATCTGAAAATAATTAACACTTTCTATGGGGTATTTATGTGGAATACAAACACTGTAACCATCCAGAATGTATTTTTGGCCAAGGATGGATATGATCCACAGACAAATGCCGGAGCTGGGCCATGCATCGTCTGTGTCGGTGAATTTTCCAGCAGTGGTGTGTGGCATTTCACACATGTGAGCAGAGCAGGTGTTTGCATGTGCTGGCACTCACCCTTACTGCTTTTAGATGAGCCAGCACTAGCAAACTACAACTTTTAAAATAAAGCCCCTACTTCATCTGCCCACCTACGGCCAAACTTCATCTCAAACTTTCTCAGGTGGAAAAGGAATCAAAATCTACAAACAGGGTGATTTCATCTCTTTTTGTTAAGTCAGAAACACTGACTGTATGAGCTGTGGGGTGCAAAGAAGAAGTTCATCAGGGCCCTCTCACCCGTATTTCTTGGACAGGGAGCACAAAGACAACTCCTCCCTGCAAAAAATACCCAGACTTTGTCTTGTCAAAATGATCCTCATCTGGTTTTGTTTGACAGTAACCCACAATAAATAAAGAAAAAAAAGATCAAACAGAAGAAAGAGAAGAAAAATGGCAGTCACCCCGGGAGGAAGCTTCCTAGCGTATGATGAATTGGAAAATGGACATACAGAACATGCTGACATACATTTTTAATGGCCCAATTGCTCAATTAATTCTTTCCCTTTTCCCTTTTTAATGTGAAAATCGTCATAATTCCTCCCAGATTAGTATAGATACAGGCCGACAGTCTCTCCTGCTCAAGGTATTTGCAGGACATAATTCATTCATAAAGCCGTAATGCACTCATCTATCATCCGAAATATTTCGTTTTTTTTTCTTTCTTTTTTTTTTTCTTTTTTTTTTTCCCTCTTTTCCTTTCCCCCTCTCCCATTTGCGCTTGGGGCTCTCGCTGAGTCTCTGGGCACTGATGTATTAGCTGGCATATGCAAGCTATGAATTATCAACTGAAAGGAGTCAATTATCCACTCTAAAAATGAGTGTCTGGGCACCAATAGCCTGAGGGGCCTTTTTTGTATTTACGAAATGATTTCATGGCAAGTAGAGGTGTGTGTGGAAGGGGGATTGAGGGGGGGGAGAAAGGAAAGGATTTTTTTTTTGCTTTTTTTTTTTCCTTTTTTCCTGTTGTCCACCCCGAGAAAAAAAAAAATTAAAACGAAATAAAAAGAACATTTTGAACTTTTAATGCAATAATCCATTTTTTTTTACACTCTGACTTTTAGGAGTATTTCCAGCTCACTGGAAAGGGGCCTCTCCTGGTGGCCATGTTGCCTGGGCTTCTCCTCCTCTATCTGGTCTCAGCTAAGCCTTCAATCAAACCCTGAGCCCTGGCTGACTTCAGCTGCTAATAGACTGGATAGGAAATGGGATATTGGATAGTTTCTTGGTCCCCAGTCACTGGCCGTGTGCCTTGTCATCTCCGCAGACATTGATTTCTCCCTCTCTCTCCCTCCCCACCCCCTGCTCTGCTGAGGGGCTGTGGCCCACCAAGAGGTAACACCGCATCAGCAAACCTTGTGCGGAGTTATGCTTAGGGAAATGAGGTCATTAGATGGAATTACAGCGGGTTTTGATAGCTTGGTAATAGGTTTTAATGATGGAATTTAACATAGGACCCCCACTAGGGACAAGGCTGATATACATCCAGACAGGTCACTTAATAAACCTCCACTCAGCACTTGAGTTGAGGAATTTAGGACGCTCTGAAAACACAGCCCTTCTTAACCAAGCCAATACATCATTGGCAAGTAGTCTCTTTGGAAGGCTCTGTATTATTATTTTTTGAGGGGGTTCGATTGACTTAAAACATTCGGTTCCTTTAAATATGCACATTTATTTTCACCGGATGCATTTTTGAGGAGGACTTTTTTAGGGAGCAGATGTTTTTCTTAGACGTGAACAGACTGTTGTGCTCTTGGATGCTAAAGAGCCCATCTGATGGTGCGGCAAATTGTTTGGAAGTTTGAAGAGCTTAGCTGGCCTTTTATGTATTTGTTACTGACAGGTAAATTGCAGGTTAAGTGCAAAAGCAGCATTAGCTGAGGAGTCCTGGCTTCCACAAATCTACCTTGGCCTCTAATCTGAATACAAAAGGAAGGAAGGAATTAAATTTGACCCCTCGAATATGCTGTTTGCTCAATCCCAGACTTATTTAGTAAGCTCCTTTAAGGTGCTTTCTGTTTGTTCTGGCCTCATCTCAAGCAGGTACAAGAATGCCCACAAAAGAGGACACTTTACAGGTAGCAGAGTGGATCAAAGCCAGAACCACTGCTTTGTGTGTCCCAACAATGCCGAAGGGGCAGGTTTGAGGCTCTCTTGAAGGACAGCTCATTCAGTTTGTTCTTCCAAAGGCTATAATGCCATGATTGCTGCTGCAGATCTGCACGCTCCCTGAACACAAGAGTCCTGTGAAAGGACTCACAAAATCCACCAAGACTCATGGAATCATGGAATGGTTTGGGCTGCAAGGTTCCTTAAATGTCATCTCGTTCCTACCTTCTTGCCATGGGCAGGGACACCTTCCCCTAGACCAGGTTGCTCAGAGCCCCATCCAGCCTGGCCTTGAACACTTCCAGGGATGGGGATTCCGCACCTTCTCTGGGAAACCTGTGGCAGGGCCTCAGCACCCTCACAATCAAGGACTTCTTCCTAATCAGCGGAAGCAAAAGGAGCAGAGGTTGAGCAGTGGCAATGACAGAGATACAGTTCAGTCTTTCCTTGTTTGTTTTTGAACCTGAGCTGCAAACCCCTGTGTCAGCTGCAGAATCCTCTATACACTGCAGAGGAGGGTCTCTAAATAGGACAGCTGAGAAGAAAGGAGCTGAGAGGTCTAGGAGCTAGGGCCAGTCTGCTGGGATGTGGAAGTTTATTGACTACTCCACAGGCAAACTTGTCTGTTATGGATTGCCCCGCTGAGGAATACTTTTGGAAAGCAACTAAATGATCTCCCTCAATTGTCTTCACATTTTTTGAAAGTGAGAGACGCTCTTCCAAAAGGTACTTCAGAGCCAAAGGAAACATCTAAGCATCACAATCAGTGAGAAATGCCTTCTTCATGGTGTTTGATGTCCAGTTAAAATTAATTCCAAGGCTTCCTTGGCAACCGAGGAGGATGGTTTGATGAAAACTGTGGTGAGCTTGAAGAGTGTCCGCACTTCAGTAGGGGGAAAGCTGATTTATGGTTACCTGCTAATGGGTCCCACCACCCAGAACCATACTCTCTTTGATTACTTGCCTAGTAGTGTAACCATGTCCCAAAGGCAGCTCAAGAGGCAGAAATAGCATTTAATGTCCACAGTACAGGCAGGTCAAAGACTCAAATGTTTTCTGGGTGCACCAGCCTGGAGAGCTCAGGTCAAGAAGCTGCGGTGTCCCCCTCAGCATGCTGGAGACTGGCTGGAGGAGGTGCAGATCCCTAACCAATTTGCTCAGAAGAGAGGCTGCAAAGTTCTCCTGCATGGGCAGTCAGTGGATTCAGGAGCAGGAGACCAGGACTATCTTCACTGCCCTGATGTGGCCCTGCTCCCTGCTCTTCTTTAGCCTTTGGTAATCCCACCCACAAGAAGATGATGAGTGCTTTTGTGGGTGCTTTGAATTAACCAAATTTGACTTTGTCTCTCTTGTTGTTACCACCTGTAGCAACCCCACACCGCACCCCAACCACAGAGACCCTGATCTTCCCTGTAGTCTAATCTTTTTCTTCTTATTATTTTTTCCCACTTTTCTCAAACAAAGGTGTCATAAGTGATTTGCCAGCTCAGATGATATTTGCTCCAAGTGTGAACTACGTGGGCTGTGGAAAGCTGTCTGTTTAATTTCGAAATCCCTGATGAAGCTAAGAAACAAGGCCTGGAACAAAGAAGAAACTGCCACTTTTTGGCAAGAGTGTGCTGATTTACAAAAGGCATCCTTCAATTATTTAAGGAGCAGTCAGCAATGCCATAACTTTAAGTATGAATCAAGTGGCATGACTGAAAAATTTGTCACAGTGTGTTAGATCAATGGTAATTACCTTACTGACATGAGTACTGTTATTATTTTACAGGGCTGCAAACAGGATCATGGACGTGAGGAAACACAAACTGCACTGTGATCAATACTCTCTGAAATATGACTCTCCGTGGCCCAAAATGGAGTTTTCAAGCCAGGCAAACCATTATAGACTGATTCTCTCTCTGCCTTTAGATGGATACCCTGAAGTAAAACACAGCAGCAATTGGTCAACTTGTTTCTGGCTTTGAACAGGCAAATAGTCACTTATTATTTTTAAGGACAACTGTGTGCAAATAAAAAGTCTGTGCAGCCAAACTCTGGGTGAGAAGAGAGCTATGGAGGGGGCGTGGGGAAGGAGGCCTCTGGCTTATGCTGTACCTGTTGTTTAAAACCTAGGACCAATCTCTCTGCTGCACACACATTTGTCCTCAGAGGTTTTCAGGTTCTCCCCCACTCATGATTTCTAAGGGCTGTGGGACTCCTGATCACTCAGCATCACAGTTAGGACCTATGGGATGTGAAAGTTTTCCTATATTTCCTCTCTGACAGTGACACATGACATGGGGCAACATCTTGCATGCCATGTCCATTGGTGGCTGAACAATGTCACACTCTTTGCTGCAGTGTTTGATGAACTGTCCGTGAGCAAGTTGGGCACCAAGTGGGACACGGACAAACAGGCTGGCTGAAAAGAGGGAAGCAGATATTGGAGGCAGGACCTGAAGCTGTCACCTCTCTTCAATCCAGGCCACTGATTCAGGACACTGTGCCCGGCACATCTATAAACATGCGCTTTGCACAGCTCCCTATCACACAAAGTGTGATCACCAGTGAGGAGATGAAGAGGCATCAAATAGAGATAAAATGGACATGCATCAAGGCAAGGGGATGGCTGGGCACAGACCAGCAGGCACAGCTCCAGGGAGGAGCAGGGGTTAAACAAAAGGAAGGAAGGAGGAAGAGAATTTGCTTGACCTATGAAAAATGAGTAATTGTCTGTAACTCAGAAAGGAGCTTGCTGAGAGCTTGACTCTGGAGGTGAGACAAGGAGTGCAACTCTGGCCATACCAGGCACATGGCGGTAGGAAAACATCCCAAATTCTGTGACTAGGCACTCCCAGGGAGAGGAGTGAACAACCAA
Organism: Pseudotriccus pelzelni; assembly: GCA_035584735.1. NCBI lineage: Eukaryota > Metazoa > Chordata > Aves > Passeriformes > Tyrannidae > Pseudotriccus > Pseudotriccus pelzelni. The sequence continues at coordinate 8,744,680 of JAWMRA010000005.1, forward strand.
AACCCACCAATGGCGGATCATAGCCGAACAGGTGACCTGAAAATGGAGACAGCCACTAAGTGTACGTGAAGCACTAAGTCACTCTGAAGAAGTAGAGGAAGAGAAACCTGGTGGTAAAGGTCACCAGCAGAACAGGGGAATATTGCATCTAAACCAGAGCTTTGAACTGCACTCCTCGCTCTAAAACATGAGCACATGGGAATGAGATAACAAATAAAGATGCAATACTCCTGGCTTCAATGCTTTTTACAAGTCGAAGGGCAAACTGATGAAGGACACAAGGAGACAACTGTTCCATGCTGCCCAACACCCTAAAGATTGTTTATAAGACAATGAAAAGCGAGAAAATAGAGAGGGTTACTTGGGAACAGCTGCATTTCTGGCATTCCTATTGTTCTTCAGGTGCTGTTGGGAAATCTCTGTCTTTATAGCAGGAAGACTAAAGTGTGTCTTTGGAATTCAACAAGACAAAAGAAGATGACAAAAAACAACTAACCCAGAGTGCCATAAAGAAAGAGCTCAGTACAGGAAAGTTTCATTTCATTAGTGCGTTATCCACTTTTCTGTGTGTGTTGAGAGGATGAAACAGTTGAATGGCACATGATGCTTGGACACTATCTGATGAGAAACAAATACTGAGTGCAGTGGGAAGCAGCAAAATGAGCATTGCTTCTTGTGAGGTGAATAGTTCAGAAGTGGCTATGTATTATTTTGGAAGGGGTCACAAATTAAGGTGTAAATTCATGTACACCTTAAATTGTGACCTCATAAAAATGATCAATGGTTAATGGTGCAGATAACAGGATTCATAAGGGAAATTTATTGGCCACTTTTGTGAAATAAATATATTTATACCATACCAGTGGGAAATAAAAACACATCAATAAATCATACAATATCTACAACTATACTAATAGCATGAGTAGCTGTTATAACCAACATTTTTAGACCTGCAGACACCCCCTCTGGCATGGTACAAATATAATACATGTTAGCTGCAAAATGTGGTTTACTAAGAGACAGCCATGTATATCCCACTTGTAAGTTATCTAGGCAGGCTCCCCTCATGAATTATGGTCCTTCCTCAAAAAATGAGCCATAGAACAGAAAAATAGATACTCCACAAGCATATAATACGGGTCAAATACAAAAAAGCACAGTGGCAGAACAGGCTTATAATCATAGAATCATCGAATATCTCAAGTTGGAGGGGACCCCTAAGGATCATCAAGTCCTACTCCCATCAAGTCCAACAGACCTACTTGTCTGTTCTAAACAAGGTGATCCCCCCACCTGCTTGCCCTAAGAAGAAGCAGATCTGGGCAACTGTACTTATTCCATTTCTGGATTTGTATTTTCAGCTGACTACCAGCTAAGGTAAGATTCAAGGTAGGATCTTGCATGATGTCCTGCAAAAATGTGTCCTGGCTGTGCAGGACTCTGCACGCTGCTGGAGTGTCAGGGAGCAGTTTGTATAGGAGAAGTTCATATTTCCTGGGAGTCTTCAAACAACTTTCCCACACCCCAAGGAGCTGCAAGGTTTGCCTGGCCCAGCCTTCAGCTTTCCCATTACAGGAACAAATCTCAGCATGCCCTGCTGGCTGCACCCACAAGCCCAGTCATATTTGGAGAGTTCAGGTGTCTAATGCCACACTGCTGTATCTCTCCCCAGCACCAATTCAGTTGTAATCAGATCAAATCCAACACTGCTTACACCTATCTGCATTTCCCAGTGAGCATCAGCTTTTGCCATGGTCGTTATAAATTCATGCTGTAATAAATTCAATGCATCACTTACTGCTTTGGCAGGGTGGAGAGATGTAGAATTAAAAAAAAAGAAAAGCATAGACAAAATTGTTGGGTTTGTGTGTGCAAATTTGGGAGGCCGTTATTCAAACACCAGCATGGTTGACTTTGGGAAGGAAAAAAAAAAAACAGTCTCTTTTCCACTAGCAGAAAATAATAAATTGTCCTTCTGATTTTTGCGTATTTTCAGCTAAGATGCCTCTTTTAAAAAAAAAAGTAGTTATGAATTTGCTTTCCAAATGTATTTTTCATTGTGTATTTTATCATCTCTAGTCCAGTAAAATTTTCTTTAGAAACAACACATTATTGTGTCAGAAGGGGAGGAGGGTAAGAATACACCAGGGAACCTTTCAAAAATGTTTAAGTATTAATTTATTTCATGATGAATTTTCCACTGTCATTTTCTTAATAGCATGCACATGAAATAATCATGTCTTAAAATGCTCCATAATTGAAGGACATTTTCATTTCCTGATTATTGAGGGAATCCTTCTTTGAATCTTTATGACTAAGGGATGTAAGCACCAGGTTTTCTTTCTTTTTTTTTTTTTAATTTTTTTTTTCTCCATCTTCTTTTATCTCCATCTCCTCTCTGCTAGTCTGCTGAAACAATTTCATTTGGTGATAATTTTCACATCTTTCTTTTCAGATGAGAACAAATCCTGGTATGTCACTCACTGGTACAGAGTGAAGACATGGTAAGAGTTGCCGCTTTAACTGATTGTATCTTGGTTTACAGGGGATTTTGAGGTCACTTATAGGTACTTTGGTAACAGTGACAGCTTCAGCAGCTGGATTTTGGCTGATGTACGTGAAAAGTCTGCCTTGTCCTGATGGGATATCTGTGGTCACCCACCCACTGAGTCCCATGGGAACCTCCATGGAGTTGTGTACATCAAGGTCTGGCTTGGAAGTCAAAGCGAGGTCAGAGCCACTTTTCCCCGACTATTTCACTTCTCTGTTGCCCAAGGCACTGGCCCATGTGTCTCTCATCTAGACCCAGCACACTCATGGAACCAAAGACAAGAGCCATTATGAAGCTCTGAGCTGAAGGTGTTGAACACAAGCCCTGTATCATGTTCCCCTTCCCTCCCCAGAGATTAAGGGTCAAACCCAAATTCCCAGGAGCCTCTTTGCACCCACAGCTCACCCAGACTTTGAGAAATGGATGATCATCACGACATCCATTGGTGAAACCAAGGCCCCACTTACCCACCAGCCAGCAGCAGAACTGGAAGTGGCAGGGCTTTTGGGAGGCGTTGCAAGCCCATAGTTCAGAGGTTTTCCCCAGCCAGCTCTCTGCCTTGTCTCAGGGCTTAGGCTTCCATCCCTGCACCCTGAATTCACTTCTCCTCCCTCTCCCCTTGCACCAGCGCGAGATGAGGAAAGATGGGGGGCTGGGGAGGCAGAGGAAGCACCACTTGCCATGAAGAAAAGGAAGATTTATTAGTGTTTATCCAGAAATACCAGCTAGCCTGCTGCTGATCCAACTGAGCCCAGCAGGCTGCAGATTGGGGATTTGCACGGAGCCCGTTCCGTGCCAGGCCATCCATCACGCCTGGGCGAAGCGGAGCCGGAGCGGAGCGCGGGGTGGGCGCCCCGGGGGGGGCCGGCAGGGGCCGGGGGTGCACGGAGGCGGGGTTGCCACCGGCCCCGGTCCCCACGGCTTGTCCCCCGCGAGCATCCTCGGCTGCCGCCTCTCACCCCCCTTTCCCCTCGCTCCCCGTCTCCGGCTGGCTCCGGCCCGCGCCACACAATCATTTTTCTCTCTCGGACTCGCTGAAGCAAGCGAGACATGTCAGTGCCTGATGAAACCCCATTTTCACTGATTAGCTCCCTTAAAAATATTTCATTTATCAGTGCCAAGATTTAAGTACTTCCCACTTGCAGGCAGCCAAGTGTGTCTTGTTGACTATGTAGCACGTCCATTTACATCGGCACTGACAATGTTACAGCAAGTGCTAATGTCCCCTCGCCCCCGCTCCCCCCTCCGCCTCCCCCTGCCTCCCCTCCGCATCTCCGGGCCGGCAGAGCTTAGACCTGTTTTATTGCAGACCTGTCCTCCTCATCTGCGGGAAGAAGAGAAAACAAGGAGGGAGGGAAGGAGGGGGGGGACGACGGATAAAAAGACATCTCTGATGTGTGTCTCTCTATTCTACAGGAGTCATTTGCAAAGCCATAAATTTCAATTTCCTCCTCCTCTGTTCTATTATTACCTGGGCCTCAAACAAGTTTTACACTCATTTATTCCCAAATAGAAATGCAATTTCTTCAGCAAATGATACCTAGATAGAACTCCATTTGTGTTCCACCAAGAAGACTTATTTTCTTCTTCTTTATATTTTCCCCCTTCTTTCTTTTTTTTTTTTTTTTTCCCCTATTAACACCTTCCTCTGTGTTTCACCCTTTGGGATGGTCCCTCCCAATCCTATCCCCTCCCTCAAGGGCATAAAGAAGACAAGTAATTTCACTTTCTGTCCCAGCATCTCACCTAAGATGAGCTGCAGTGTTCAGGAGCTGGTATGCTGAAGGATGGGATTTGGTGTGTATATTTTTGCTTGTGAATGACAAAAAAAGGGTGAATTTTGGGAGAAATTAATAGAGCAGAGGACAGATATGTGTCTCAGGGTTGCTGGTAGAACGTGTTAAATATTTTTTTGAAGCCTCAGGTCAGGTGGGAGGCAGCATTTACAGGTATTTGTACCTAGACCTCAAACCCAGCAAGAACAGTAAGAATGGGAAAAATGCTTTCACACCGTGGAAATGGCAAAGTCCAGTGTGTTGAAGAAGGGCACAGGTGGGTAGCTGTTTAAAAGTTACAGAGTTCCTGAGAACCAATCCCCCCACTGCAGTAAAATGTGTTTCACCTTGGGTTTTGATCGAGCCACAGTTATTTAAGTATAGGCCAATGGAAATGCAAAATTAAATTCAAAAAGAAAAAAAAAAAAGCAATACCATGGTTACAAAGGGAGAAAAGGTCTGATAGATGAGGCACCTTCTTCTGTTTTCTTTGGGCCATGTTCTCATAGCAGCTACCACAGGCCAGAGTAGAAGTCACACAGCGCTGGGAACTGGTGGCTGACAGGTTTGGGGGAATCGACTGATCCTAGAAGTAAAAGTGGGTTATGAGGGTCCCACAGGGAGGAGATGGCAGCTTCTGCACATGTTTGGTGTGCACAGGTCCTCAGGCAGCTCCTGCGGACTGGACTGCTAAAGTCAGCTCTGGAAGGAAGAGCTGCGTGTTGCAACTTGTGGAGAACAAATCCAGACCTGTAAAATAGGGTGGGCTTAAAGAAAGGATTACCTGTGGGCCTAATTAGCTGGATGTGAATGGTAGGAAGCAGAGAGATGGAGAACCTGCTGGGAACTCTCTAATTGTGCTCCTGCTGTGAATGTCAAGCTTCTGGACAGGACCCTGTTCTGGATGGTCTCTGCCTGTAGTGCTGGAAGAGGGAAGATTGCTGTCTCCAGAACATAATCTCCATGATTCCTTTGAGATTTTGGTGGTTCCTTTCTGGAGGGATCATTCAAGATATTGCTAGAGTCCATATCCCAGCCCTGAGTTCTACTTTATTCTCTTTCAGCAGACCAGTAAGCCCAGCAAGCCCAGCAGCCTACCCTGGGTGGCCCACATCAGCAGTGTGAGGGGTCTTATGGGTTGGAGTATCCAGCTCAGGTCATGCCCCAGACCTTCATGCAATAAGTCCCAGTCGTCTAAATTCACCCTGAAGCAATTGGCTCCCTGATTTCATTGAGGTGCTTGTTACACGACTTTGAATTTGGAATCACTCCACTGATGTCAGGACATTACCCTGGAGTTTTTTCAGCACAAAAAAGGGCTAGATCTGGCTTATTCAGAACATTCCCTGTTGACAAATGACTTGCTGAGGTAGTCTGATTCTCCTGCTAGTGCCAAGGTAGTGGTTTGTCTGTAAATTCACCTTTGGCTCTTGCTTTGGCTCTGTGCTCTGCTACCCACCAGCTCAGCAAACTTACACAGAGAAAAACTTGTTTACCAAGGACTTTCTGGATCAAGTGTTATTCAGCTTTTATTTTTTTCCTATTCAACCCCCATATCACATACTGCTGAAAGTGAGTATAAGAAATATCCAAGCTGAGATCCCATCACACTGACATTTTAATTGATTGTACAAGACCTAAGTTGCAGTCAGTGCCACTGTCCATAAAAACACCACACATATACATTCTTAGGAAAAGAACAAAGAAAATCAGCCATCCTTTTAACTTCCCTTTTCCAGCACTAGATTTCCCATCCCAAGATTAAGAGCCTAAAAATACTAAAGGATAAATGCCAGGGAGATTTCTTTCATTGGCTCATTGGCGTCTTGACATCTCTGCCGAAAACAGAGTGCTCTGATAGAAGAGAACAGAAAATGCCCAAGCCAACACAGCAGGGGGCTGAAAACCAATATAGTCTTATGGCTTTTGGCATGTTGCAAGAAACATAGTCAGCCACTTCCCTGATACAGGATAATATTGCTCTATCTGCAAGAACATATGGGGGAAACATTGCACTTAGCGCTGAATTGGCTTCATGCTGGCTCAGCATGGAGAGGTAAATCTGTTTGGGGGGATCTCCAAGTCAGGTGCCTTAAAAGGGCTCAGGGGACATGAGGATTTAACTGTGGAGAAGATCTTTGGGATTTGAGAGATGAAACTGTCCTTGCTGCATTCATGGGGGTGAGCGTAATGTGGAGTGTCGGTGAAGAAGGCAGAAAGAGAAGGTGAGGATTGCAGGTAAAGGTAGCATCCTTTATTATACAAATTTTAGCACTATCTGCCTGCTAAGGTGTTATTTTCTTCAGCAATCTCAGCTGAGCTCAGAAACAGGCTGCCCTCATTCTTCAAGCCAGTCTCATCTGACATTTCTCTGATTTGTTTGAATTTTCTGTATCACAGCTGCATGTGAAGGATTAAACAGCCTCAAGCCAAGGCTGGAAGGAGGAATAAATGGGTAGGACAAAAGTATACTGGATTTGCTTCTCTGCAGATTGGGGACTGACCTCATTCCCATCATCCCAAAAATGGAGAAGAATGGGGCCAGATCTCATCTTGCCTCTGAGCAGCAGAGACCAACCACAGGCAAGGTGCCTCAGGCAGCATAAAGGATATTTGGTTTGTGCAACAGCCCGGTGCTTGTCTTCTGGTGCAACTGGTTCAATCTTCTCTTTGGAGGTGACCAAAGAGGAGATGTTCATTAACAAACCCCACTTCAGCAAAGCATTGAGCACACTGAGCTCCTGCTTTGACCCTTTTATTCCTTGGTGACTCTGTTGCACACAGCACAATGAGCCCAACTGATACTGTGCAAATAAATATAGCAATAACAGATACTGAACTAAGCCATGTTGGCCATGCACTGAATGGGCAGCCTGGATATCCCTGGTATGAGACTGATTCATTCATCCAACAAAAAATATCAAAACCAACAGCAAACCCCAAACCCATCAGCCCCAACTTCACCACTGGTCTTACCTCGAATTTAAAATATTTTAGAAGACACAGAGCAGTGACCCTCTTTCTACTTGACTCCTAACCTTGCTCCAGCCTCCATGGGATGAGCACAGTTTTGGTCCATCTGGCACTGCCCCTCTTTGATGCCTCTGGCCATTTTGAAGGGTGCAACCATCACACCATTGCACAGAGATCTCTGGAAGAGCAAGGTTTGGGGCTACCAATAGAGACATGGGACTGAGTTCAGGATAGGGGGGACCCCAACATTCAGATGGGGAGGGGCAGAGGAAGAGGCTCCATGCCTTCTGTCCCTCATAGAACAACCAGCTTTGCAGTCTGTGAGGGATGAGGTCAGTAGCTTTAATGTAGTTTTGCACCTATTAGCTTGTCCGTTTATTTTCAGACTCCCTTAGAAGTCATGCTGTTTAGTGTGACACCTTTATTTACTAAGCTAGTAAGCACAAAAATGAGCTGTGTGGCAGCTCCATTGAGCACAATGCTAATAATTGACAGGGCAGTCCAGATGGTGAAATAGAGGTGAACAGAATGGATTTTGCCAGATATTAAACTTGACCACAGATGGAGGTGGTTATTTTATTAGTAAGCTCTGAAGGGGAAATGCCATGCACCCACATTTACACTGCTATAACACTTCTGGCTTTAGCTTCTATGAATCTTATTTCTCGCCCATGGAGCTGAAAGGGCTTTATAAAGAAATTGCACCAAGGAGCAGAAACCACGTTGCTTAACTCCTGGATTGACATGGATCTGTTGAACTACTTTCTTCAAACACTTCAGCCTTGTTGTCTTTCTTGGATCACGGGTAAATGCTAAGATTTAGCATTGGGAAATGATCCAGGTCCTGGAGGCTTCAGTGAAACATTTATATTGGCAAATGGAAGGGAAGTTTGGAAAAAATATATGTTAGGCAGCATTTGATATATGCAGGATTTTCACGGGTTCATTCACAAGGCCTGTGTCACTGAAGAAGTTTGGATTTAACCTTGGCATAGCCACAAACAAACCCAGCAATCAGCCTTCTGCCTGGAGGTGAGCATCCATCCATCTGACAAGCAGGAGAACCGACTCAGTAAGCAGTGCAACCCTCTGGTAGGCAGACAGGTTTGCCTGCAGGGGGATGCAGAGCTGGTGTCCCTGCCAGACATTGCATCCTCTCAGACACTGAGCCAGCTCTGTGCTGCTGGTTGGTGCTGGTTTGGCCACTCTCAGAGCTTTGCCTTGCTTCATGGCTGGTGAAAGTGAAAAGCTTCCCTGTGAGACTTGCCTGTTAGCACAGCCTTGGCTATTACCTCGTGCTCTAGTATGGCCAGTGACAGACATGTCAAGCCATCCCGTGTGAAAATTGCACCTGGCAAGGCAGTTAAAATAAAGTTGGATGGAGGCCTTGAAAACTATAAGAGCTGAGATTTGGCTGATCTCCACTGAATCCCTATGGGATCTGGGGAGCTGCTATCTTCTTCCTTTGTGTTTTTATTTTTATTTTTATCTCCTTTAAGCTTAAACCCAAAAATAAAGGCTTCCTCTTTTTTTGCTCCCAGTTCCCCTGAAGTCCATAATGGTGTAGTTAAAATGTCATAGTGAGACCACTCAATATTTATCAAGAGTCAGATGCTGGAAGGTACAGTTTGGGATCCAGATCCAAAGCTAGCATAAACTGGTAGAGCTAATGGGGGTTGCCTAATTTACACTAGAAAACAACTTGGCCTGGGGTTCCACATTTTCTTGTCCATCCCTGTATATATAAATGCTGGCTCAAAACTGTGTTTTCAAGAGGTTTCCTGTGCGTATTAATTTGAACAAGAGCAATCAAAAATCCCTGGTATTTCATGAAGGCTGCATAGCTGCAGTTTCCCTCTGTAGGAGGGCAGTACGGTTTCATTTACAGCATCTGTCCTTTTTAAAAGCAGGAATAATACAATACCTGTCTTTGTCTGGTTTTATTTATCTTATTATTGTTGTCAACCAATACTTGCAGATTGTGGCTCACCATTTATTGTTCACCCAACCATTCCACTTAGGTAAAATGCCTCTTAATATGCTCCATAAAGAAACTTTACCCATTTGGCTCATGGTGCTGTTAATTTGCATATCATTACAATCTCATTAGATTTATGGCTCCAGTCGAATATTTCCACTGCCCTGTTACTCTATGCTGGAATTCTACAGGCTTTTGTTATTGCTCTGTATCTCTGAAATGTCTCTTTTCTTTCTGTTCCATTTTCCTACTTTTTTTTTTTTTTTTTTATCAGAAGGATTTGTGCAGGAAAAGTATGTTCAAGGCTGGGAAAGTCAGAGCTGCAAGCTCATGGAAACAATAAAGAGGTAAAATTGAGTCAGGAAAGACAGACAGAAATACGTGTCCAATGATGATGGTGTGTGGCCTCTTTGTGTTACAGTTTTGGAAAGCACCCATATGTAATTTTAATCTCCAGGCCTTCATTTGTCTTCCGGACTTGATCCTTCTTTCAGAGATGAACCACGCCAAAGCTAAAATTTTTGGCTGAGGTATCCTTTAAAAAAAATTAGAATATAACAGAACAGTGACTGCCACCTCAATGCAAACATGTTCATGCAGCCAAGCCTGGCAGCCAACGTTCCCACTAGTGAGCACGTGTTCTTATTTAAAATATTTGCAGTCACCTAATTCTTCGTGTCTCTGGTGATCACATACGAGTGATTCACACCGCACAGTCTGTCCCTGAAGAGCCTGAGATGATCATAATTCAAGCAGATCTATTACCTTTTAGCTTTCCAAATGTAATTATAATCCAATTAATTAGGTACTCTCAGTTGATTCTGCGTTTCTTCCTCCAATCTCAGCCTTGTGCTGTATGAAAGTAATGGCTGCGAGTGCTCAAGATCACTCACTGTTAGTGCTCATTCTTCAGCAGAGGCTAATGACAAAGTCAGGCAGTCAGTGGCAGGAAGCCACCCCAGCATTTTTTTAACATGATGCTCTTAGGAAATTCAGCATCCCATTTCAACTTTCTGTTATTTGCTTTAATTCTCTCTTCTGTGTGAAACGCATTTTCCTCAGGAGCCGTAATGGGTTAAGAAGAAAGAAAGGAGAAAAAAAAAGGCTGTTCCATTCTGAGGCGTCAGTTGCTTAACAAAACAGACTCTGTCCCCATTAACCGTGCCTCAAAGACAGAAAGCTCCAAGCTCCATGGGAAGAGCAGCATGTGTAATATCAGGTGAGGGCACAGCAAGGCAGTAGATGGTTTCCACTGTAGCTAGAAGCAAAGAATAAGCCCTCATCCCACCTGGGGAGGTGACCCAATTAAAAGTAACTGAGAGGTAAAAAAAAAAAAAAAAAAAAAAGTTAAAGGAAAAAGTGTAGACAAAAAAAAAATATTAAAAAGTTTCTTTCCTTCCTTTGCCTTCTATAGCAAAGCTTTGAGGCATCCTTGCCAAAATCCAGGATAAATTCAAAATGAAGCTGCAGGGCTGGCATGGCTGCAGCCACGAGGAGGTAAATTTAATCCTCAAAAACAGGATGGCCACAAGCAGCCACCATCGGACACAGAGGGTTAATTGTCCTTGGTTAACCTCCCTCCAGGCCCCACATCTTGCTGGGTTCTGGCCAAGTCGTGCAAACACCTCATTCAACAACTCCAGGCACTGTAACGTGGCCTTGCAGCTCGGAGAACCAGCATCAGCCAGAGACCAGGATAAGGGAGTGCCTGCAGGAAACCATCCCTCCATGGACTGACAGAGTCTAATCCTGGTTAGGTCTGTAACCTTCTCCAGCCTCACCGAAGTGTCTGCAGTGCCTGGGCCCCTGGGAATGGGTCACCTTGCAGCGTTCATGCATAAACAGTGTGTGAATATGAATGGAGGAGCCACTGTAACCGCTCAGCTCCGCCTGTGACATTGGACAGGTCACTTTATCCCTGAAGCTGTGATCCATCTTCTTGGTTATCAGTTCTTCTCATTAGATGTGGAAAGTTATCACCTGAAATTTCTGAAGGCTGCAAAACAGAAGTTGTGAGTGTTAGAACGCTCTGGTTTTCACTGAGTGATCAGTAAGATTACTTGCTAATCACAGCGCATCATTCAAGGGCCTCCATCCAGCCACAACCCTCTGACTACCTCAAAGTCTTTAACTGAAAAGTGGTGGTCCTGGGCTAAAATCATGGACATATTCCATGCTGTATCTGTATGTGAGAGAATAGACATAGACCTGAAGATGTAATCTTGATCACAAACCAAACCATAAGGAGCAGAAGAAGAAATTTCCAAGTAAAACATGCTTTATAAAAAGCTCTCCTCACTTTTGTTCTTGTTCATTCTTATGTTCTTGTTCATTCTTATGTTCTTGTTCATTCTTATGTTCTTGTTCATTCTCTTTTCTTTCTTTTCTTTTCTTTTCTTTTCTTTTCTTTTCTTTTCTTTTCTTTTCTTTTCTTTTCTTTTCTTTTCT